>WBNO01013142.1:0-12747 GCA_013400575.1 Peucedramus taeniatus | reverse complement strand
GTCTTTCAAACCAAGACAACTGGTTAGAGACAAGTTGTGGTGTAACACTGTCTGTAAGTTGTGTACTTCCACAGAGAAGATTCACGTGAGGTCAGATTCACTGGCAGAGGTAGGGGTCTGCCAGTGCCCATCTCTGCTGTGCCCCAACTACACACACATGGCTAAGGAAGGAAGTTGTTAGGTGTCTCATAACATGTGTGTGGCTTTGTTGTGAAGACCTGGCAGCTGGGTTTTGTTAAATAAGTAGCAATCTCCCTGTTCCTTTGGAGGACTTGGGTAGACAACTCAGCTGATCCTCTAAAAACATTCAGCATTCTGTTAGCTTTGAGTCTGACTTCGTGAAAGGGCTGTATGAATAAGCATTCTCTACTTTGGAGGATCTTGAGTCCACAATTCATGTTGATGTATTGGATAGCTGGAAGAAGGGGTTTTGGGCCTCCTAAGTGATTTGCAGCCCTTTCACAGCTGCTTTCACAGCACTGGTCTGCCTTGTGGGGACAGAAGCATGGGTATGTCAATGGACTTCTTAATGTCTTGGTGTTTTTGCTAAGGCATCTAGAATTATATCAGTACCTGTTTATGAGGGGTTAGGGCTTGATATTTTCAACAAAGGCCTGTGATTAATATTTGTGCAACTCATTATAAACACAGTCAAACATCCACAGATTTGTCCTATGTCGGTATGCAATATATAATGTGCAATGCATTTAATTGTGGGGCAGTGATGATTAAGCAGCATAGGATCTTTCTTTCAAATTGTATGCTGCTGTTTATTATTTCTGGAACTGCAGCTCTCTTTCCTCAGTCTGATTCATTCTGAGTCATACAAAACACATTCTCATTGAAATGGGGTGCACAGCAGCAAGCGCTGTCATGCTAGTTCTGCACCATTAGGTAATTGTTTGAGTCTTTTCTAGTGGAGATGTCTGTAGCACAGGCAGTACAAAAAGACGAGGACAATGTGGGTGTCTGGTGGGAGGATTCAAACTTAGAAGAAAATTACCTATTAGAAAAACTTCAGCTTGAGCTTGCTTATTACAAACTTGACAGTATTTCAATTTTAAAATATTTGTACAATGTAATTAGAGGTATGGAAATGATTGTACATATGCAGAACTAATCCTCTTAAATACAGTGAAAAAAGACCATGAGGATTCATCTATCTGGGCTAGATTTGGGGCCCAGCTTTAATACTGAGTCAATTCTTAAGACAGACATTATTGACATGGCATTTGAAAATGTGTCTCAGAAATCAGAAAGTGGGATGTTTGGTAATTTTCATTAGTTAACTGATCAATTTTGCTAGTAAAAACACAGCAATATCTATGCATTGTTTTAATTTTTCAATCTCATTTAGTAAGAATTTTAATAAGGCATATTCTGATTTACAAACAGTGTTTTCCTTCTTGTATTAAAGGTAGAATTTGAAGCAGATAGCACTATAGTTAATATCTTTTAAATTGATTTTCTCATCTACTGTCTAAAATTCATAAACTGTTTACTCAGAAAGAGGCAGCCTGCCCTGCTTGGAGAGATATCAGATTAAAGAAAACAGACACCTAGGATAGCACATCAGAAATGACACAAAGGGAGGTATTTATGCAGGGATGAGGTGCTTCCCTCCCCCATGCTGTGAACAAGTCAAGAAGAATCATTACAAATGGCTGAAAAATCACCTCTTCCCTCACCTTGGGAGAAGAAGAAAATGTCTGGGTAGGTGATTTGGAATAAGAAGTATAGGGAAACAGAATGGCTGACATGAAATATACTTTATTTTTAAGACATTGGTTGAAGTACAGTTAATTTGATTTGGTAATAACAGAGGCTTATGTTAGATAGAAACATGAACAGAACTGCCTGAACAACAAGAAGGGGTCAGGTACTATATTAGTGCAAAATAGTCAAAATATAACACTATTTACTAATGAAAATAATTAAAATAAAAGTAAATATAATTCTTGATTTTCCTTTCTTGAAAGTAAAGTACTATATAGAGATAAAATGTTTTAATCTGTTGTTTTACATGTAATTTATCTTAGTTTTTAAAATCTCTTTTTTATTTGAGGTATCTTCTATGGCTATGAATTATTAGAGTGTCCTTTTTAACTGTGTAGCTTTCAGTAAAATCCATTATCAGTTCTTTGTTTGAATTCAGTTCACATCATCTTCTCATAGGCTATAAAAAGACTCAATCTGTTCCAGAACAGTAATCACAGTCCATTAAACTCTGTTCCCTGTAGTCTTTGTTCCCAGTTACATGTGATACTGTAATTGTGTGTGTGAGAGAGAGAGAAAGAGAGAGAAAGAGAAAGATATTCAAGTGCCTTGCAAAACTGACACAAAAATTTACCAGACCAGGCAAAACATATGCTTGTCTTTCCTTTAGAATGATGATAATTTCCCTGAAAAAAATAGCAAGTGTTTCACTTGCCCAGTCAAAAAACCAGAAAGTCACCCCCAGCTCCCCCATCCAAACAAACCCCACCCTGGAGGAGTAGTTTTTCATAAAACTGTATCTGAAAAAAAAATTCCTTTATTACTTCTTTACTGTTCTTGATCACCAACCTAATCTACATGCCATGAAGAGAAGACAGAAAAATAAAAGCCTTTCATCTTGACTTCAGAGATAATGGAGTTCATGATCTAAAAGGTTGTCTCTATGGATTGAAAGCTTGATATTTTTCTGCCAGATCAAACCTGTTTTGGTCTACTCTAACTCCACTGAGTTTTGCAAGGGAGGTAATAAATCTGGTGTAAGATCATAAGCTTATTGATAGATTCAAGTTAAATAAAAAATACAATAATAAAGGATGCTAGATTATAGTTGCAGCCCTATGTGGTTTTCAATGTGTTTTCAGTATAGAGGAATGAAGTACCTCAAAAATTAATGTCATCTGAGCAAACTGATCACAGCAGTTTAGAGCTGCAGAAGATTTCCAGTATTTTTCCTTGTACACTGTGGAGAGCTTTGAAGAAGCTCTTTATTTAGCTATGTAAGATAAATCTGTTCAAATGATGCATACTGAAAAAATGAGTTTCAAGAAAGATTGATCTGATTAGCATTTTAGCCCCAGCTCATTCCTATATTTGACTTGAAATGAACAAGTTAGGTTTGGTTTCAGTGGGCTGGTCACATACAATTCAAATCTTTAGTTGTTTTGCTGTAGTGATACCAACGTGTTCTGTAGTTAATAGCCTGAAGCTTTACAGTCTCAGCAATATGAGTAGGTCCAAAACATGCAAAGTGTGGCTTGAGGTCTTTGGTCTTTCCTTCAGGCTGCTTTTTCCTCAATCTGCCAGACACTAAATCCATGTAATATTGTTACAACCAGCCTTAATTTCTTCTCAAATTCAAGAGAAAATATTTATGTTTTGATGAAATAATAATTGCAACGAATTTCAAGGGAGAGCTCTGATGATGAATGGCAAAATACTGGTCAAGAGAACTCCCTGAGTGTCCTTTCCCTGCCTTATTCTGCTGGGATTCATGGAAATGTAATGGGTACCTTACAAGGCGGCTAGGAGTGCCTGGAAATAATGCTGTTGTCCTTTTTGAGGAGTATTGGCTATTACAGAACAGAAAGGAGCTTCTGAAGATAATGTATTGTGAGTTGCCATAGATGTTTCTCTTTTTAGAAAAACAAGCATAATCAAAACACCAGTATTTATGTCTTCTTTTCTTCCCTAAATAAGTGGTGTTTTCTAAAAAAATTGAATATCTGCCAGCAATCTATTATTCCTGAGGAACCATACAGAAACATGCCGTGCATATGCACGGAGGGAAGACAGAAATTTGCTGAAGAAATAAATTTCCATTGTTGGTATTCAATTCTTTATTCTATTACAAAAAAAAAGAAAAGTCTATTTTATAAAAATATTTAGACAGTCTCCTTTAAAATGTAAGCTTTGATTGCAAGGCATTTGTTTTGCAGCATTATTTGACTGTGAAATAGACATAGTAATTATTTGGCCTGTTCTTCCTATTTTGTGTAACAAATTTGTTTAATTGAAAATTGGATAGCAACTTGAAGCCAGCTATACTTGGTGTGTGTTTGGGTGAAACAGAAAAGATCTAGAAAGAAAACAAATGTATGCTATACAGTGGACAGCTGGACTCTGTTCTGTTCATGTATTGGCTCTGGGCTAGTACTTTATGAAAGCCAAGGGACATAGGGGTTTATATCTTAGAAAATATGATTCAGATAGCTGTGAATAGAGAATTGAATGAATTAATGAATAGGGAATTAAAGATGGTCCTTGTGTTGGTTTTGCACGGCCTGGTTTTTGGTAGTAGGGGGGGCCACAAAGATAGCTCCTGTGAAAAGCTGCCAGAAGCTTCCACGATGTCTGGCAGAACCAATCCCTGATGGCTCTGAGGATGGACATGCTGCTGGCCAAAACTGGGCCAATGAGAGAGGCTGGTAATGCGTCTGTGATGACATATTTAAGAAGAAAATCAAAATAAAGTTTTTGCTTCTAGTCAGAGAAGAGAAGGAGGTGAGAACGTGGGAGGGAAACAACATGGAGACTCCAAGGTCAGTAGAGAAGGAGGGGAGGAGGTGCTCCAGGTGCCAGAGCCAAGATTCCTCTGCAGGCTGTGGTGCAGACCACAGTGAAGCAACTGTGCCCCTGNAGGTGCCCATGCTGGAGCGGGTGGATGCCTGGAGGAGGCTGTGGTCCAGTGGGAGATTCTATGGAGAGAGAGGGTCCTGCTTCCAGGCTGGAGCAGCCTGTCCTTGGAGGACTGCACCCCGTGGAAGAGTGACCACGCTGCAGCAGTTTGGGAGGACTGTCTGCCCGTGGGAGGGACTCACATCGCAGCAGTTTTGGGAGGACTGCACTCGTGAGATTGGAACCATGCTGGGAAGTTCACGGATATCTGTGTCCCATGGGAGGGACCCCACAGTGGCCTCACAGGGGAAGGATTCCTCTCCCTGAGGAGCAGAAGAAAACCTCAGGTAATGAACTGACCAAAATCCCCACACCCTGTCTCCCTGTGCTGTCGGTGGGAACTTCTCATTATCCTCCCCTCATTCTGTTAGCAACAAATTCACTTTGCAACCTTAAGTTGAGCCTGTTTTGCCCTTGGAGTATTTTCTCCTCGTCCTTATCTCAAGCTGTGAACCTTTCGTTATTTTTTTTCTCCTCTGCCCAGCTGTGGCAGGGGAGGGTGAGCGAGCGACTCTTGTGGATGGCTGTCATTGGTCCAGTGTCAAGGACAGTCGTTGACCAAAATATCAGCTGAAAGTACTTCCATAAACCATAGAATCATGGTCTCAGTCTACTATGGAAATGAAACATTTAATTTTTTTTTCTAGATTTTCCTGGTTTTTGGCCAGGACTGGGTTAATTTTTTTCTAATTGTTCACATTAGCCATGAGAGTGCAGAGCCTGGGGCTCTGTAGGCATGTCTAGGTTATTGTTCTGTACCATCCACATCACTGTTGGGGGGTGTAAAAGCAAGGGACTCTTGCTTCTGAGGAAGAGTGCAGTGTGGCTTTTGGTTGGGAAGGAATAGGTCCATCCACCATTTTGTTCATTGTCTTGGGGTCTTGCCATGCTGGGTTGGTCGGTGAGTAATTTTTGCATTAAATAATCTTCTTTTTGTATAATTTTGTTATTAATATTGTTGCAGTTACTGTTTATTTTCCTATCCCATTGCTGTTTCCAGTAAATTGATTTTTTTTCAACCTGTAATCCCTGTGTTTTGTATCTCCCACCAGAGCGGGAAGAAGAGCAAGTGGGGACAAAGAGCGAGCTGTAAATTAGGGAGGGCCACTCCTAAATGATGACAGCCTTCAATTGGTGCCCACTGTGAGGCACAGAGGGTTGAGATTACAACATTTGGTCAGTGACCTGGAAACAAATTTGATCTAAGCATTTGCTCTGTTAGGTAGGGAGCCACTGTTGCTTGGTCTGTTCCTGTGGGTGTGGTACGTAACCCTGTATATATTCCTGTATGTGCACCCTGTGGGGATCTTCTTCAGAGCAGTGAGAGCAGTCAGGCTTGTTCTGTTGCTGTACTGTGTGACATCAGTTTATGGCATGATAACATCCAAGGCAATGGATACTTTTCAAATGCTTTTCAAATGCTTTCAAATTCAGTGTTGTTCTCCTGCCCTGGCCTGGAGTGCTACATCTGGGAATTCATTAATAATTGTAGTCAGTGAACTGCTGGGCGAACAGGGGAGGATGATTTCCCCCATGGTTAACCACCTCTTCTTCCTTCAGGCCTGTTGCAACAGATTTTGAGGATTTTGAATTCCCTTTGGATATTAAGGAAAGCATGTTCATGTTAGGTCTGACAGGCTCCTCATTGTGGCATCCTCATGGTCCACACCATGTTTAGAATTACAAAAGGAATTTCTAGGAGGGTTATTCAGAGATCTACCCCAAGGGTCGGCAGTAATGAGTGAAATGGAATGTGGGAGAAAATGGGTCACTTTTGGGGGAAATTCTCTGCTCCAATGGTTTGGAAATTCACCTCTTACTAACCACAGAAACTCTGTTAAAACAACTGAATATTTGCAAGGAGAATGCAACTCCAGCAAGGAGAACTTACGTATGCTGGACCCTGGCTACTGTATCTTGGACACTGCCTGTCTCCAGACAGCACGCTCAGGGGAGAGGGAGGAAAGTTGACCACCAGGCACCGTGGCCACTCAGACTGCAGCTGAACCAGAGGAACAACCTCTGCTGGTAGCAGTTGCCCCTATACAGAAGAAGAAATCCGAGATCGAATCAGTTCACACAGGAGGGAATGAGGAGGAAGCAGGGTCCCCCTAACAGGAGGAAGAGGCAGGGCTAGAGATAATCAGCCCATTTCTATCCCTGGGTGAGCTGTGGGATGCACAAGAAGATTTCAGGCAGCAGTCAGGAGAGTCCCTGGTGACCTGCCTGGCCCAGTGCTGGGATATTGCAGCCCACGATGTGAAACCAGACAGTAGTGAAGCCGGGCAACTGGGATCCCTGACCCTGGGATTTGGGCACTGACAAGAGGATTGGGAAGAGGACGGGAACTCAGACCCTGGAGGTGACTCCTGTCAAGAATGAAGGAAAGGTACTAGATCAAGCATGATCTCATAGTGCACCCAAGCAGGTAGAATGCCATGGAAAAAGGTATCCAGTACCTGAGAGAATTAACTGTGCTGAACATAGTCTATAGGGATCTGAATATCAACCAATATCTGAATATCAACCATGTAGATCCAGGTGAGGTCCAGTGTAACGCAATCCATGTGGCCCAAATTCGTATGGAGTGCACCATCATTGTAGACCAACTCATTGGCATTGAAAGAAAGAAACTAAACAGTGCTTCAGATGACTACCAAGTGTGGTAATATGAAGATCATCTCTTTTCTGCCCTGTCAACCTGGGCCTCAGCTGTTGAGACTGTCCAAGACTACAGAGAGAGCTGAAAGACTTGAGCAAACTAGAGAGGAAATGTCCTATATCCTGCTAATACAGACTAGAATGCTATTGGGATCAAATTCTTCCCTGCTCAAGAGATAAGGTGCACACTATGGTTTTACCTCTGTGGCCATGAAGAGGATATGACGAAGTGGGATGGAGATCCCATGTGTGCCCCAGCAGCCCAGGTACATGCGCTGAGGGGAAAAACCACCAGCCGAGGAAATTCTTCAAGGATACAAGCTGACCAAGTGTCCAGTGGGCAAGTTTTCAGACAGAACAGAAGGACTAATGTAATTTCTGATCCTCTTGAAGGGACCTCCAATTCATATTTACAAGATGTGAACAGCAAGTACTAGGAGCAGAACTAGAGAATCCCTGCCTCCAGTCAGGTGGAGAAAAGTGGCAATTTAATATATTGGGCTACGTGGATCTGATGGCACAACGTACCCTGATGCCACGAAGATATGTAGGAGCAGAATCCAACTGTATTTCCAGGGTGGCAGGGGGATCCCAACAGCTGACTGTACTGGAAGTTGAAGTGAGCTTGACCAGGAAAGAATGGCAAAACCACGCCATTCTGACTGACCCAAAGTTCCTGTACATCCTTGCCATAGATTGCTTCAGCAGAGGGTATTTCAAATACCCAAACAGGCATTTTTCAGTTTTGTAAATAACCACATAGAGCTGTTTAATATCAGGAAATACAGGAGTCATGGAACAGTTGCACTATGCTGTATTGTCAAAAAATTCCTGCATACTTATATACAATTACATTTTACTTCATAAATACTGAACCAGGTAGTCAGCCCTCCTGTTTGTATTCTGAGCACCTGGCTGAAAGGTGACTGTGTGACACTTATTCTTTCTGTCTCTCCTCTCAAGACACCCAATACCTCTTTACCTTGTAGAAGTGCTGTGCTGTTCCAAGTTGAGTCCACTTACAGCAACCACTATGAATCTGCTGTTGACATCTGGAATATAGTGTGGTACTAAGGGACATGAGCTTTCCAGCCATACAGTTTTGACATCTAGACTGTAAAATGCCCCCTTATGTTCCCCTCCATTGTGGGAACAGCCATAAAAGAAGTTAAGCCAGCTTTACACTAAGCAAAGATTTCCCTTAAAATATGTCTCCAAATAGCTACTACTTAAGTATTCAGGTTAGTCTTTGTTTCTCTTGTGAACTAATACCTGAGGTCAGATCCATAAAATATGTCAGAAGTAGCAGTTTTCTTTCTATTGGTAATAAATCACCACTATTTTCGACTTGGAGAAACATGATTTGGGAAAAAATGCAAATAAAACATTCATTTAGGCCTTCAGTCTTTTCTTTCTTTTTGTCTCTATTCCCCTCCTCAGTTCTCACTTATTTTTGGTTGAAAATCTAAAGAAGGGACCAGAGTGCTAAAAGGTTTTCTCCAGCAGTGTGTGTATATACTTATCTGTGTTACGAAAGCCTGTGCTGATTGCAGCAGCAGGAGCCAGCTTCAGGGAACAAAAGCTGTTTTCTTTCCCTGCCATTTGCTGTTCAGGAATTAATCTTGCATGTGTGCATGTACACTCACATGCACATATACGCACTTTGAAACATAATGGAGGCTGGACTTTTCTTCACAATTGTGTTCCCCATAACTTTGTGTGAAGTAATCCTCCATCTTTTTTTGCTCCTGAAACTTCTGTTTTTAATAATCTGATTTTATCTTTCTGGAAACCGATAAAATGTTGGTTTTTTACCTAGAGTGTAATTTATTCTAATGCAACAAATCATGAGTTCTTCTCAGAGAGAAGGAGCTGTATATATTCTTCCCTTCTTTTTTGATGAAGTTTTCTGCTTGATGGCCCAGAATGAAAAAATGGAGATAGAAGTGCCATGAGCCAGCTCCTCAGTTATCAGGGGAAAGCTGGAGAGAAACATCAAAAACAGATTTTAGATATGTGAATTATAGCACATGGCAGTGTGGAAATCAAATGACAGATTCAAATATGACGGTTTCAAAGGCTATACATTAAAAATTACAGGTATGTCAATTTTGCCAATGAAACTACAGCCATATTGACATTTTTAACAATTTTTTAATTTTTGCTTCTTTGTTTAGTATATTAGTGGAGAACTTTATGCTATTTGAAAATATTTAATATTTATGGACGTTAAGATAAGGAACTGATTGTTAATTTCATAGGCATGAGTTCAACAAATTTTTTTCTTTGAAATCTTGTTGCATACTTGGGGTGGAAGACTATGTTTGCAGCTGATACTGGTAAAGATTAACAAGGAATTCGTGAGTTATAGTTACAGTATTATTTAAACTACAAAAGTGATGGGCAAGAATTGAAAAAATATAGCCAGTAACACCTGAGGACTTTTTCATCCAAATTCTGGGCAGGATAATAGTATACTGGTTTAGTTTTTCCTTCTTAATACCGACATATATGAACCTTTTATGGAACTCAGCATTTCTACTTTCACAAAGGCACCTGAAAGAGAGTTCTTAAAGCCCTGAACTTAATAGAGAGTATTTTTTACAGTTTTATTTTCTTACTGAAACTCTGACATTCCTGATGTGGAGAAAGAGGTGAGAAGGGAAAAAAAGTAGTAGGTACACCAAGACATTCTTTTTGCTTCAAATGACAGAAGAAATGGTATGGGGAAATAACAGTATTCAAGGTGCTGCTGCTTTCAGCTTTTCATGGGGTATTACTGGTGTTTGAAATCCATCCATAAAACTGAATTTTACTGTGTGAAACTCAGTCCTGTAATGCAGTTTTTTTTCTTTCTCTTATATAAGGGACATATAAACAGGATATAAACTATTGAAAACTGTAATATTAGTGTTGAGAAATCAAGCTTTGTTGTGAGGTTGTGTAGGAATGAACTTGTTTGTTTCTTGGGTTTTAGATGGAGCTGTCAGACACCTTTTGGTCAAATTAACATTGCAACCAGCTGTCTAACGTTTTTCCTACAAACAGCTGCTGAGAACAAAATTTCTTGTTGAGGCTCAGTTATTTTCTCAAAATTGGCTTTGTCAGGTTCTGCAGTGTATGAAGCCAACTAAGTGATGATTTCTTGGCTGAAGCAATTAAATGAATTGTAAAATGAATGCTTAGGAAAGTTTGGGTTTTTTCACACATGCCTGTTTGTGACCAGTCTTCCATCTGATGAGAATTTGAATGCACTAATGAGAAAAATTGAAAGGAGAACATACAGAGGTTCTGGACCTGTAAAAGTACATCTCATGTTGTCTGTAAAGTTAACCTCTGCCTCCCTTATCACTTGCCATAGGTGGAAATTTTCAAAAATTATCATAATGCAAATTATTTGTATCACTAACTTTAGAAAGAACTTGAACAAATTCTTATGTCATGCTTTAGTTTAAACACAAGATTTAATTTAAATATATGAAATCTTACTAAGTATTTTTTACTCTGTCCTGAAGAGTTTTTTCAGGTTTATATTTCAAAACTTGAAATATTCAGAATAAGTAGTGTTTTCCATGGAAATTTGATTAATTTGATTTTTCCTCTGTAGTTTAGGTTTAGAAATGCCCACTCAAAACTTTTTAGTGGTGTACCTGTAATACAGTTTTGCCATGAAAATGGTGGAAGATTGAAACTAAATTAGGATTCAACAGTTTCTGGTATGTTTAATGAAAGAAAAAAGTGAGAGCTGGGCTGCAGATCAAAGCCTCAAAAGAAAGAAAGATTCAAAAGTGATATTTAAGGCTACTGGAAGGGATCATTTTCCATCCTGTCTTTCCCCTAGTGGCAGTTGATGATTGATCTCTCAATGGTCATAGCAGTATTAAATATTTTTTAGGGCTCAGATCAACTATGACAATTTTACTGCCTCTTCTTAACTTGTCAACTTGAAATTTTGTTTATGACTAGTATGAGCCCTGCATTTATGTCTAGCACCTTACTTTGTTGTTTTAGGTTGGTTAGTACTCATTTTTTGAATGAGTTTTACGTAATTTTTTACTGAACCATTTGTTGCAGTATATATGTGAAGTATATACATGGACATGTAAAAACTGTCTCTTACTTAAAAAGTATCATTACCTGTTCAGCTAATTGTTTTGAGACTGTCTTTCAGAGGGCTTATTTTGCCCCAAGACCCCCTGTATAAAAAAGGTAAAAAATACATAGTCCAAAAACATCCATGTAATGATGCATCTATAGCAAAACCAGTGTGTACTTGTGAAAATACTGCTATTGTCATCCAGTTCTCTGCTGCTATCTGATCCTGCTTCTGTCCTTTTCCAACATGTCTCTCTTTCATGATATAGACATCTGTTCTCCAATTCCCAGTATTCTTCCTTTTGTGTTCTGTCAAGGTGCACTAGTGTTAGACTGGTCAGATGCTTGAGATGAATTAATTTTCAGAAACATTTTTTGTTCAGAGTATAGCTTTGGTAGAATTAGGCTCAAAATTTGGTGTTTGGATTGATAATCCTATGGTGTGTCCAGAATTTAAAAATCAGGCTCTTCTTTTGCTTTTTTTGCTGTTTTCTGAATTTTTATGAGCAATTTTTCAGACATGTAGGATTGATCTCATTAGTCAGGATATAGCTAAAATAACAATTGGTTTACAAAGACTCAAAACTTGAAATATTCAGAATAAGTAGTGTTTTCCATGGAAATTCGATTAATACAGTATCTTACTGACAAGAACCAAAATATTTACCTACTGCATAGTTAAATTCTTTTTTTCCCCCTTGGGGAAATTCTGACTATCTTGCAGAGTAACATGGGAAAGGCCATCACTGTAAATTATATTCTTTTCTTGAGGCTTAGAAAATGTTTTATAATTATCATCCTTGTACTGAGTAATGACATAAGATTCCTTTAGCAGAAGAGAAAATTACATTGCATGACTTACTCTTTTTTAACAGGTCCACATTTAGTCTAGATTTCTTCTCCTGACATTTTCTGACCATTACATAATGAGTCTGAGTAAAATTTGGGCTGCCTTTCTTCCCCATAGCTCTTCCTTATCTAAACTCAATAATAAAAAAATATCAATATATTTAGGATTTAAATTCTGTGGATCACAATGAAAATGTGGGCAAAGCTGCTAAATGTTTGCAATCCTGCAGAAAAACAAAAACCAAACAAAAAAAACCACAACAAAATATGTTAGCAAATCTACCAGGAAAAAAACTCCAATATGACCTATAAAATGCGATAAGGTTTTTCAGGCCTCCTAGTAGTATGTATTTCTTCTGTCTGTGATATATCCCTCTGCACAATGCCTCAATTTTTACAAGCAGTATCACAGATTGTATTTTGCTTTTCTTTCTACAAAGCAAATGTATTGTTAGTTTAGTTGTCATGTTA
>WBNO01013141.1:47764-95974 GCA_013400575.1 Peucedramus taeniatus | reverse complement strand
ATATTTTTCTATACAGAAGTCTAGAAAAGAACTGAAGAGTTGACTTTTGAGACAGTTGACGTCGTGTATTGATTAGTACCTGCCTGGGAATAGTGATCATCCAAGGATTTGATCTGATTAGCTGACTGCTCTTGTTTGATATCAATCATGAATTTATGAATTGTCAATCCAGCTCTCACATTTTCATTACAGAAAATCTTTTTCTTTCTTTCTCATTACACCTATTATGTCATGCAGTTATACAGTGAAACATAGCAGAGGGAGTCTGGGAGGATGGGACAGGGGAGAGAATAATTGAGGGGAGAGAAATCTGGAAGATCAAATGTCCCCATTTTATTTTGTCCATGTAGAACATATCCTCCATGGATACAACAGGGTTGTTCACACAAGAAGTGACCACAGCACACTAGGTGGACTGTTACCTGAACACCATCTGCAACAGGTAGATTTTAAGCGTCAGGTCACAATTTCATGAATCCAAAGTTCATGCCCACTCCTCTCATTTCAAACATTTAACACACTCAGCATGGGTTAATGTTGCCATTTGGCTAGACAGTCTTTGCTTCATTGCTGATCACTTTGTTGGCCTTTGTTTAAAGACTTAGGAAATAGAGATGCTTGAAGGGCAAGATCCAGCTCACAAATTGAATCACCTAGGTCCATAATGGAGGTGTCTGTGTATCTGACTGTCTAGGTGTCTAAGTTCCTACTGATGTCAATGGCAATTTAATCAACACAGTCAGTGGAGTTAAAGAAGCTCTTTGGCTCACCCAAAATACACCTATATAAAATCAGTATGTAAGCCCACCAACACTATTAAGTTCCCAAAATGTGTGTGCCTACTGCTTTACAGAGGCTCTAGTGTGTCTCTCCGCTATCAGAAGACTTCCCAGACTATGTTTTTCTCCTTTAGGTCCTGCTCAACATATGTCAACTTCACATAGTTTTTTCAGACACTCAGGTACATCTGAAATAGTACATCTGAATAGTTGTGTCTGTGTTTGTGCAGCTGAATTGAAATCCCTGAACACATCCATACCAGCATGTGAACCTTTTTATTTTGATTCTAATTTTGTAAGGTACGTTCAACCTTGTGCATCCTTTTTGCAAAATGCACTTTACCTTCTTCTGAAAATAACTCTTTCAGTCTTTCACAGCCTGCAAACAGCTAACAGCTAATATTTTAAGGGTTATTAATCTATTATTAATCTATTATTAATCTGAGAAAAAGTTATTACCATTGTCTGGATTACCTTCCTGAAGTCATAAGAAATGTGAGAAACTAATGGAGTTTATTAACTAGTGGAGTTTGTCTTGACAATATACTTCTGTGTGACAGCCCTTTGTCTCATGTTGTCTCCCCTCTCCTCAGCTACCCAACCTTAAAGAAATCTGAGAGTTTGCTGCTGCTGACAAAGTGATTAAAAGTTGGCGCAAAATTATCAAAGCCAGAGACAGGACAGATGCAAGCACACAGTAGGGGCACACAAGTTTTGTTGCCTTAGGAACACAACAGATTTCTAGTGCTGGTTTACTTCAATAGGAAAAAATTCCTTCCTAATTCATAATGGAATGCCAATGAGATCCATAGTACAATGCAGGATACTGTTCCCTTGAATAACTGGTTAGGAGCAAGAGGTTTCTGAAAACCGTGTTCTGGACATCCCAACATCCACACTGGCTGAAAATTGAGAAATCAATTCATGGCTGTTCACATTCCACTACTTCTCCTGACTTTTAGTGCTATCTTCATATTTTTCTCATTTTCTGAATAGGTATGTAGACTTCACCTCATATGACATCCCAAAGCAGGCACTTTGCAATTTGGGGTGTGCTTTTCACTTCTGTTTACATCCCTTTGCACAGTCAAGGTAATGTAAATGACAGTCAAATCTATGGTAAAGAATAGTGTCAACTTATTGGAAGTAAGGCAACAAATTCAATCAATCATCAATAAAATATTTTTAAAAAATCAATGCTTTTACATCTAAGTCACCATAGGACCAATAAAAAGCCTGAAGTCTTTGACCTTGCTCATTAACTTCTACTTAGTACATTCTTCTTCTAAATTTATGTTTTTCCTTGGGATGAACAACTATATTTGACATATTTGACAAATTACTGCAAATAATAATACACAAGGAACAGTAAACTGAGGCAACCAAGGGAAAATCTTTCTGTGTCTTAAAACTGTACTATTACTAACCACTAAAAGTCTAGAGACCTATGAGGATTTGAAATGTGAGTTTCATGCATCCTAAGAGTATTGGTTTGCAAGGCTGAAGAAGGAAATCTATAGAAGAAAAGTTTCAGGAAAAGGCAATATAGTATGATTCTTTTTTTCTTTAAAGGTGGTTTCCAGAACCAGTTCTGCTGCCTCCATTCCAAATCAAAACAATATTGCTTGGCTCTCAGTAAAATTGCACAGTTCTGTAAAGAACAGATCCTATAGTATCTCATTTGCTTTTGGCTTCTGAGTTGTCTTTTTGAAGCATAGTCTTGAGCATGAGTATGTTGGAAGGGGTTCAATAATCTATAATAATCAGGAAATCATTCAGGTTCTTTGATTCTCTCTGAGTGGCAAAACAAGACTCTGCAGCTGGCAGAAATACAAACTTAATTTGGATAAGAACAGATCAGAGACAAGGCTGTGGCCATCCATAGGCATACCTGATGGATAACGACTAGTGCAGCATTTTCAGCTATCAATCTTTAGTGGGAAAAGACTGTGATAGCTGGATAACATGTCTTGCATCAGCAAAAAGTGACCACACAGCAAGGAAGGAGAGAATGGTTCAGTTCGTAACCTCAGAGTTTTTTTCTGATTTCAGATTACCTCTATCCTAATTTTAAACTCAGTCCAGCACATGAATAATAAAATGAATAAAAATTGTAAAGAAATCTTTTATTAAGATGGTATGTGAGGGGGAAAAACCCCACCATCCTATTTACTACAAAAGATACATGGCAAAGAGAACTTAATGATTAACTCTATTTCAGAAAGGTTATCCCAAATATTATTAGACTTTTTAAAGAAATACCTTCCCCAATGGCATTTCTGATTATTTTTAACTATGATCCTCCTTATTATTTAATTTTGAGTGATTACTTTTACTGAAAAAGAAAGAATTTTTTTTTTCTTTAAAGAGGGTCTTTGAATCCCCCCCCCTTCCATCTGTCAAAAAAATACTACACAACTGACACATGGTCTGTGGTTGACCTTAGAGACATAAAATAGGCATGTCAAATTCCAGTGTTTTATTGGTAAGGAGTGACTGCTTAAACTTATAAGGAACAAGTTCATATTTTAAAATAGATATATTCTAATACACTATTTTGTTCACTTTGCACAATCGAAATTTACATTAGTCTAGTTTTGGACAAAAAAGAAACGTAGGTATAGATCCTTTGCTGTTTAAGGACAGTCATTCAACTAATTTTCACTCCTCTAGGACATCAAGATACACATACACTGGTGACCTCAGTGGATTTCCTTATTAGATCATCATTACTACTATTATTCATCAGTGAACTTACAACATCTCTTGGGAGATGTTCTAGGATGCTTGTCAAGAAGTGGCAGGAGATGAAGATAATTTTCATGTTATTACTGTCAAGAGATGCCAAAACTGAGAAAGACACATAGCAGCAAAGGTCAGCTAGATATATTTTTGTTCAGGTTGGGGTCAGAATTGCTTTTATTCTACAGTACAAAAGGTTTTGGTCAAGCAATAGTAAAATCTCACATAGATGTTATTGCATTTTAACATTAGAATGCATTTCTAAAACAGGTGTCTACGACTCCTTGGTCAAATGTAGTTGTTTTTTGAACTTAACTGTGAGGGACCCTTATCTTACAGGGACCTGTTTCTTAATCATTCCTAAGAGCAGGACTCCCATTCAAATAAAAGGTGTTAACTCCAAAGAATTTATGTGTAACAGACATGATTTTATAGAATAAAAAATAGAGCTGTTTGCAAAGTTGACCTGCTCCTTATTTGCATAGTGGCTTCTATTAGAAACTACATTAATATCCACATGGCATTATGTTGTAACATGAACACATTCATGATGCTACATAATCATGAGTATACTCCTAAATCCCTGTGATTATGTTCCACATGTAAGAGATTCTAAGAACCTTCAGAGCATGCTCCTCAGCTGATAACCAGTGTCAGTTAGAGCAGGGTTTGACCAGATAGTTTGAATTATTAAATTACTTTCTGCTAAGAAAGTCTGCTTTGTCCCATCCTCCATCATCAGCCATGGGTTCCTCTTTTCCTTTCTTTGGTACTGGGTTTAGTGAACATGTGGCTGTGGTATTTCAGTTCAGGAGGCTGACTCACTGTGATGGATTCTAAGTGAAAATACTTAATATCTTCAGCATAAACTCCTTTTTCTAGAAATCCTTCCCTATTATGCTTTGACCATAAAAGGAATCCAAGGTAAGGAGATGATGAGCTTAGACATAATTCCTGCAATATATATTCAAAGATGAATGATTTGAATACTGCTCTGTTGTCATCAACTGGAGAATTACTGAAAATTATTTTGATTACATAGATATCTCACCAAATTTCTGCTCTTCCTTATGTGACTATGGCTTAAAAATTCAAAGAGACTACTGATATGTTCTGGTAATCTGCAAATTGTTAGTGCTATCAACAGTGATGGAGGAGGCTTGCCAAATACTGTTTTCTTGCCAAACCTAAATTAGAGTTATGGTGAGACATTCAAAAGAAGGAGAAAGTTCTGCTTGCAGATGGATGTGGCCTGTTAAAGACAAGATCAAATAGCAAAAAAGAACTGTGACCTGAGACACTAAATGCTAATGTGGGTTTTGTCCACAGCCACTCAGCAATATGGGAGCAAGAGGGCAGGAGTTTTCCTTATGGAAATGAAAACATATCTATTGCTTTCTTGAAAGAGTCTGTAGAATTTAATAAAAAGCTATATTCCTGCTACAGCATTTTGCTGGATGTTTCATATGGACTATAAAAGCTTATTATTTGCTATTAGTGTTCTTTCTATGTAAGAATCTCTGTAGAATTCATTCAGTTTAATCATAAATTTCATAGGATTTTTCCTTGAAAGATTACTAAAATACCTTCAGTAAAGAGACACATGCAAACATTGTATTTACTGCTCTCCTGCCCTCAGGTGAGCTACTCTCTTAGGTCTGTTACATGAAATAATATTTTGTGTGTTGCTTTTTTTATAATGTTTACTGCATGATCTGTTACCTGGAAGGTAGCCTAGCTGCATGAACTTGCAAAATTCCAGCTGAAACAAAAATACATAACATTATTTACTCCATTCATGGATTTAAAATGGAGGAGTCAGGGGTATAATAAAATAAATGACAGAAAGAAATGTATCCTATTTAATGTAAGGACTGACAACCAACTGCTTCTTAGGTTTTTTTGTCAGAATAACAATTCTTTTTTTTCTCCTCTCCTCTAAATAGACAGTGGCCCTGATACATAATAAGATATAAGTGGGGTTTATTCTATTGACTTTTTAAAACAATTCTTAATATTGCTTATAAAATTCTGCCAGAAAGTACTCATTTTAATCATCAGTCAGCATTTTTATTATATTATAATCCTTAATTGATTGACGTTTAATCACAGTCTTTGTATTTTACTATCCCTTGTCTCATAAGAGGCAATTTTCTCTTTACTGTAGTTTAACAGCTGATGAAAAAGATTTAAGGAAACCTATAAACTTAAGATTGGTTAATGGTCCCTTATAAAAGAATATTACACTTCTAGGATCCATTGCACAGATGTGATACTCAATTGTAGAAATGTGCATGGGGTTTATTAAATTACAGCACAAATCTTCAGTCTTCTGAATTATTGTCCATGTTGGTACTGTTAGGCAAATGGGGAGACACATTATTGCTTCCAGTTGTTCGCATTACTGTGGTGTAATACAGTCAGAGACAGCTGGCACATTGCTCTAGGCAAATGCAGAGCTAGAGCAGCTGCAGAGTTCTGGGCCCCCAGTGAAGGTCCAGCACCGCTGAGTCAGTACTGGGTGGCTCATCAAAAGATGGCCAGAAATGAAAAGAAAAAGTTGCTTTTTTTCAGAGCTGGCGTGTGGAATTTTGCACAGCTAATTAACATGGCCTTTTGCTGAATGGAAACCAGTGGGCACGTAAAAGCAATAATAAACCTGTTTGTCCTAGTTGTATTGCAGAGGGTGAACTGCAGATATTATTTGCTTTGCTTATGAAAGCACAGCCACACTTCTCAGCTGTGGCATGAAGAGTCAGTGTTTTCGCCAGTTCTGAGTCCTGCTGGCTGATGTTCAAAAAAGAATACACAGGTGTAGGTTACATATGGCTATTTGACAATGTCATGTGAAATCAAAGATTTTATGATTTAGGTCATAGACATTAGATTGATAGATAATATATCCCCATTCTTCGCAGATTTAAAGACCACAATAAATCATTTAAATAACTAAAATTATCTACTCTGAATTCTTTCATGTCTCAGCCTCATGCATTTTACTCAGCACATCCAAATTCCATTGATTAAACATATCTTCCAGGAAGGCAATGAAGACTTACATTGTTTCACAATTTCACAAGTCCCTTAGTAGCTGGGTAAAATAGTTGCTACTAAAAATATTAATCTTTTCCACTTTGAATCACTCTTGACCCAAACCTTAGTGTTACTTTGTGGAATGGCAAGAGCTATCAGGAGCTCTGGGAGTTTTGCTTCTTTTTAGGCAATTAATTGGAGTGCATTTTCCTCCTGAGTGGAATCTCAAAATTCAGCCTAAACTACTGCAGACAAGGAGGAAACTGCCATCAGAATCATTCAGGGTGCTGGACCAGAGAGAGCACTTTCTAGACTTTCATTTCCAAGCTGAAATTCCTTCTGCTGAACCATATACTAAAGTTCAAAGAAGCCTAAGCTCTTACCTGCATGTCCTGAAACAACAAGGGCAGGCTTTAATCAATGCAGTGTATGCTCCAATTTTAACCCAGATCTGTTCTCATAAAGCAATTATTGCTAAAAGACCATATAAATGTACATGTTCTTAATTTTAAATTGGTGCCTACCTCATAAGCCGTTGGATATTTTACTATACTCCATAATTTTGTTTAGAAACACATGATATTTGACTTCTTTTCCTTCTAATTTGGATTATATGAGTAAACATCTGGAATGGTGCCTTGAGAAAAAAGAAACTACTGCCAAGAGCTTGCCAAATCAGATAAGTTGTAAGTAAGGATGGTGCACTCAAGAAGGGGCAAGGAACAATTAGAATCTTTACAAGAATTGGTAAATTGTAAAAGCACAAGAATGGTGCTTTTGCTTCCATTTAGAATCCAAATTTAAGTGGTTGGTTGGATCCCACATCAATTTTTGAAAATAATTTTGTATAGAAAATTTTCCAATTCTTCTTGTCTGCTGTGTCTGGCTAAGAGACTGCAACTTTTCCTTTTTGACTGATACTCTAGAGATTATTATCTGAGCTTTGGATGCTTTGAGGGCTTTTGCTGCTGTCTGATTTACACTGCCTTACACTAAAACTGCATGAAGGCTAAAGTTAAGGCAGCTTTGGAGACAAAACGTAGCAGTTCGTTTCTGGGTAGAATTTCTCAGTAAAAATATTGTACCGGCACTCTGGAATTGCACAGTCCTCCACAGACCTCCATAGCTTAGTATGTTAAAAACTGCCAAGCCTTTCGAACTGGAAACTATCCTGAATTTGAATTTTATTTTTTTTTTTCTGTTTGTACTAGGGTTGCTACCTGTGGTCAGCAGCTGATGCCTGAATTGAATTCTCACTTATTTCACCACGGAGGGCTAATTTCAGGGCATCCCTGAGACTTTAATCCTTCAGCCCCCTTTTTGGCACAAAAATAACTCCATACAGTTATCTCCAAATGACACCTGTTTAATAGCATTCTTTAACAGGGCTGAAGGTATATTTCCCACAATGGTAAAAGGTTGGGAAGGAGTCTCTGTAGGATGCTGCTTGGCTGAGTTCCTGTTGATATGATTATTTTAATTCTTCTGGGTTTTTATTTTATTTTATTATTAATGGTATGTAAGGGAGTTCAGATCCTTAGACAGGCATCTTTTTAATTATTTTAATCTAAATAAATTAATTGTGGCTACCCTTAGGAAACCATGTCAACCCGCTACAAGCTTACGTGTTGGTAAAAGCCTATGTTCAGTTCTCATTTAAATTATTTCCAAACTTTGCATTCTTCTGCAGTGACCACAAGGAATACAGAATCATAGGAATAAAATAAGATAGGCTAGGGTGTCTGCAGGACCCTCTCTTCTCTATATTTCAGACCATAAAGTCAGGGCAGGAACTGTCTCTTTTGGTGTCTTTTAGGTCAATAGGTCAGATTACCACCACTCAGGACAGTAAGATCCCGAGTTAAGATCCTGGTTGTTAATTTAAGTTTTATATACTCAGGTCATGCACTTGGTGAATATCCACATCCGTTTGCTGCAGAGCAAATGTAAGCAGCTCTGAAACGTTGCTGAAGTAAATCTGCAGATTTTGTTCTCACAAATGTTCTCAAAACCCCCTTTCTCCTATGCTTTGCTCCCTACCCTGCAACAAAACATTCAACTCTGTGAACAAAGACAAAGAGCCGGAGCAGTGGGGTCGGTATTTGGCATGCAGGCTATTCAGCAGGTGCGTGCTAAATTGCATTAGACTTAACACCAGGAATCAGATCACTAATTGGGCACCAATGTGAAGAATTTTTCTCATTTGGGACCTGAATTGCAACACTTATATCCCTTTAGGCAAGACATCACAACCTTCCTATCCCAAAGCAACAGCGCTACCGCTTGAGCTAAAGCAGAATCTCCATTAGCTAACAGTAGCAGCACTTACTATATATCCTGTTTCTAGGCTGCAAGCCACAACAGGAGAAAGTCATTTTAATCCTTTAGTGATTTATAATCATTGGGATTTTAGGACTCTGGGATTTTTTCCCTAACTTTCCATTTATTTTTAATTCTACGCGAGACTGTTTGGAAGAAATAAGCAAAGATGACACTGGTTCTCAAAATTCAGACAAAAGAGATTTTGTCCTTTTATGGAGGGTAGAAAAATTAAGAATGTTCTGCATTTTTTGTCTTTTCTCATTTCTTAGCTCCCTAATTCCTACTACTTCATATCTCTGAAATCTTTCCTCGCTGTTCCTTTACTACAAAACACTAAAAATAGTGAAAAGAATCTAATGCTACATTTATAAAAACTGAAAAATGACAGTTTCCCCTCATGAATAACAGTGCCTGGGGGTGCAGCTCTTTCTCAAGGTTTTCTGTGATGGGTCACAGGTATGATATCTAGGTTCAAGGAGGAGTATTGAGCTCCTTATGTAATCAAACCTTCCAGTTCTCCAGTTCTGAGAGACTGTCTGACATGAAGCACCCACAGCTGAAGGATTTCATCTGTTGCACGCCAGCTGTGAGAAGTAGATGGTTATAGATTCCTCCTCTCTGCTGAGATTTAAGTGTCCTGAGCCTCAAATTGCACATGCAACTCATGTACTTAATGATCTCTGCATAATAATACTATTCATAACATTAAAATCACCTCTATTTCTATTAAAATCACAGTGCTAGACACAACATTTCCCTTTTCACACAGGCTGTTGATACTATGGTGGAAACACATGGATGTTTCAGTGTTCAGATTTTAATTTCTAAAGGCAACTTGTCGTGTGGGACTGTTTCTATAGCCCTATACATTTCTCTAATATTGCTTAATTCCCATTAATTTTTGTTTTCCTAGTTAGCTGTTCTCTTTCCTTAGATATTTCTACAAAAAGGACTCTATTGTGTTCATGTTATCCAGAACATAAGAAAACACTTTGGATAGAAGGAACTTTATTTAGTTAAAGTGTTGTACATAGCCTTAACTTAAAATGCTCCAAGAGGATCCCCAGCATGAATGCAAGTGCTCTTCTGAAAGGAGATCATAAAAAGCAGCAGAGAAAAATCATTTTATGATCATTATTTCCCCATCAATTAAAAAATGTATTCCAAATAAATGTTACTATTACTAGACCTTCCCCTCACTAGAACTATATCTTTCTCCTAAAACACTTTCTGATCTAATTCCTAAGAAGTACTGCCAGTGATTAGTAATAGTTGAAATTACAGAATTATCCTGTAAGGAATTATTATATTTCATTTCCCTTCTCTTTCCAATTCAAATGAATAGATGGAATTTAAATAATTTCCTGGGAAATCAGACACTCAGGAAAATGCAGTCTGAAATTCTATGGAAACATATAATTTGAAAGTCAAAATTATAGAGATCAAAATGAAGTGATTTTGCTCTGCTGAAGCAAGTGCTTTAATTAGCTCACTTCCAGGAAAGGTCTTGGAGGTTGGGAGGGATGGTTGAGGGTTTTCTTGTCCCAACCAACTGGTCCTTTATGATGGAAAACTCTTCTAACAGGGATGAGTTTTTTCTTATTTATAGTTCTAATTATATTAGCCAGGACAAAGAGAAGAAATAAACAGACAGAACCAGAACACAAGTGTCTTTCAAATGTAAACACACTTTCACCTATCCCAGGGAACATTCCTGTGCTGCTCCAATTCTATAGTTTCAGATAATTTCTACGGGATTTGTTTGTCACTCGCTGGCAGCCAAAACTTGACACAACCAGGAGAGATTCCTTTAAAAAAATTGTGTGGGAAGGTATAATTCCCTCCTAGTGACCGCAAAGTCCTTCACAGAAACTTCCTCAGCTCTGAATGCCCAGACGTTCCTCTTCGTAACACATTCATCACCAAATACTGTTGCATAAACAGAACATAGAAGTCGTTCTCTGAATACATCATTTCTCACACTCATTATTGATGAGTTAAAGGTTATCAATAACTCAAGGAAATAGAATAAATGACCTATCTTTTTTCAGACTATTAGATATCCTTTGCACGTCCTGTAGTTGCAACTAATTTCTGAGGCTTGCTTGTTGTGATCTTAACTCTTGTTATAACGTGATTACATATTGTGCATAGAAAAAAAAAAAAAGACTACAAACAGCTTCAGTCATGGCACTCTTCACAAATAATAGCTAACTCCACAATGACTTTTGATTTAAAAACGGTAACTCTGAATTCTCATTTTTGCCAGATTGAAAAATTAGGGTTACTCAGTACATTTAATGTAAAGATGCCTATAGTAGATGTCTACATGTAAGCACATCAATGGAAGGAATACACACTCCTAAACTGCAGTTCATGCATGCTGCTGTGTTTGTTTCTGTTAGGAAGAATTTCTTCACTGAAAGAGTGGTTAAGCATTGGAATGGGCTGCTTGGGGAAGTGGTGGAGTCACCATCCCTTGAAGTGTTCAATGAATGACGTGGAAGTGGCACTTAGTGATAGGGTTTAGTTATTATGGTGGTAAAAGGTTGGACTTGAAGACCTTGGAGGCCTTTTTCAACCCTAATGATTCTATGATTCAGAGGAGAGGAGCCACGTGTCAGGCCCACCCTGTGCTCCACAGTTTACCCCTAGGGCACTGTCCTGGGAAGTCTGGCTTGAGGCAGCCCATGTCTGGTGAGATGAATCCCAGACATGTAGTCAGTGCAAGCAGTAGGTGGAAGGAAAGTGAATCTCCCCCTTCAGAGCACATATCTTTCAATTAATATAACTTTTGCTTTATCATATTCACTTAGCAAAATAAAACCTGACATATTTTGAAAAGTTGCTCCGTGTTTCTTTCCTATGGTATTATGTGGAATAAGTTCTTCTCAGAGGTGCTCATCTCATTTCTTCTTAGCAGAATGATTTCTAGTTATTGCATGTGTCTTTCTTATCAGATCTCTCCATCCCTTTCTTTGGTACTTTCTTTGATATCAGAAGGAGATGGCAGTAGATGCTCTTTGAATGATGAAAGAAGAGGATGTGATTTTATCACAGCCTATGTTCATTACAACATGGAAAGCCTGGATATGTCTAACATAGGCATTGTCTGCTGATGAGAGTTGTACTCTACTGAATCCCTTGAGAGCCTGCTTAAGTGCTAACTTAGAAGTAATTCCTATGCATGGTGACCCTGCATGCTTTGCCCTGCACATCTGTGGTTTGCAGAATCGAGCGCACACCATGTACCTTCAGCTGCCCACATTCTGAGCTGAAATCACTAACCATCTTAGACTTTTTTTTCTGTGCCTCATAGAAGAAAGGAAGCATTTAAATCAAGGAGTAGGCACATGCAGTAAGGAGATGCATGTATTACAGAGGGGGAACAGAGACAGAGTAAAATCCCGCTGTGCTTGTCCTTTTTGTGGTACACGTGGAGAAGCAATGTTAAATCAGAAGAGTGAGGAATAATTAATGCTAGTTTGTAGGGGATAACTAAAGCAATATCACTGCAATCTCAAATTGCACAGAAAACCAACTGTGTAGTTGGGAGGTAAATAAATGTCTTCCTATGCTCTTCTCAAAGAATAGAGCAGTTTTGACAACTCGTCCTCTCTTTCAAATGTCACTAATTATTTAGGTGAAGGGAATGTTTGTTTTTTATGGACCAAGAAAAGCTGCTTTGCAAGTCTTGGATCCTGGAAGCATTGTAAAAATGTGAATCCCACTTTATAATACATCAAAACATCCCTTCCAAAACATCGCTTCGCATATTCGTGAGGGGTCTGCATCACATACATAATAACAGTGTTTTCTGAATATATCAGGCAGAATTGTACATCACAATTTCTGTTCCCAAAATTAATTTATATGTCTGTTTGTTGTGTATATTTGAACACTTACCTTCTGTGGCAAAGACAGTTTTGTCTGATGAGTACCTTATATTTTGTCTTAGTCTAAGTCTTTCCTCTTAAAACCAACTGTGAACCATCAAAAATGTTAATGTGGAAGTCAGTAGTATTACACAAAAGTCATTGTTTCATAAGAGAAAAGAGATTAACTTTAATAATTTAAGACAGTCTCTAAATTAACAAAGAGGAAGTGGACAGTGTTGCCATGCTGTACCTTGATGGATGCCTTTTTCCCTTTTTTTTTGCTTTTCAGATTCATAGCAGTGTCACTCAAGTTTCGAAATCCAGCATTACCAATTGCCATCATTACATACAGCCCCACATGCCCAGAGCAAGACACTGAGGCTCATAGCTGCAGCTTTGAGGATGAAGAGCTTTTGTGTCAGACTACACTAGATAATTGGACCCCTGTACAACTCAGATCAAACCCTGACTTTTGGAAACTAATACTGCTTTAACCAGGAGTCTTGGGGTTGAGGAGGCATGCAGGTGATTACTAAGCACCAAATCTGAATATGGGTTTATTATCCTAATGAGACAAAGTAATAAAGAAGAGCATCCTCAGATGAGAATTTTCTGTGTATGAGTCTGCTCCAAACCCATCAACTTGCACAGCTCTATCCATACCTCCCTCCATGCTTTCTCCAGTCTAAAATGGAGGTGCAAGGGTCTGGGCAGCAAAATACCATGACAGGGATCTTAGAATCACCCTGATTTTTCTTTTTTGTTGTCAATCAATTCATCTGTGAAGAAGCAGCAATATGGGAAATTACACAGTCAGCGTTGCCTCCGTACTAAAAGAAGCTTTTAATACATTGTGTAAAAACACATTTTGAAAACTGATATTTTCTTTTTAGTTGAAAAAGGCATTTGGGTTATTGACTATAGGGTACATATACAGGTCAGAATTAATACTCCTAGCAAATAATACTGTTGCTGTACTGACAATAACTTGGCATTCCTGATTGATGGACAAGATGCTGTGACATCACATTACAGTTCCTTTACATAAGGGAAGCACAGGCTGCCTAGTGCTGGCTTGGAATATTTTGCCTAGAGATCAAGTCATACAGATACAATTATAATCACTTCGGAGAAAAAGAAGTATTTTGCCTTGTTCAAGAACGTTATGGACCAGAGATTTTTTGTTGGAGAGGAAGACATGAATGGGTCACATTTTGGGGAGCCAGCCATACGCCCACTTTCTGAAATGGAATCTCAGTGGTGACTGGCTGTCTGCATCATGAAGACAAACTTAGGAAAAAGAGCAGGCAGGATGGCAGCCTCCCCTGATAGTTTTCTGCTCTTCAAGGACATGCACTTGGAAACTCTGAGGCAGTGAGCCAGTTTTCTGTTTCAGCTTTATGTGCTGCTCAATCGGTGCACATACAGTTTTTAAATGGAGGTCTCCACCTTGTCTGAAGGGCAGTAATTAAGTGGGGTTTTGGTTGCCCCAGGCAGCCAGATAATAGGAACTTTCCTATCTTGATGAGCAATCCCAGAGGATCTGATCTTTTGGTACCTCCTGATTTGACTGCTGCAATGCACTTGATAGGGGGCAACCTTGAAAACTGCTCAGAAATGCCAGTGTCTGTGGCAGGTGGTGGTCTGCTCGCTAAGCCGTGTGCCACAAGGAGGGAATTCCCTGCTGGCTTTGGGCTGAGTTATTCAAGTGACTTCCTGCATCTTGTGTCCCAGCAGCAGAAACTGGCGAAGGATGCTCCCAACTGTCTTCAGGTTTGGCTTTAGAGACGGTAAGTGGAAGAGAAAACACATCTCTGTTGAGTGCTGGTTTGGGGCTGGTCCAGAGAGATGAGACTTCCCCGGCTGTATGATGATCATTGTTTCACTGGCTCATCATAGCTCAATAATTTCATCATTAGCATAATGATTTAACTCTAGATTTCTAAAAGCAAGTTGTTTGGCAACTACACATTTACAGGGAGTAATTATTTTCTGTATTGATTGTTCTTATTTTTAATTAAATTGTGGTAGTTCAATCTGAAAAGATGAGATTGTATGAATTGCACAGTGCATTGTTACAATCAAAATGAAAGTTTTAGTTTGAAAACAAATGGAGAACACAGCTGGAAATAAGGGTCCGACAGCTTTGAGCACTGTCATGAAGAGGATTTGCTGATCTATAAGGTTTATTTTAGTTCAGTTTTTTAATGCATAGGGATCTTCCCTAAGCATCTTAAGTTAAAAGAAATAGTAAAATAGTATTTTAAAAAATTATTTCTTCTTTGGCAAACTTAATCCAGCATCTGATGTTAAACAAAACTTCATCTACATCAAGGTTTTCATCGCTCTCATGCTAGTGGTCTGACACAAATGGTAGGGTAATGAGAAGAAAGAGACATGTCAATAATATTCAATATCTTATTAAGTGTCAAATCTAGTTCTCTTTGCAGGAATAAAACCAAAACCGCATCCAGATGGTCAAAAGTTTGTCAGGGATTCCAGAGTTACACATCTCCACTGATAATACTTAGGTGTTTTCAACAGGATTGCAGTGAATTTGGAGATGCTATTGTGAGACATTGACAGTCCTGATATTTATTCATTGCAACATTTTTAAAACCCTGTTTCACTGAAGCCTAAATATTTCACCAAAATTCTTGTCCAATAATTTCAGTGAGCAGTTTGAATTTTGTATTAAAACAAAAGGAAGGAACCTGAGCTCTCCAAGAAACAGAGACAGGAAAGACAGTTCTGGTCATTACCCAGCTTAATTTAGTTAATCTGGTTTCTTATCTAGAGGATTTTTCACTCTTTTTTTAAATAAAAAATGTCCAATTGCTTCCACTTCACAGTATGAACCCTCAAGATTTATTCACAAAGCACAAGAGATGTTTTCCACATGGAGTTGCTTGAGGGATTATAGGGGGAAAAAAATGGTACTTTACTCCAATTAAGCCAAGCAGAGCTGAAGATAAAGGACTTCTGAATATCTGACTTAGTGCCTCATACTTTTAAACAGTTCTTCTCAAAAGGCTGTAAAGAGAAACTTTTACATGGTATAAATGTAAGACTTTCTAAAACTGAGCAAAATAGTCTGAAAGTGCATAACTCAGGCTTTTACTTGATGTAGAAGCTCATGTCTTTTTTTCTTTTCCTAAGGAGCTCATATAGCAGGCCTTAAAATTTCAAAACAAAAATTTCAGACCGTTTATTTCCTATTTACCACCAAATTTTATTTCATTTTTTCTTTTATAGGTCTCTAATAGATCCAGTAATTGTGGAAATAGGTGTGTAGAATAATTTTGCAAGACAACTTTTTAATACCTTAGGTCATTCTATTGTGGAGTCATAGAATCATTTATATTTGAAAAGACCTTTAGGGTGAGTCCAGCTGTTAGCCCAGCACTGCCAAGTCCACCACCAAACCATGTCCCAGGGCCCCATATATACCTCTAAATACCACCAGGGATGGTGACTTCCCAGGTCAGTCTGTTCTAATCTTTGACAAACCTTTCAGTAAAATACTTTTCCTAATACCCAGTTTAAACTTCCACTGGTCCAACTTGAGATCACTTCCTCTTGTGCTTGGGAGAAGAGACTGACCCCCATGTCACAACCACCTCCTATCAGGGAATTGTAGAGAGTGATAAGGTTCCTAATGAACCTCCTTTTCTCCAGGCTAAACAACCCCAGCTCCCTCAGCCTTTCCTCATGGGACTTGTGCTCCAGACCCTTCACCAGTTTCATTGTCCTTCTCTGGACTTGCTCCAGCACCTCAATGCCCTTCTTGAATTGAGGGGCCCTGAACTGGACACAGCACTTGAGGTGTGGCCTCCCCAGTGCCAAGTGCAGGGGGACAATCCCTGCCTCAGTCCTGCTGGCCACACCATTGCTGATACAGGCCTGGTTGCCATTGGCCTTCTTGGCCACCTGGCCACACTGTTGGCTCTGTTGAGTCCTTCAATCTGATCTAAGATCTAAAGTAAATCGCCTGTGTTTCCACCTGTGTTTCTTTCCAAGGTTAAATTTTGCATTTTAGGCTATCTGAAGAAAAAAAAAGTTTTTACTGTCTTTTAGCATTCTATTAGCAAAGTGGGTAAAATTCAGCATATGTAGCTGCCAGCTGTTTTGATGGTTATGTTACCTAAAATTTCAACATTTAAATTTAAAATTAGGCCATGTGCTTTTAGTTCAGCAGAACAAAAAAAAAAATGCTGACAAAATGTCTAATTCATTTACTTCTCCCTCCTTATTTTGACAAATAACTGCAGGAAAGAAAGTCAATACTAGAAATTCTTAGAAACATCCATTAAATAGTTTGAGGGGTGGGCAGGTTTAGAAGGGAACTTCTGTCTCCAATGTTTCTACACAAAACTGGAAGGTTCAGGGCTTTATCATGATTTTCCCATCACAACATAGTGCAATATTATACAAAGCTAAAACATGCTTACATGGATTATCTTTGTTTTATCTCTTTTTTCTTTTTCTTAAAACTGAACCACATATTACAAGAACTATTGAAATGTGATTTGGATTTCCAGTGTAAACCCTCTCAAGTACTCTCTGCTTGGTAAATGTCTGTGATAGCAGTGTGCCAGGTCTGTGTCCAATCTGTACAGAAAACAAAAAGCAATACTGGTGACCACTGCCTCTGCTACCTGCTAGCTAAGCAGAGAAAAATCAAGACAGACATTTCTACAAAACCCTTGGATAACTTTCTCCCATTGCTATGAATACTGATAATAAATTACATTTTTTCCCCCTACAATTAAAGGCCTTTCATTGCCAGCTTTGGCTGCATGCTGAACTCAGTGCAAGGAAGTCCTCCTGTGCAGGTCTTACTAAAGCCAAGGAGGTTACACAGAAATACTGGGCCCCTGAGCTTCCTCTGTTGCCTGCTGTGCCCCTTGTGCTGCCTTTCCCCTGTCCCCACAGGTGTGAGACCCCCTGCTTGCTTTCAGGCAGACCTGGGCTATGCCAACAGCCAGGGCAGAAAGAGTCAGAGAAAAGCACAGAAATGCCTCTTGGTGATCTAGAGACCCAATAATTAAATGAAAACTGTGACACTCAAAGAGCCATTCTTCTAAATCTTCTAGTGGATTAAAAAAAAAGAAAGAAAAAAAAAAGGAAAAATCTAGAGGAATGATCCAAAGTCCCTTGTTGTAGATTAACTCTGTAAATGCATTATCATGTTGCATTTTCTTTCCTTTTAGATGGCTTATGCTAAAGCATACAGGATTATCAAATTACAAAAGTCCGGTTAAAGAAATCAAATTTAGAGACAAAATGAAGTTGCCATTCCCAGCACTATATTCCTCTCCCATAAAGGTAATATTTCATTGCAAGGCAATTTAAGAGCAAATTAAAAGATCCCTATTTCTGTAGGAAACAGACTGGGCCATTGAACAGTCAGCTTGACTTGTTTTTAAACAGCATACTTTATATTAAACTTCCAAAGGTAAGAGAAGAAAGAACTACAAATGCTTTTTACATCCTAGTCATTGCAGGAAGAGATCAGGGAAAAATGTGAATGCAACTGATGACAAGTTTCAGGAATCAGTCCTTAAATTTTCTGGGAATACATGAGACTGGCAAAAGGTAACAGCCTTGTTACCCCAAAGTGAGGCCTCTTAGTTTAACAGCATAACATAGTCTATATATCACAAATAGCTTGGCAGCTCCCTCACAAAATACTCCCATATTTGAAGTGTACAAAGCATAACAAATTTGTAACAAGTGACTCTAAGACTGCACCTAACCACTTTGGGACAATTTTGTGCAAAATTCCTACTGACTTCAGAGGTCCAGGATCAGGTCCATAACGACCGAAAGACAGCATGACTCAGTGAACAATGAAAGACAATGCTGATTATTTTGCTCTGCGACGAAAAATAGAAATTACTAACCTCCGCACTGGAAATTAAGGAAAAAAAAACCTGCACGATGCGTTCGAGGGCTGACTGACTAAAACCTAAAGTAGGTGGTACTGCTGAAGCTGCCGAGAGGCAGGAAGCGCCTTTGGCGGGGTGTAACAAGGCACCAGCAGGAGCGGCAGCTCCGTGCGCCTGCGGCCGAGCGCTCCGGCAGCTTCGGCGGTACCGCGGTACCGCTCCTCCGCTCCCCCGCTCCTCCGCCCCTCCGCTCCTCCACCCCTCCGCTCCCCCGCTCCTCCGCTCCTCCGCTCCTCCGCCGCATCCGCGCAGGGACCGCGCCACCTCCCGGCGCCTCCGCTCGCGGCACCCGGCCCGGACAGCAGCTGATGCTGAACTTCCTTCCTCTCCGCTGCCGAAAGGTGCCCTGCTCTCTCCTTTCTCCTTCTCCGAAATGTCCTTTAGCGACCGCTTCCCGTTGAATGCCTTCCCACGCCGTGAGGTATGGTACAGTGTAAGGCATTTTGTCTCGGGCAAGGGACAAAGAAATGGGGTATTTTTTTTTCTCTGTCGGAGAAGTTTACTGAGCTGAACATCTGTTTCTTATCTTCAAGTCAACTAAACAGGAAGAACTTGGTGTGGCTCTGAGTAACATGACAATCCTGCTGCGCTAATCCCAGGACAAATGTTAAATACACATTTCTCCTCAAATTCCAAGTCGGGTAAATTCCATTTTAGCTGCCCAATTTTCCATAGCTATTCTCTAATGATCAGTATTGTTTTGTACAAACAGCAGGCAATAACAGATGCTGTGTTTTTTTTCCTAGAATTAAATGCATTTTTTCTCATGGAGGCAAACTACTTTTAAAAAAATCACATCAGCTTCAATTATTGTTCCGGTAAGTAACCCTAAGACATGGTAGAATGTGGTACAGATTTTGTTCCCAGAGCAGAAATTCTAAGACTGAATTATTTGGAAAACGTCTTAGGGACAAATGCTCTTTTTTCTGATTCCAGTAGGGAGGATTATATGGCAAGAGAGATGATTTATGCACCATTTCAAATAGGAACCAGACCAGACCTAACATTTCTTTCTCTTGAGTTCCTTTTGTTTTCATGCTGCCAGGCTTCTCAAATTCTACTTATGCCTATATCAACCAATCAGTTTAAAAAAGTTCTTCTGTCGGTCTTGATCACCTTTCTCTGCTCTCATTGCTGCATTTTGAGATGTTAGGAACCCCCAGGGAAACACAGTACCTGTGCATGTTACCACTAATTGACTTCCACATCGCTGTCTAGTGGTGCTGCCTACTCTTATGTGTAAGGACTGCATGAATGGATTGTTATTAACTTTCCTCCTAGCCAATATAGGCAGGAGATCTAAATAAAACTCAAATATTTAAATCCACTTGGGTAATTTGGGTTGCATGCACTCAATGTAAGTTCCCAAAACACATCTTTGCAATACTTATTTCCCATTTGTTTACCATCCTTCTTCTTTGGACCTTAATGATGTAAGACAAACCATTGATCTGATTTGTACAGTCCTAAAACCTAGCAATTGTTTTCAATTATTTTTCATGTTTTACTCTCCAATAATTTATTTTTTTATGCTTTGTTATGCTAATCAGGTTAAAAACCTCTAGCTTTATGCTGTATTTTTCTTTCACAGTGTTTAAAATTTATTTTGTGTAGGCTGTGACAATCATATGTTTATAAATTAATGGGGTATAATATTCTAAATGGTCTAGCCAGCAGAGCATAAAACAATAATGATAGGTATTTTTTGAATTTCATTTGAGTGGAAAAAAAATCCTGTAAGGACAGAACGGAATTTGCATAACTAGCAATTAATTGAGTAGAGTAGCAGACTAAATACTGAAAAGATGTTTAAATAACACATCCCTTTCATTAGACTTTTAAAATTGTTCTCACTTAGTCACATAGAGATGAATGACTCTTTCAGCTATATTTCCAAAAATATATCAATGAATCTAGTTCTTATTAAAGTTTAGGTGATATTTGCATATAAAAAGCTATTTCCTGCTCAGGAAAATGTTGGATCCAGTGGTGAACATAGTAAATTGCAAAAAGTTTGATAACAGAGAGGATTACATATGAATAATGGTAACTCAGTATTATGCAGTTTTGCTGTGTCCTCAGCCAAGGTAGAGAGGTTTGCTGAGGTAACTGTATTGCTGCATAGGTGTATGCAATTCTAAACTGTATTTAGAGCTCAGCTTTGCATTAATGCAAAGCCAGGTCACTTGAAGATCTGCCTAAAATTTTCTTGAAACAGGAGTTTGTCTCCAAGGTCATTTAAGATGAAGAATCATAATGAAAGTCAGAACTTTCTAGCAAATACATTTCTGTTATAATTTTGAATATGGAATCAGGCTTTGAAGACTTGCCCTGAAATGCTTTGTTTCCACTTACCTGAGATCCTATAAAAGCTTGAGATGTCTATAGTTCTCCTAAACTCACCAGTATCATGGATCATAACATACCCACTTTTAAGCACATAATCAGGATGAAATGCAAAGAATAAAAGATAAATACAGAGACAAAATATGTCAATTCTGCTCATGTAGCAAATCATTAGATCAAGTGTGTTAATTTAACCTCACATTCTTTGATCTGCATCTTAAAAATATCAGTGAAGGCCTGGTCTCTCTACAAGAAAAGAGTAACATAAATTAAATTAAATTTTTGAAATTATTTAGTTTCTGCTGTCCCCAGATTTTGGAATCTCAGACATTGTGTGCCTCTCCGTGTGATGCCGGTGGCTACAACTTTCACTTCCATTGGTACATCTCTCCTTGTACATGGGACTGGCTTTTTTCTCCATATATACTTTGAAGTCCAAGTGTCCCTGAATGAAACTTCAAAGCCTTACTGTGCCAAGTGGGTTAGGCTGGGTTGCACATTTGCTGGAACTGATGGAAGTCTGCCCAGTGATGCTCATGATGCTGGGAGAAGGCCTTCAGCAATCTGCCTAAAGAAAAGCTGCAGGATGCATCTTCAAACATTGCAGGACTTCTCTTAAGGTAAAGAGTAAAAATATTTAAGGAGGAAAAGCAGAAATCAGCTCATGAATCTTGGGTCATTGAGGATACCTCTGGAGGTGACAAAAGAACTCAATTCTCCCTGTTTCATCAGTCTTGTTTTTGTTAAATACACAGTGGAAAACAAATATAAAATCCCCAGGATGACAAAATGTTTTATCATGATTTTCCCATCACAACACAGTGCAATATTATACAAAGCTAAAACATGCTTACATGGATTACCTTTATTTCTTTTTTTTTCTTTTTTTTTTTTTTTCTTTTTTTCTTAAAACTGAACTAGTTCACTTCCCCCACCTCCATTAAAGAAAAAAACCCCAACTCTAATAGTCATGACTGTTAGATTTCCAGGTGATCCATGGCATTTGACAGAGCACTGTAAGAAAAGGCCAGAAAGCAGGCAGGGATTAATGACACTTTTGCCAAGTGATGAATTCTGCAGTCCTGGAAACCTGGCATTTTGCATTCTGTCAAGATCAGAGCCGTTTTTAAGCTGTTTAAGTTGCGATTATTTTCTCACATCTGTTTCCTTGAAAACTAATTGTAGATCTGAAGTTGCCTTTTTTAAATAATTCATAAAAACATAAATCCAAAGGAGAGTGGCAAAGGTATACAGAAACCCAGTGAAGTACAAAGAAAAGGGTCAAGTCAGCTGTAGTTATCTGAGCACTTCTCCGACTCCTGAAGTACTTAATTAGGCCCGTCTGACTGTTTGGCCCTGGGTTGATTTCTTCTTTCAAGAGAGCTGTTGACCTGATGGTATATTAAAACACACTCAGCTGTAGCTTCAAAATAGTTACAGAAAACATTTGTAAATGCTGCTGTTTTGGCAATAGGGAAAAAAAATGTAGGCTAGCAAGTGAAACTCATGCATTTATAATTTTTTTTTCATGTTACTGAATAGCCTTTTAGCTCTACCAATTACACAGATCAGCTAGACAACATCATTTAATGTAGGCAACAAAATGCCCAGAAGATCCTTATCTATGAAAACAAGAGCTTCCCCAAGTTTTGGAGGGTCTCCCAACCAGGCAATTAATTGAACTAATTCAAACAAGCCTGTATAAAGTTTATAGCTTCTGGAATTATTGCTGAGCTTACAGAAGCATTTTAAAGATTACATCCTCAAAACTTTTAGATCAATTATTTTACAGTAGGAGTAGATCTCTTGTTTTAAAATGCCTCTTTGTGCTGATCCATCATTTTTCCTAATATAGGCTATTTTTGCAGAACTAATTAGTAACTTATGCCCTGGAGAAAATTCTGCCTGTTGGTTTGTCCTCTTCTTAGAAAAGAGAATTTTTATACTTTTATTCATTGGAAGAAAATCCTCTTCTGTGAAGACAGAAGGAAGGAAGATGTTAGAAAGAAGAATTAAAAAGACAAAATAACCCCAAACCTAAAAAACAACCCAGACTCAGTAGAGCTGTAGCCACAGCTGTTTTCAGAGGGAAAAGGGTTTTACCTTTTGCTTGTTTGCCAGTCCAAGGCTTTCCCACTAAGAGCTGTTCAAATGAGCAATCCTGTGATTACTGACACCCTCCTCTTAATAATTTGGATGTGACTTCTCCCTTCTTCCCCTCAGCATGGTACCGAGCAGGCTCCCGTTTTATATTTTGTTGTTGAAAGGGAGGCTGTCAGGGTTGACATTCTGAAATATCCATCTGGCTCCTTAAATGCTATCATGTCTCTTTTGTTTTCCCAAGTCTCCGATGAGAAGATGTTTGTCACTTAATTGCTGCTGAGGATCACAGATGATGGTTTATAGGTTTAGGCAAATTGCAGGCAGCACTTTGTTAACAAACGGTAGAGCACAATGGTACTTCATAATTATCCTATAGAGCTCAATTGGCCCTTAACGGCACCTGCATGTACAGCATCAGGGAGCCTTGTTTCAACACAAAAGCTCCTTCTTGTTAATTAACCTGTGTGCACTTGTTACAAATGAAACCTATTTGTTTCCACTTAATATATTTGCAGCTAGTTTAAATATTCATTTATTATTATGCTTGTTAAGTGAGGAGTGGAGAAAAATAGTTTGGATCACTTTCATTAGTATGCATTGAGCTTAAAAGAGGTAGGAAATAGACCAATATGTCAAGTGTGTTCCTTTGTGCTTTCCTTCTTCCTGCTTTGTAGGTCCCCAAATTAGGCTAACAAAGATGTATATACATTGCTGATTGAAATAATACAAAAGGAATGAAAAGTATAGGAGCCTCTGTAAAAAAATCAACAATTTCTCTGAAAGGGGCTTTGTACCAAATGACAAATACAACTCATACTAGCTGAAAAATGCCTTTAATGGCACGTTCAAAATTTGTGTGTGCACATACAGTTTTTATTTGTGTGTAAAATGCTGTGAAATAAAACTGGATCCAGTGTATTTAACTGTTATGCTTTATTCACACAGTTCTAGCACAGATGCCCTTTAATCTTTAACCAAAGAGTTTACTTCTATATTATCCTTATAAGCAAAACAACCTTTTGTTTTTAACTGATAGAAATTAGAGAGAAACTGATAGAAACGGTTGTGTGTTTTGTAGAGACTATAAATACTTCTGAAAGACCATTAATTCAAGAGCATTAAGAGATTAATAAACAGTGATTGTTGTTGTTACCTTGCATTTTTGTAAACAATATGCCAAATGCTTTTATTCCTGTTACTGGCAAAACAAATACATTGATTTTAATAATTTGTTTCTGGTTTTGAGTAGCTTTATGGTCTGAATATTTTCAACGGTTTTTTAATGTGAGTAGTCACACAAATTGTACAGATTGCAGAGCAGATGCAGCTGAGCAGTCAGGAGAAGCTTAAGTTTCCTCCTTCTTTTTGCTTGACTTTTTGAAGTTATTTCTAAAGGATACCACTGCAAGAGAATCTTATCCAATACAGCAGAGTGCCTTCTGAAAGGAAGCACAAAGGACTGTCATAATTTCTTGACTAGCCAGTGTGAATCCTGAATAATCCTTTTTCCTTCTGAGTAATTTCCACTAACAGCACTGACAGTTGAATCGAGTCCAGAGAACTGAGATTTCCTTTTTCATGTCAGTATCAGCAGATAAACATGTAAAAGTTAGGTGGAGGAGGGAGAAGCAAAATTTTGGCTGCAGATTAGTTCTTGTAACAACACAATGAACAATATCAAAAATACACTTATGTGCCCGTGTGAGATGCATTCTAACAGCTCCTGATCTATTGTTGTGATACTTTTGTTTAAAATTGGTCGAATGAAGCATTTTAGAATAGATTAGTACTGCTTAACCTAGGTTAGTATTACCTAGAGTAATATATCTATCAGTTCATCATGATCATGTATTCTGGCCATTTTATTTAAAATTTCAACTTGCCAAGGGGAATAATTAGCACAGAGAAAATTATAAGTTACGTGTATGCTGCACACTTAGTAGACACAGGAGTCAATACAGCCCAAAAATACAACAACTAAGTGGGGAAAGTAAAACTATACATTTAGTTTTGTGTGTGTGTGGGGGGGGTGTATTTGTGCATAGTTATTTTATATGTGTGTTTATATTTCAATTTATTTAGAAGGGAATTCAATGTTTATATGACAGTTTGAGGATCAAAATGGTATTAATACTCTGTAATCACAGAATAACTATGATGGATTTTAAAACAGAGGAAGCTTCATCTTCTGAAACATACTGCTTTTTCCCATAGTGAGAACACTTTTTCCCATAGTAAGATTCAAATGTTACTATTCTCTTCTTTTAATCATGGTTTCAATGCTGAGGCATTCTATATATAAGTGCAGAAAAGGCCCCTGTGATGCATATGTATCTTGTAGGCTATAGATGGCACTAAATCAGCAGCCACTTTTGGTTGTTATTGATTTGCAGTGGATTTCAATAGTTGTTTAGAAGTGAAGGTGCTTATCAGGTCAATGAAAGTGCAAAGCCCTAATGAACCCTCATTAAAGCATCTTTCATCTTCCAGAGCCCCCAAATCTTTGCAAGTCTCCAGCACGACTTCTTCAGTTATTTCCGAAGCAGGTGGGAAACCAAGGCATTATTTTTGCTGCTTCTGTGTTTTGGTGATATTCTCATGCCTCCTGGCAATTTGTACGGTTACAGAAGCATGGAGGACGCTGCTGCTACCAGCTTATATGGCATCTGTTCCTCTCAGGTCCACACCAGAGTCGGAGAGAAGCAAAGCAGCACAACTTTCAGCAGTTAAAAGTGTGTCTACTGCTGTTACAGAGAGCTGTACTTTAGACCCTTTTCATCTCTCCCAAATGCATCCAGCTAGTCAGAGCTTTCTCAGCCCCTCTTTAGATATACTTTTGCACAGTCCCTAGACTAGCTCACTGGGCTACAACCCTCTTTTTTTCACCTGTGAAGAAGCAGCAAATCCAGCCATATTTGGCACCTGCAAGGTTGCTTCTTCAAAACAGGGCATTATTTATTCATTGCAGAGTACACAGCTTTCTGAGAAGGGAGATAAAACAGTGGAAGGCCTATTTCTGAATCTTGCTTATTCCTGTGAGTTTTGTTAACTTTTTCTTTCATAGTGGACACACCTTTCCTAGCCTAGGAGATACAGGCAGCTGCAACACCCCTTACTTTCATTACCTCTCTGCAGCATTTTCTTACAAATAAACACTCCCTTCTTTAACCAGGGATCTATTTCTTTTCTAAACAATTTGGTTTTCTTTTTCTCTGAGGCTTTGGTCAGGAAAAACAGACCTATTAGCCTGGCTGGAGACAAGCAGGTGCCTATCTTGAAGTTAATAGCTCCCTGCCTTCTTCCTTGTTGCCTAGCTTTTCTCTGGAGCTAGCTCATCTCTGCTGTTGTTTTGTTTCTAGCTTGCTTTTACCCTAGAAACCTCTTTGATTTAATTCTCTGTAGTCAGGTAGAATAACACCAAGTTAGAAAATGCAGGTACCTACTGCATTCAGAGAAAATAATACTTCTATCTCCCTCATTAATCTCAGAGGAGTTTATGACTCAGAAGATAAAAGTGGAAAGCACTTATGATAAAGGCTGTGTTCCAGAAGGGGATTTTTCCTTCCAGAAGGCAGGATTTTTGCTAAAATGAGGACCTGCTATCCCCTACATAGCTCCCTAGTATGTGTTACACTGCCAGTGGGGCATGTGAGTCTTATTCTTCATCTCTCTCTTGCTTCAGATTCTGCTGTCCTAGACCCCTCCTCAAATGTCCATACCAAGTTGTTTTCTACAGTGGTGAGTGGTGTTTTGCTCACCTGCATGTTTTGTTTTCATACCTTCAGCGTGTGGAGCTGTTTACATCATGTTCACTGATATAATCAGTGATAAAGCCTGTCTAGGTGTCTACTCTGCCACAGCCAATCCCAAAAAGTCCACAGTCTCATCTATGTGCTTCCTGTGTCCACCAACCTTGTTTTCACATTAGGAATTACTGCACTGTCTGTTTTAAGCATTTTCCAGCTGTAAGGGCTGCCCAGCTGACACTGACCAAGGAAGAATCTCATGACAGGTGATGCAGTTTGAGTCTGGAGAGGCTGGAAGAGAGCTGAAATGCTGCATATCCTGTTATGTGCCAGCTTATTTTATGACATGCACAGCTCCTACCCTTGTTTGCTGCTGCATGTGTCCAGGAGTCAAGTGTCTCCTGTAACAGCACACACCACTGAACTGTGCAGTCACTGAGGCTAGAATTTGAGTGGGCACTGGAAGTGTGCTCTACCTTCTTGCAGAACCTCTTGGAGTTGCAGGACCCAGGATGGAAACAGTGCCCCTTAGATTTTCTTCTGCTACCTGATGAACACAAGCACAATTTTATTATTAAAACTGACATTTCTTTCTGCTTCAGATGAACTTTCTCTAATACAGGTCTTGGCTATTAAAATCTATATATGTTTTATTGGTATGGGGCTGGCCATACACACACAATATATACAGATAAAAGTGAGTGCTTCCATGGCTGGATTCACTGCTGGTGAGCTTTCCCATAGTATAGAATTATTTTGGAAATGGAAAATTCAGGTATATAGGAGCTTGAATTGAAATCCACAGAGCCATCTTCTGGATTTAAACCCCTCCAAAGTAACTGAACAATGTTAGATATTACAGGCCAACATTGTGATCAGAACTAAAACCTCCAGAGCCAGTTTACAGGGGATCACTCTGCCCTGGCTGGCTAAACTGAAACCTGTAGAAGAGAAATGTGCTTTATGTCCCAGAACCTCAAGGCCCTGCTCAATGAAGAGCCAACATCAGCCTGAACTCATAAGTGCATTATATCCCTTACAAAAATCAGTCTTTCTTGCAAAGTGTTTTCACAGTGCAGGTTTCCTGTTCAGTAGCTAGTACCCACTTTAAAAAAGATGTGGATTTAATTCCCCTTTCATTGGCAGAGGTTCAAACCCACCATTCCCACCTCTCAAGGGACAACCTAATCAATGAGCAACCATCTGCTCAGGATAAGCAGGGGAGGGCTTCCTCCACTTCCCCTGCTCGTGTCCTCCCACTGCAGTGGAAGAAGATGTCATGACTAATCGGGCTCAGTAGCTAAATCACCCACCTGAGAACAGGGGAGATTCTGGTTCCTGCTCCTGGCTCAAAGGCTGCTTCTGCAGTAAGCAAGATGCACTTCATGTGAATCAGTTTCCACACCTTTAGGTATGTTAAGAGCTGTGAGCAGAGTGGACTCTGGGTGAACACCCACAGATCCATATTAATGCATACAAGGGCATGTGTGTGTATATATATATATATATACATGAAATTAGCACCCTTGAATCTTTTTACATATGTAAATATGACAATAGAACCACTAGACAATAATCCTATTAAAAAATCCCAGTAAAAAGATTTGTGACAAAATAAAAAGTTATGTTTTTTTAAGACATCATTTTTGCACAGAAAAAAAAAAATAAAATGTCAGTTTTTGATTGTTAAAGACAGGAACAAGATCTTGGTTTTCAGTTGACAAAAAAAAAAGACAAAATGACATGACAAAAAAAAAGACTGAATATTTTGAAAAAAGTAAATAAAGGGGTTTTTTTTAGGGAAAAAGTGTGCATGGGTGCAGACCATTTTTTTGTTAGAAACAGCATTAGTTATTGAAGGTAATGTCATGAAATTAACTGTGGTGTATCTTAGGGGAACACAGGAAATCTGGAATTCTAAACGTTGGGACACGTTTTTCTCTGCAAGAGACAACTGCTGAGTTGTTGTTTTGCCTATAAAGTGCCATAGATAAAGCACTGGGAGTTGGACAGAATAGGCTTTAAGCCATGATATGTGGTTTTACATTGTTGTGTAATTTGGTAATTCCCCCCAAAAAAAACCACAAGAGGTGAAATGCTTTTGAAAGATTTTTGAAACAATTATATATGTTACAAGTGCAGGAAATGGTTCTAACTTTTCTAGTGTCTCTTGGTGATCACATACCTCATTTCTGTTTATTAACCTACCATAATGAGGTTTTGTTAACCCTTTGTACAGCTGATTACCATGACTTTTTACATATCAGCTTGGACTGTCACATGGTTGACTTAGCACCAGCGAACACTTCACAACCACAGATTCATTTTCCTCAATTTGTTAAGTGGCTAATTATAAAGGTTCACAAAAGGATTGACACAAGGGAAGGAGACAGCCACACTTCTGTCAGCAGCCCCATGAGGCCCGTACAAGTGTCACTTGTAAAACAGAGCACAAATTAAACAATGGCTATAATAAGATCTAGGGGCTGGTGGATAATGAAAGAAAACTTCCTGTGTAGATGCAAAACAGACACTAAATGGGTTGTTTTTATGTTTGACAACAGGGCCCTTATGTAACTCTTCATGAATTCCGAGTCTGCTGTTAAGGTAATGTTCTTGGACTAGACTAGATGGTAACAAGCTAAATAAAATGACTACTATTTATTTTGTGTCTGTGACTGTGATTTCCAATTTAATTTCCATACTGTAGTATATCACTAAGATTTTTTTTTAAAGCAGAGTACAGTGCATGCACCCTTTCCCAAATAAGTAGATATTTAAGAATGTGCTAGCAGATACCACTGCAAAAAGAACAGTGTTGTATTTTAAGAACAAATGCAATCAATGTGTTAACAAATCATTCACTCTATCTACACTCATCAGATCCTTATTACAAATAGCTGAGTTTAAGCTAAAGAATAAATTTAAGCAGCAACCTTTTCCTCAACTGCTAGATTTCTATACAGTAAATTGGACTTTATTTTGTTGGTTTAAGTATTTAATGAAATGGAATGAATGTCTTTTTGTGCATGTGCTGTTTCTCCCTTCCACTATAATACTGCTACTCTCTATGCATAGTGTTTGCATCATTATGTAAGACATTTGCAAATATGGTATGGTATGTTTGCCTATGGGAAAACCCTCTCTTCTAATGTATTCATGAAAGATAAATTAACAGTGCTTTAGGTATGATAGAGAGATTCACAGTATAGTCTATTATAATGCTGATATTAAAAAGCAAGCTCATCATTTAATAAGAAAAATGTTAATCTTTCACAATCATGGCAATATGTTTTATTTTTGAGAATGTCTTCCCTCCACCATTGTCTTTTTATCTGTTATAATTTTAGTTTACCATTTGTATTAAGCTGATATCTAGATAATAGTCAGGACACCATTGTGCTGACACTGTACAATGACAGCATTCCTACTAGAAATATCTCTGTTTCTATTTTCTTTTTTCTTCTGAGTTTCTTTCTTCCCTTGATCTTTCCCTTTTTTTTCCACAGTATAGACTCCAAGCATATCTCCTCCAGGATGCTGATATGATACTTTTGCCTGTCTCAATTAAAGAAAAAAAAAAAGAAAAAAAANACAACCACAGGTATGAAGCAATTTTCTGCAGGATGATGCAGTTCCTGATTTTCTGAAGATGCCTGATTTTCAGGTGACAAAATACAGGCATTCTCTGGCCACCTGGTCAGAAATGCTAGAAACCTGCCTACAGGAAGCTGTGTGCCACAGTTACATCCTGCATTTATGCTTCTCTGGCAGACACATTGATTTCCTTGGCTCTGTCTATGCTCTTGTATCAGCTGGGGTCTCAAATTTGCACTGTAGCCCAAACTACCCAGCTGTCACCACCAGGTTGATTCCTGTGCCCACCCTAGCCCAGAGCAGATCAACTGCCCTGTCCAGAAAGGATGCCCAGACACAAGCTCCCAAATCTTACATTCAAAAACCCAGAAGGCATTAGTTTCAGCTACTTTACTCTGAAGAGTAGAAACCCAACACAGCAGAGCTATCAAACTACAACTTTTGCATTTCATGGACATACAGTGGAACAAGGGAAAAGGACTACAAAGGAGGATTATATAGGGCAAGGGCAAACAGAAATCCAAGAAACTGAGTGCTTTGTCTGTCCTTAGACATGTAGGGTTCCTGTCTATTTGTCTTTCTTTTTCTATAAGTATCTCACTGTCACCTTCTGAATGCTTGCTTGTACCACATCTCTATATCCATTCTGTCTCATACCAGCTATCCAAATTTCTCATTCACTTATTTTCAGTTTCATGTAATCTGCACCAATTTCCTGCGCATAATCCCCTGGGTTATGTACAACAGTCAGCAAGAACATCCTCTGTGGAAGTACCCTGCAGTTAAATACATTTTCTTATTGAAACAGAAAGATTCAGCAGAAACTCTTGGTATCCATGATATTTTTGTCATTAGTAGATTTGGACTCACAGTGTGTAGCTGAGGAGAGAACTAGATTCAGGACCCTGTACTGAATCAGAGCAAGCTGTTTCACCACACATGCTTTGGAGGCAGCCTGTAGAAGGACCTAAGGTTTCTCATAGCAGAGCAGGGCACTAGTGGGTTATTATGCATCCTGACCTGGGAAATGTACTAACACTCTTTCCCAATTCAAAAATTTTTGAAACGTGAAGAACTTAAACTTTTTTTGACTGAGATCCTGAACACCTTTGTAAGTGTGTTTTTTTCCTTATGATTTTTTCAGAAAAGGGAGTGCATCATGCTTCATAAGCGCATTGGCCCAAACATAATTGTTCAGAAAATACAGAAAGACATAGAAAAGGGTCATTCTTTATTGATTTTTTTTAGCTTCATATTATACCTGTTTCTCCCTGTCTTCTGGTTCCTTTTCCTTAACTGTCTCTGACACACCATTCTCTTGCCAGTAGCAATCCTGAGTAATAAAGACAAAAAATCCTTAGAGTTTGCCTTTTGGTTCCTCATCCTGTCACCTTTTCTGATGTCATACTGATGTCTTTTTGGACTTGTTTGGTAGACCTTCCTCCCTTGCCAAAAAGGATACAGAGGCAAAAATCTGAGCAACCTAATGTGTGAGTCTGATTTTTAAGGATCCAAGTCATCTTAAATCCAGCTAGAGCATGCTTTAAGTGAAGGTCATCTTTCCCTTAGAACTCAAGGTCTACATGATATCTCAGCCTGGGTTTAGATATAACTAACAAAGTCTTAAATCTTTGGGTACATGGAAGGTTTTTCACCTGACACTTTTTCAAATATTGAAAGAAAGCTTTTTGAAAAAATGGAATTATTTCCATAACCTGGTGTGGCAATTTTTCTTTTTATGCTAGGGCAAAAAGGGTTTAAGGAGAGTAGGATGATAGCAAGCCTTGATTAAATCCTACACTAAAAAGATTTCCAGATTTATTCTACAAATTATAGTAATGATCAGTACATGTTTTACAGAAAATGGCACTAGCCTTCAGCTTACGATTTTTCAAGATAGATTAGTAATAACTGGAATTTTTACTGAAATGTATAGTTGGATAGGTGTAGACTGCATGTAAATATACAGGCCTGATTTGTGCAATCAAAATGCTTGTCAGAGGAAAGAAAAATTTTTTATCATCTAGAAAAACCTATCTAATAAAATTCATGTTTGACTTAAAAAAATAATTGAATATGTTTTGGCATATAAAATGAACTCCAGTGAGATCAGAGTGTCACTGTACAGAACTGCAGGTGGAAGCACCTGGCATTCCAGCTATCAAAGGAAGTCATTTTGAACTTCATAGATAACCTCACTATCACAGTTTCTTAAGCACACCTGATACATAAAACAGTGCCTAACCATTTATAAGTGTCGTCATTTGCATGATCATCAACATGCATGATCACTCTAAATGGATGCACAAATAATTGCACAATCACTTCTGCAAGTTGTCCTGAACCTTTATAACATTAGGAATCGGGACAATGATTTTTTTGTCTAAGTGAATATTCATTGCCCTAAGTTACATGAATTAATTTCAGCTTTGTATATACATTCAAAATAAATGAATTTACATTTTTAAAAGGTGAAATATTCACCATCCAAATTAATAATACTTTCATTAAAAATATATTCTAAATATTCTCTGGGTAGCATTTGAATTTGAAGCCATCATTAGTAGATTCTGTTTCAGCTTGGAGTATTTTTTTTTTTGTAATATCTGTCCTATTCATTTTAAATTTTGAGCATAAAAGCCTTTCCCCCACTATTTGAACCAAGCTGTTATTAAGGGATTGAAGTTTTCTGGTGAATGAAGTAGTCCAACTGCTTTTCATGACAAAGTTGGTAATTAGAAGGCCAATTTAATGGTGAATCAGGCAGAAATATTCAAACCATGACAAATTACTTTAATAATACAGCTTGCAATGCTTGAACAGAAATAAATTTCACTTCTGAAACTCTCGCCTTTTTCTGCCTGCCTGGAAGATAAAACTGTCCATGAGGTATTTTGTACCCTTTATTCAGTAAAGCTTTTACCAGAACTTAAGCAGGCCAAATAGCTTGCAAATGCAAAATCATTATTCAAGTTCTTATGATTTTTTACCTGAAGGTAAGCTGTGTTGAGAATTCTGTATAACTCAAAGATTTATTTTTTTTACATCCTGCTTAAACACTGCAATAGTGTTTTATTGTTTTATCTCTGACTTGCAGCATTAGCAATAGTCTACATGAGCTTCAAAACTGAAAGCTAATTTCAGTGTTTGTCATAAGTTTGTTAAGGCCGCATGCATTCCACAGTTTGAAAAATTTCATTATTCTGTCCATGCTGGGGCTTCGTAATTGGATAGTAAGGATGTTCAAAGACTAATTTAGTGAATTGCACAATATTTTAAATGGAATTATGCAGGTTTATGGGGCCTCAGGGGATTGAGCTAGGAGCCTCTTGAGAAAATCTGTTTATCAGTAAATGATATTAGCAGCTTTCACCTAGCTTTTGTCTTCATTAAATTGCTGCTCTTCCAATTGAGGGTCACATCTGAGGACTGCTTTGATAATTTGTCATTATTGTCTTGTTTATTGGAGCATAAAGTTGATACAGCAAAGGTTGTGCAGTTTATATACAATGTGCAAAGTTTTACCTAGCGGCCCTGCCAATCTTTTACCATAGCAGAACATGTCAGGACACAAGGAATTGTAACTTGTCCAGTAGTCTAATATATTCTAAATCAGCACATCCCCTGTATTTAATTTCCTAATATTTTCTAATTTCATGCAACTTTTTATACTCTAGGTTATATAAGATTGCGTTTTCTTTCCTTTTGTCATTTTTAACTGATGGTCTGAAATATTTCTTTTTTTAAAATGAAGCAATTTTTTTTCTGTTTACTGCCCCTTTTCCAATACTCTGGATTTACCCTGGTGTAAATGTGATCAGGGTTTGTCCCAGTTATTGAATTTAATTTCACATAAAATAGTGCATGCAGCAGACTCAGTCCATATTTTAAAGCACCAAGGCCATATTTACATTATTGTTTACAGAATAGAATTGCAGTAAAAGTCCACTTCAATGTTTCTATTTATGGGAAGAATAATTGTAGATACTGGCTGTATCATCCAATAATTTGTTTCCTTTCATGTTACCAACACCATAGAAAAATTGTAATTTCTCTAACAGTAACTATAGGTGAGATGCATCAATCCTATAGTCTATATAGATTGAGAGACTATTGCCCAGCCTTAGACATGTGTCTTCAGGCCCCCTGTCAGTGAATTATGGACCCTTTCAAATTTTATTTATGTGTAGGGATCATATACTTTTTATAACATGTATGAATTAGGCTTATTTAAAGCACTTGAAAAGGCTTGGCAGTATTGCTACATTTTTTATGATTAAATTATCCTGCAGCCTGATGTGGGAGTGCAAGAGCACTCTTCTTGTTATATTTTATACTAGTTTCCTGAGAAAAACTGAAACTTCTGAACTGAAAATTATGCAAGTATCTACCTAAAGTACTTAAATGTGGAGTAATTTGGGGGCTTTTCTGTTTATTTCTAAGAACCAGTCATAAAAAACCCCAAGCAAATATATAAATATATAATTACAAAGACAGTACATTCTTGACAAGCACTAATCTTCATCAGTAGTTGCCTACAACCACGTCAAATGAAACCTTTCTTACCGAAAATTTTTTCTTCTTAGGAACCTGTGGCTGGAAAGGGATTTCAATATCAAAACAGATTTTATTGATTTATTAGATTTCACTTTTCAATGCACTTTTCAATTTTACATTGTTTTGAAGGGGATTCAGACATTGAAACTCAGGGCAAAATCTTTGACCCTACTCATGGTCCAAGTAGATACTTCGGCCTTAAAGGTCAAGCTTGACCAGTCTGGAGACATTATGGCAAAATATCCTGTGAGAGTTCCTAGACAGAGCATCCCAAACTACCACACCAGTCTGTAGGTCACACGTGGATGTCATACACAAGTGCTTTGTACACCCTGACCACAAGCCACCAGTTCATACTTTCTCTTTTTGCCTTATTTTTCCATGCACTGTTTTGCTTCCCTGCAGTATTACTGTTCCCTGAGACATTCACATTTGATATCCCCATTTACTCTCTCAAATTAACTCAATGTGTTTTTCCAGCTTAATTTATCATACCTCTCAACCCTCTTTGCCCTGTCAGCTCCCTTTCCCTACCCACTCTGAATATTGCCCAGAAAACCCAGCAACTTCCATGGAGTTGATGTGCAAATTTTAATACAGCCATAATGGTGAAGATTACAGTTCAGTGGTTGGACTCAATGGTCTTAGAGATTCTTTTCCAATCCTAATTATTCTATGATTCTGTGCAAGCCCTGCTGCCTGGATTATATCAGTAATTCAATGAATATTTTGAGTTGTTTTATGTGCTCCTATGCACAATTTTATGCCACTAAACATTTGCTGATTTTGGCTCCTTGCTTGATGTTTTCATGTCCTGTTTTTGTGCGGCTACAGAAGGAGCCTGAGAAAGTTTAAGGGGCTGTTTAAAGCTACAAGGTGTATCTTACTTATTTTAAGTAGGAAAACCTCTTGTTATTGACAAAATGTAAATAGTAATGATATTGTGGATATGAGATCCTGAAGATGTAATCTGGTTCAGATTCAATTAAAAAAGCTTATGGAAAAATGTAATGGTTCCATTACTCCTTTATTTGGAGGAGAGTAAAACCAGTTCAGGCAGCTCCCACTTTTGTGTTTTTAAAGAGAACTGTCTCTTTCCAGTGACTACAAGAGGAACTGCATTGCATGCACTTTTACTAAGTAGCATCTATAAAATCTTTAGTAAGGGATTAGTTGGTCCTGTATATTGTTTCTGCAGATTTTCCTTTCCTCTGAGACCAGAAGAGTTCCTTCTCTAGTTTTCTGTCTTGGTGAGGTATCAACTTTAGGAAATGGGAAAACAAAATGGTCCTGTTGCCCAATGACTGTTCATGTGGTGTGCAGCAAGATCTGTGGTATAAATGACTGCAGGCATGACAACCTCGAGAAAGGTAATCTTCTCCCTCCATTTTACTTTGATTTTAGTTATCAATGGCAACAGGTTTCTTCTGCCTTATGTCTGAAGTCCGATGTCATAAATTTTAAATGTTTCTGAATTTTGCACACTTGACTACAGCTGAGGAGGTCACAGAACCTGTTTGGTGCGAGTTCCCCAACCATTACAGGTTGAAGGTTTCTTCAGTTTGCTCTTAGAAGAAAAAAGACAGCCAGCCTTGCTCCCCTAAGGGATGTATGGAATTCAGGATAAGGAGTAAGACAGTGGTCTCAGGTAGTCATGGTCACCTCTTGGTGATGATGCTTAACTCCAGGAAAGGACAGGAGTTCAAATATTTCTTTCCCTTTCATGTTTCCCATTGGCTATTTCAGGCATTGAACACTTCCCCTTTTTCCACTTCCTAATATGCTTCTCAAGTGCATCCTGTACTTAGACGCTAAGAATTTCTCACTCCAATGTGAAAAAACTTTGGACCATAATTTGATTTTGGGAGTATTATGCAGGGAGACAACATATAAAATGTAAGGATGGCATCACTGAGCATCATGGCTTTGCAGTTCTTTTCTAGATCTGCTCCTCACTGAACACATGGCATGGCAGCAACTCCCACAGATTCAGAAACTATGAGTCAAATCTTTGTTACCACAAGGGATATTTGTTACCTATGATGCTTTAAATGCATCATAGGTTACAAATAAGGCACCTGTACCCCAACAAAAATCAGGACTAAAGTTACTGTAGGAACTCCCTGAGCTGGCCTTGAGACACCTAACACTTGTGCCAGGAGTAATGTGGTTATGGCAGAAGGGAGTCCAAATCAACCTGGGGCAAACTCCTAGCCTGCAGGTTGTCCTGAGCTCTGTGCTGCTGCAGGCAACAATGCAAGCCTGTCTTGTTTGCCTGCAACTTTTATGAGAGGATGCTCACGCAGTTTTGATAATGCATATGCACATCTTACATCTTGTAAGGGTCAGATATACGTGTGTGGGGCTTCAGTGCAAATAATTTTCTTGTCTTATTAGAACTAAGCTACAGTATACATTGTATTTGCTTTGCATGTGTGAAAACCATTTTGATATGTGGAATAAATATTTTTAATAAAAAGGAGAGAAATGTTAGACTATCTGCAAACATTCTGATCACTTGAATGTGAAGCATTCTAGTAATATGCTAGAAAAAACCATAAAACTTCAACAATTGGTTTGAAAGAAAATTAAAATACTAAAGAATTTAAATATGAAGGTGAGACTATTTTGGGGTACAATGAGAAAGTATAAACCTATGGCTCCCAACTGCAGTGAGGGCAGCTAAGCCATTGCGAATACAAGGACAGACACTCGTTTTCTGTGTTAATCTGTTCTGTGTTTACATTCGTGTTTTTCAATTCTCGTGGGACATCAAAATGGTAATGATTTCCTATTTTTGTAAACAAATGGAAATACAGCCTTTCATGACAGCTGCTACTTTGAAAATTATCTAAAATATTTATGCAAATTACAGATTTTAAAATCTTTTAGGTGAAGGTGTTTCCCATTCTTGAGAAAGATTCTGACAATTAAAAATAAAACCAAAAAAGCATCAGAACCATGCCTGTTATTGTTTAGTCCATAACAAAGACAGCTGTACATACCCTTACTGTGAGTCGCTTTTTATCCGAGCAACCTTGCTTAGTAAAATTGGACAATTTATCACCCTGGTGCCTGCAGCAGTGTGCACTACAAGCAAGTGATTAGTTTGTCACTTCAGCTACCAGCTTCGATACACCTCTGAGAAACTTGCAGTCTGAACGAAAAGGTCAGCATGGAGCTTAAACTAGCTCTCAGGCACCAGATGGCCAGGGGGACAAATAGTGGGCTGTGGTGTCTCCTGCCTATCTCAGCAGGAGCTGAGGCCTGGAGCATGTGAAGGTTGCTCTGCCCAACAACCCAGAAAAGAGGTTCTGACACACTCTGGCATAAAAGGTAGAAGACATGAAGTTAGGCACCTACATGAGATTCCAGATGCCCCGTATGGTCCACTGACCTCCTGCATTTTATCTGTTTTCTCCTCTTGTAACTGTGTAAACTAATGAGAAGAGCCATGTCTCTAGGTTAAACATTAACACTGGAAAGAATGAATATGAGCTTCTGGCTGTGATTTTTACACTTAGTCCCACAAACTGCAGGAATCTGATAGATCTGAAGACCACAGTCTCTTTTGAGTCTTGCCCGCTGCTCAAGCTAGCTGGGCAAACTTGCGCTTCCAATACTTGCTGAGTGAATATGTGAGCCAAAGATTTCAATCTCCAAGGCTTTCACACCTACCCAATTTGATTACATAAAGCAAAACAAAGTGTAACTGTAATTTTAGGATGCAGCCAGTCTTATCTGAACAGAATTAATTCTTTACAAGTCATTGTACTTTTAGAAGCTCAAGACAAAAGTTCAAAGAAGGCTTTGCTCTACCAAAATACTAAAAAACCCTAAAAAACCTCCCTGGAATAATAATTCTGGTTGCCTTTGAGGGGTAACAGTGGAAGTTCTGATAGCACCAGTAGTTAGACTGTACATAGCTGGAAAGAAAAGAAAGAAAAATAGAATTTTGATCTCTATCTTCTAAATAAAAAGAAATGAAAAAAAGTGCTGTTGTAATTTTGTCCAGTGAGTCAATAGAAGAAAAGGGGAACCTCACTTTATCTGAAAATGCAGTAGGCTTAGAGTTAATAACCATTTAGTCTCAATTAAAGAAAAAAAAAAAAACAAACCCAAAAAAAAACAGTAAAAGAGAAAAATTTTGACTGTAGCCTGAATGCTTATCCAACACGCCGTATCCATGCTCATATTTCACTGGCAGCATTGGAAACTTGGACTTGGATCTTCAGGTGGTTCTGCTGGGCTCCTATATTCTAGGCACTGCTCAGATGTTTGCTTGGCATCTTGTGCCAGCTTCCTGCCTGTTGATGAGCAAGTGCTCTGAGTTCCACAGCACTGCTCTTACGGACCCAGTTTCAGTGAGGGGGGGTCCCAGCTGCTCACTGCAAGGTGCTGTGCAGCCTAGATTTCAGTTTGCAAGGGCACTGCTTTCTGGTTTTGGTGTGTGCAAATGTTGCTTAATTTGATTTCTTTCCATAACAACTGCCTGGATAATTTTTGGATAGTAAGCTAATACTGCAGGTTTGAACTTAGCCAGAACATTCTGATATTGAAAGCTTTATATATTTTTTTCTTTTTTCTTTTTCATCCTAAACAATAAATCTTACAATAAATTTCCTTAGATCCAAATTTTTTTATGAGAAGTTATATGTAAAATACTTGATTCTGTTGCAGATCTTTAATGTTTCCATACTTAATTTCATTACAGCAGGAAATTTCTTTTGAATTCTGCTCTTTAGAAAAAGGAAGTTTTAGCCCCTTGAAGACCCAATAAATTACTAAAACAGGGCAATTTATGATCTTCATGCATCTCTGCAAAGAAAATTCTCCCTCCAGGTAGACTCAGTCTGTCTAAGATTCAAAGATATTAGAGGCAATTTTATGAAAGGGATCATTAATTATAAGACATGAAATTTTAATACGAGGCTTCTTTTTCCTGATATCTTGCATGAGCCAAGATCAAAGTAACTCCTGTATGTTGACCTAGTAAGCATGATAACTGAGCAGCTCAGCTTCTCTGTCTGTCCTTTTTAACCTCAGAAAAATCACAGAAGTGATGTGTTTTAGGAGAAAGGGCATTTCAGTGTCATATATGTAATCACAGGAGATGGAAAAATGCTGCGACTTGTTCCAGACAGGAGAGACCTGGGTCCAAGCAGGAATGTTTAATACACTTGTCACGACCAGGAGGAGTGTTCTGGGTGCCTTATTAAAGATGACCAAGTCTTGCATGTTGCATGGTCATCTTGACATGATATCCATCTGTACCCACTCCTTTATAACAGGGTCATTGGGACTGTTTTCCTTCCATATAACATCAGATAAAAGCCATGCTCCAGCCATTAATTAACCCCATTGTGATAATCCAAACTTAGCTGCTTTTTCTGAATCCTTGTGCTCAAATACATGCAGGTTTTTTTATATTAAGGCTGAGACCAGAAAGGATTCATATCAGTCTGCATCAATGATCTTTTATCTTCATTATTGGCTGCTCCTTCCATCTTTATGTCATCTGAAAACTTTATTAGTAATGGTTTAATATTTAATTCCAGTTCATTGATAAAAATGTTAAGTAGAAATAAACCCACTGGAACTTAGCTAAAAATGCACCCGGTCAACAATGATTAGTCATTTACAATTTCATCTGGAGAGCTATCAATTAAACTGGTTTTAATCTATTTAAATGGTGCTATATAACATATTGTTCTAATTTCATAATCAAAATGTCACAAGTCACCAAGTCAAGTGTCTCACAGGAGTTTTAGTGTATTATATTCACCCAATTACCTTTAGCAGCTAAACTTCTAATCACATTACAGAACCAAGACCAAATTTCCAAGAGCCCATATTGATTTGCATTAATTGTATTATTGTGCTTTAACTCTTTTCTAATGAACTTGAATATAATCTGTGACTTTGCATGGAATTATACATCTATTATTATCAGCCTTTTTTTTAGGTTTTCTTCTATGAATTTTGATCTTCAAAGTAGTTTAAGAGCTATTGAAAAGAAAGCACCTATGGCTCAGGGAGATGGTCTTTTAGATATATTCTATTTTTTGCATGCCAGTTACCTGTTGATATATTGTTGGTTAATACTGGTATCTGTGTTTTAACTGACTTGCTTTAGCACGTGAAGGTTTTTCATCATCCTTTAAAGAGGCTCTATCACCTGTTTTTTTCCTCATCTATGAAAAGACTTGCTTGTTGAATGTTTCTGCCTTTTCTGTTACTACTCACATTGTATAGTACCAATCAAGTAATTTTGTTGGGGTTTCTTTTATTGGTTCACTTCAAAAATTCCTTTCTGTTGCATTTAATTCTACTTGTCACAGTTTCTCGTTGTGTCTTTTTACTTTCCTTATCCAGTTTCTTCAGTTTCTAAATTTTGATGTACATTCAGCTCATATCAAATTCTTTTTACTTGTGTTATACAGTGGTAATCTGTACATTGAAGTTAGTATATCTCACAAGCACCTAATACTTTGGTACTAGTAAACAAGTTTATAGAGAAACACTAACTTATCCATATTTAAAATTGCAACTCATTTCCAGCATGGATGTCTGATTTTGGTATTCATCCTCAAATGTAAAATAAATAGATATATTATATATATACATATGCTTCCTAGTGCTGTATGCAGTCTTCATCTGAGGCAGAATTTCCTATCAGATTTTAAGAAAAATAAACACATGGTTAATAAATTATGAGATCTTAAATATCTATATCTTCTTCAGAATGATAATAAAAAAGATAAGATTTATTTTTGCTGAGCATAAAAATAATGGGAAAGAGAGAGAGAGAGAGAATGTAGGATTCATATGTATGATATCAAAGCACAAAACTGATATTCCTTTGAGGAAATGTTGACTTGCCTCACTGGACATTGGCAATTCATCAGGACACAGAAGTCCTCACCTGGTGAGGTCTGCGTGAGGTAAAGGAAACTAAAACACTAAAGCCAGCACTTCAGGGATCTGTTTATTTTGGAGTGAGTGTCTGGACTGATAGTATGGAGATGGGACTGAGCAGTCTGAGATGCAGCTTGGGGAGGGCTTGCAGGGATGCAGGAGCTGGGTACTAGAGGCTGAAGAATATTTTGCTTCTGCATCACAATCCACCTATACTCCACTACTGTTCAGGGCAGCTGCTGTCAAGCATGTGACCCCACATTCCAGATGGCAATAAGGGGCAAGACAAAAGCAAGGATCCTTAGATCTACTTTATTTTTTTACCTTTGAAAGTGATTTATTTCTTCAACAGCAATGATCCCTCAAATAGAAACATCTAATAAGAATATCAGGATAAACCCAGGAACAGGCTTGTAGGCAAGAAGTTACTCATGCCAGACCTATCTCGGTTTGCCCAGCCTGACAACCCTCTCTTGCTTAGCCTAACTGGTATAAAGGGAGTAGGAGTGGCATCTCCTAGGAAGTGCATCCTCCAGGAGGATGAAATAATGCCAGGGAGAGTGCTTAGGCAATAGCATCCTGCTCTCACAATTTGGTTTCTTTCTCCTCTCCTTTTTTGCATTTTTACAAAGCGCTGAACCCTTCCTGCAGAGCTGCACAGGTTCAGCAGTGCATGTGAAGAAGGCCAGTGCTCTCCCTTCCCAAGTATGCCTCACACATACAGGGTGTGAGGCTGCAAGCCATAAGGCCAAACAGGTTAAATCATGATCTCCCAGTTTCTGAACTAGTACTGTAAGAAATTATTAATTATTTACAGGGATAAGTGACTTTTTATGAAAGACAGTGACTGTGGATTTCAGTGTTGCTGCTGCAACAGACCAGATGTGGTCCTGTATCTTATATGCCAAGCATAGCATGGGACTTTAGCAGAGGAAACTCAGCTGATGATGTCTCAATGGCTTCGTGATGCCTGGAGGTGCAGCCATGTCCAGGCAACAGACTTTTGTCACTCAAATAAATTTCATGGCCAAACCAGAAGCGTGCTTAGTGTCTCAGATACTTCTGTGGTGTCTGCAGGCTTTTGTGCATCACACTCCACTTCTGGGACCAGGCACCCAAACCTTTATTTGTCCTCCAGTGCTGCTAATACTGCATCCAGTGTCTCCCCAGCCACACTCAGCACAAGCTCTAAAAGAAAAGCTGCCAGCATTTGCTCAGCAGATGCTTTTGCTGAGTTTGCTGTAACTGGGTCCTCCAGAGTATTGTACAGCTTTTTCCAAGTGTAATAATTAGGATTCTTTGGACCAGTAGGACAAGCTGATTGCCATTAGCAGTGCCTTTTTCTCCCTATTACCACATGTGCACTAGTGTTTGTTTTTGTTATTGTAAAAGTAAAGTATGACTGCATTTTCCTCTTTTCCTTTTGATCCTAATGCTCAGTTTGCCCCTGAACTCGTGATATCCCCCCTCCATTTCACAGTGTTTGATCTAGCTATCTAAAATCAGGGAACAGATAAGATCTCAACATCCAGAGCTCCATGTTAAGAATCTAAACTGGAGAGCAAAGGCTTCTCCTTTGCCTCAGTTTTATCACTCCAGCAGAAAGACAAGTGAGTTCATAGTGAAGGATGTGATTCAAGCTATAGCACATCTTAGTTTCCATAAATCCCTTGTGGTCCCTTTCTGTGCGCTGGTCCAGCCTTGTGTTGAATTTCCATCCCTTGGAAGCAAAAGTTCAATTGAGGCTGCTGTAGACCCTCAGGCTTCCTTTGATACCCAGCAGTGCTACACAGCCAGGTGTACAGCAAGAATCCTTGGGAACCAGTTTTTACAACCTTTACCACAGATGCAAGCTCACCTGAGCTTTAGATACCCCATGTTTTCATGAGATCTATATTTATGCACAAATCACATAAGAACTAGAATAAAAGATTACTCTGTAGTCTTCCCATCTAGCTGGCAGCATGGTGCACAATTCATCACCACAGCATCCTCCTGTTGCCCCATTCTGTGTTTAGAAAGTGCTTGAAGGACTTTCATGTCTAGGTGACTTAATATGATATTGATTTCTATTTTTCATAGAGCTTACTAAACTTATTGTTGTTTTTCTTTGTCAGTGTTACTAGCAACAACAAGGGAATGTGTTACCTGCTGGTTACCATCAGTCATAGAAAACAAGCTATTCATACTTCTTGTTAAGCATGACACATTTCTAATGTTTTTCAAAAGTATTCTTATATTTCTGGTTTTGTTTCTCTTCTGTATTTCCCAGAACATCGGCCCTTCCCCCTTCCCCATCCTTTATATTATGGTATCTTTTCATGTGTATGTTTTTACAGCAAATGAGTTCTTTATAATCAGAAGAATTTGCATCAAGTAAAAAGATAAACTGCTACAAACTTTCTATTCAAATAAAACTCCTGAAATCAACACTACACTAATCAAAAGAGGTGCAGGTAAACAGATAATTTTGTTAGATGGTCCAAAAGATGTGTTTTACTAAGCACTAGGGAAAGAACAATTAAAGATCTCTCTAGACATCCTTGAAGAGAATGGAATGAAGAGATTTCCTTCTTATATAAAAAAAAATAAAAGGATGGATTTAATAAAATTATAGTAAGTACAGGTGTGATTAAAGTGATATAAACTGTAAATGATGACAGAGCAAATTATCTCATTCCCAAAAAGATGATCATTGTTATATTGATACTTTTCTTATATAAATATGTCTCAAAGAGCAGCAAAATTAACACTGAAGCATTTTTGTCTCATGTATATTAAATTTAAAGGTGGTTCCTCCAACAAAGTGATGAACGGGGCAGAAGATTTGAATAGAGTGTAAGAGTCAGGGCCTTTCTTCTGACTTTGCCTGGGCAGAAAATGGACTTGGGCAGCCTAAGTACATGGTTTACAGGGAGTTCACGTAACCTGAACTTCTGCAGACATCTACACTGGAGCTTTTTGTCTGACCTCCTTTTCTGTTCCTGAAAAGGAAGAAGTGTTTCTGAGGAGACAATGATTCATGCAATCACAAAGTAGGCCATGGAGATAGGTGAGAGAAATCACATCCCAAACCAAGTCATTTTCTATTAACTACAAGAGCCCACCATGACTAAGGTGGATGCAGATGTTTCTGCTGCAAACATTCAGAGCCAGTGGACCTTCATGTCCCTCTTGTTTAGGAGAGGGTGACACTGATCATTTCTTAAGGAAACCAAGTGAAAGTCCATGTGTGTTCCTTAGACTGTATATCTCTGGCTCATAGGTGACTTCTGAGACCATTTCTGTGCTTCCACACTTTTTCCATATTTTCCATTCTGACCAGTTGCCATGCCCATCCACTGTTCTTTTCCTCATTTGGATATTTCTCAGACCTTTCTGAAGACATCCACTCCTCTGCTTTGCAGTGGCCAGCTTATGCTTCCACAATTCACAGGACAGAATTCATCCCACAAAACTTCACTGGTGTCTATTTTACTCACTATTTTTTAAAGAAAATCCTATTTTTCCTCTTAACTGTTGATATTTTAGGTAGATGAGTAGCAACATGAAGGAAAACTCAGTGGTGAAGTAGAAAGAAAAATTAGGAGACACATAGTAATATTTTTAAACTACATAAAGATGTTGAAAGAGGTCAGGATTAATGGGCTTAAATTAATGAGATTCCAGTTAGACATCTGGGAAGCATTTCTAGCAGTAAAGTAGTAGATTAAGTTGCTTGGGGAAGCCACAAGAGCTCCCTCAATGGAAGTTTTTAAGAACAGGTTGGGCAAACCTCTGCCAAGATTGGTGCTCTTAAAACTGAACCTGCCCTGAGGAGTCTATTAAATTTGCATGAATTATGGTCACCACTCACAAGAGTTGTATTAATACCACAAGAGTGTCATGATGCAAAAGACACGCAGCAGAAGGCAACAGAGACTTATCATGAGGTGATACTACTGCACAGCTGAAGGAAGGCTTTGCTTTCTCCTCTCGCTTCCACCTATCTTCTCTCTTTTCCAAAAAGATGTGGTGGTGCAGTGCCACCCCTGAGGGCGTGGGATCAGAGAGGAGGGATGTGCTGCCCAGAAGGGTAAGGGATGAGGCTCCTTGGTGTTTTACACGTACTCTTCCTTACTTCTTTCTTCCATGGTTCACTCTGGCCATATTTCAGTCAGGAGGCTTGGGAAATGACTTGTTTCCAGACATAGGGGCATGCTCCTGCCAAATGCCTCATTCACTGACAGAATGAGAATTTTTCTATCTCTGCCCCAGGAATCCTGAGCCTAAGGTTTACAAGAAAGACTAAGTCTTTCAAAAACTTCCTCTCTCTGAACACAGATGGTACAAGGACCTCAGTACCCTACAGTAGAATCCTTGCTTCTTGTTTCCTCCTCCTTCCCATCTGATTTGCACTCTTTCAGGTCTTTTTTTGATGCACTTCTTCTTCCTCTCCTTCTTGTTTACCTACTCATTTGCCAGTTACAGTTTTTCTTGACCCATTTTTCTTCTTATATCCAAAGCCAGGTTTTTTTTCTACTTTTATGTTTCCTCTTTGAGAAATAAATTCTCTCATTCCAAATTAGACAAGTCCAGAATAATTGAATTAAAGTAATGCATGTGTAAATATAGAACTGTACAGTTTTACTGTTATTTATAACAATAATTAAGAAAAAGAAAAAGGATATTTGACTGAATTTCAAGTAAGTGCCACTGCCTGAATCATCTTCTTCCTCGGTATACCATATCACTCTGTGACAAAAACTAACAGATTTTATGTTTGCTTGTGTCATTTTGAAGTTCTAAAGCTATCTTAGCTTTTTTCGAGGAAAACCTTTTCTTTCAAAGTATGCAATATACTTAGTTCAATATCTGCCACCTCTTATATGGAACAATTATTTTATAATCAGAACATGCATACCTAAGCCAAAATCTTATTTCTGTAAATATACCCCTTCATAGAAAATATCTAGCTCTATTGCCCCGTAAATTATTTTGCATAACACGAAAGAAGTGATGCACAGGTAATAAACCTACCTGTAGCTTGATGACTAATTAGAAGAGACAGAAGAAAAAAAATAAAGGCAAACACATATTAAGAGAAAATACTGCAAGGTGGTCAGCTATCACTGAAACTGTAAAACTGAGAGAAGGGGTAAATTAAATAGTGTGGAACCTGGGGATACTTATTAGGCCATCAGCAGGGAGCAAGATGGTGATGTCACACCTAGCAGAAGGAGGAAGACTCATGTAAAGTTGGATGAGATCCAGTTTGTGCTGTAGATTTATGCAGTTAATTTTGTCCCTTGGCTGCATTCTGATGAGCATTTCTCCCCGACATACACCAAGAAAATTGCTTGATTATAGCTGTGTTAATGGTAATCAGCATGCTAATGAGCACCAGAAGGTCGTTACAGAAAAGAGAGGTTCAAAGATGTATAACCTAGAGGAGAAGATGAAGTAAATCTTCAGGGAATGCAAGTGTCTTGTTTGTAGGTCATAGATTATTTGTTTTGGTCATTGTAGAGCACAGGGAGTTTAATTTAAGGACAGAAAAAGATTAAGCTTTTTGAATTTTAGGAGCAGAATAACTTAATTAAATATATGTCTATGAGGTAGACAGCAAACAGCGCTGGATTGTTTTTGTTCTATTCTAATGTGCTCCTTGATAGAGATTATGCAAGTGTAGTTTATGTCTTTCATGACGTGAATCTAACATTTATTCATGCTTAATATAAAAATTGGAATAACACTTACAGCATTTTGTATTTTGCTAATGACACAGAGTAAAAGAGGAAAGGTTTTGCAGAAAGAAATCCAGAGCAAGTGTGTCAAAATATAAAGTGAACATTAAAAGGCAGTGAAATCAGAGGAAAATGAAAATCTATCAAAGTGTAAGAGATGCCAGTGAGATAAAAGAAACCATGCAAAATAGTAGTTATAAAATTAGTAAAAAAGTTGAATATCAGTTACATAAATATCATAGGGAGCATGTAAAATGCTAAGCTGGTAAATATCTTCCTATTTAATTCAAGTTTCTAGTTCTGTTTCAAAAGGTTAATGTGCTCCCTGTTAGAAAAGAACATTTGGATGGTTTTTCCAGAGGGAAAATGACACTGAATAAGGATTACATATGCTTTAGGTGAAGCCTCAGGAAGAGGGAAATCTAACAGAAATACTGAAAGGATAGGTTTAGGAGGTTTAACACCTCCTAAGTTCTAGGCAGTCCAGATTTAGATGGAGATATTAAAAAAAA
>WBNO01013141.1:0-47704 GCA_013400575.1 Peucedramus taeniatus | reverse complement strand
AAAACAAAAAAAAAAAAAACAAAACACCAAAACAGCTACCTCCCTCATATCAGCAAGTAGTTGAAGTTCAAAGGAGAGCTGCACTTCTCAGCTCCAGGAGGAAAAATAGGAACAAAGGTTTTGAAAGGACATTTGCATGTAGGTGGTTGAACAGGACCCACTAAGCTTTTCTGGACCTCTAGAAGCTAGAAAATCAGAGAAGAGGAGGAAAGAAAACACCAGCCCAAGCAAGCACTCCCACCTCACCTTTTCTTGTTTTGTTGGGGTTTCTTTGGTCCCTTTATTTATGGGTCTCAGAAGGAAAAGATTAATTATATATTGAATCACAAACCAATCCCATCTTGTTGAGCTGTGGGGAAAATTGCCAGAGAAATTGGTAAGCATTTTGGACACCAAGATCCTGGCCACACCTCCTCAGAGAACCTGCATCTCTAACACCCAGTGCCTAAAGCTCAGATGCTGCAACAAAAAGGCCTTAATCCCTTCCAAGAGTCATGTGTGGTTTAAAGGCTGCACAATAATACTAATCCTTATTCTAAAAATTACATCTGCCTTGAGATTTCATACTTATCTGTGCCACTAGTTAAAAGCACATATCAGCCCTACTAGATTATACTGTTTCAAAGACCTGATGTGATTATTTAAGCCTTCTTTAAACAGAGAATAAATGGTACTTCCAGGGGATGGACTCACCCTAAAGCAGACACCGATTGCACGACAAGGTTACCAACACACACAATCCATGTTTGAAATGCTCTCAGTCACCAGCACCATGTTGGCAAATAGGAGCTATGGGAGGTACCAGTCCTTTTGAAATGCTACCTGCAGTTCTGGTGAGAACCCCTGGGGATCTGTTTTTCACATATGCAAGTGAATTGAGGTGCAGCTGCTCAGGACAAGCTGCTTTCTAGGAACACCTATCTACAATTTTAAAATCTAGAAGGGGTTTTGCTCTAGCTGCTTACCTCTTAGGCCATTTAAAATAAAAGGGAAAATACTTGGAGTGCATATTGTTTTAAAAAAAAAATCTTCTCCAGTGTACTCTGGGCTCTGTTCCTTCAAGTACTTTTCAAGACTGTGAGAAGGCTGAGCTTCCTACATATTTTCTTAAAATGCTTCCCCTCTGCTCAAATAAGAACAAAAATGGTGCAATGAAAAATTGCTCCAAAAAACCCGTGCAGTATTGGCTGTGGCATTTTGTATGTGAAACAGCAATGCCATTGATGGCAAAATCTACAAAGAATCAAGTGTGGTGGCAAAGTAATGCAAGAAATTATGCGACCAAAGCCATAGAACGGAGATCAGGTAGGGGGTGATGGATATGGCATGTGGTATGATCCCCAGACTGTTTTCAGGAAAGCAACAAACAAAAAGCATGAATAAGTGAAGAGTGTGCTAAACAACCAGAAAGTTGCATAAAGTCAGGATGCCTGATGGCAGTAATTGCTGGGCAACAATCACACTACCTTGGGGGAAGTTCCTTGTGTCGAAGGCCTGACTAAGGACAGGTACAGACTCAACACAGAGGTGGATTCAGGTCCATAAACTCAATCTACTGGTGGTATTTTAGCTCCCTTAGGGTATTTATGCCTCTGCACCCATGCAGTTGACAGACATGGCATGACAACTGTGGCAAAGGTAGGTCTGACTGAGTTGCAGGTGAGGTGGTGATACATGACTGTGTTTCAACAATTATACCTTATCCTGTAGAATAAAGAGTACTCTTGAGAAGGTGGAAGTCTGACACGGAGAACAGCTAAGGGCTAGCAGGAACTAAAACCAAACAACATCTTATGAAGTTGAACCACAAATCTCAAAAGGTGGATTAGTTAATTAAATTGCATGGATTTCATGCATGCAGACTACACAGAAAAGCCCAAGCATCAGCTCTCCCAACACAGGCGTTTCAGGGAAGTGTCTGCATTTGTAATTTTTTTTAATTGTTCTGAACATAGCCAAGCCTAAAAAAAGGCCAAGGGATTGAATTATTTCTTTAACAACTTTCTCAAGATAATTTTCCTTTTTTACCCCTAGCGTGTCCCCAAAGGAAAGTGTGAAGTTGAAATGTTGCACCTTCCTTGTAAAGATGGAATAATGGCTGAGCTGTTAAGGTTTCATTTTTTTGGGAAATTGGACATGCTGGTAGGATTTGGCAATTCTCCACAGTCACAGGAAAAACTAATGCTACCTTTCCACAGCTGCCTTTTGGAGTATAATCTAATCAGTTCCTGAAGTATTCCATCATACACTGAATATCTTATTAAGGGGTCTTCCAAAAAGGAAAATATCCAAAGGCATAGAATTTGCAACAGGCAAAGTACTATTCTCTGAGTGATCATGGTGAATGCTACATGATATAAATAGGAGTTCAAAAAAAAAAATTAAAGTGTGCAACTTTTTGTAGGGCTCTCTAATTCATTATGGATTACAAATTAAAAATGTTAATACAAATTTCAAAATTCTGTTCTTTTCTCACTAGTCCCTAAGGAATAAGATAATAACTTTGAGCTAATGACCAAGTTATTATTATCATTTAAATTGAAATGATATAGATAACAGAAGAAGTCTACAAAAAAATCCCAAACTTGTCAAATCTAAAGTTCAAGTCCAATCAAAACACCTGAAGGATACATTGCTTTTTAAAAGACAAAAATATTGAATCCCTAAGAACTTACAAATCTAAATGGACTGCTAAAATAGTTCCCAGAAGGAATATTTCCTGCCAGATTATGCCTATGAAAGCCATAATGGTTTCTTACAATAAACAAGGATAAAAATAGAAACAAAAACCTTCAAGACCAAGGAGCCACTGGACACTGAAAGAACATTAATATTAGAATGAAATACCTGTGTGTACAAATTCTTCATCTAGACAGCGCAAGCTGAGTATTATGAGATACAGTTTAAAGTAATTATTTAGGCACTTCATGCTTCCCACAAAAAATCCTAACTTTACCCACTGTGATCTTCACTATATTTTGATCAATTTCTCATAAAGATTTTATGGTCAGCTTCTTGCATTTATAGTCATGAAGAGAAGGAAGCAGAAGATTACATTTCTGATGGCAAAAAAGTTAGCAGAATTCTATGCTGAGAAAGAAAAGCACATAGGAAGGAAATTAAATTTAATTGAATTAAATTAAAACACAGAATTTACCTGATTTTAAATAAGAGCATAGGATTCTGGGCTTAATTTAGTTGTCAGTACACTGACATTCAGTGATGTTTTGAGAGACTCAAGCTGCTGCTCCAGAGGAGTATGCACCTACTGCCAAGATTGTCACATCTGCCAGGACTATGTAGACATGTGAGACATACTTTTGACATCCAAAATATAGATAGATGGGTTTCTATGAGATGGCAACTGCTTTTAACCTCTATATTTCAGGTTCAGTTGCTTAAACTAGGACACCTATTGTCATTTGAGGTGCTCTTATGTAACTTGTCCAGCCTCCCATTTCCTGCATGTGCATTCCATAAGTCCTTGGTCAAATCTGCCAGTCCTGTGTAGACAGGAAGTTTCTGGAAGCAGCAGAAGGTAGGACCTTAGAAAAGGTCCAGAAAAGGACCTTTTGATGATAAGAACTTGGGGGAAAAGGGTGTAAATATGTAAATTTTTATTTAAGAAAGATGAGATAAAAGTCAATAAAATTAGGAAAGGTAGAGAGAAAAAATGTGGTCCATATCTGTTTGTTCAATGTTATAATGCAAGTGACAGAGGATGGTCAAAGGCATTAATAGTGACAGATCCCAAAATCTGACAAGAGGAGAGGTGCTTGAAGAAACACTGTCCAGAAAGTAACACTGCTCAGGAGGGGATTTGATATCAAAAATATTTGGACTTTGCACAGTAAAAATAGAAAAACACCCTCAGTTTGATGTAAATTTTTGGGGGTTCAGGTGTTCTCCTCCACTTGTCAAATATAAGTTTGTAAAGTTATTAATTAATTTTTTCCTCCTCCAGACATAATGCCCATGTCCCTTCACAGAATTGTTATCTGGCAGTATAAGGTCAGCAGATAAGTCTTTTACCACATTCCTCAGGAAGGGTCATCTGGCATATTTGAAAAGCTAACTTTAGATTAAGTTAATCTCTTGGTGGATTTTTGTTCCTTTCCTTAGTTTTAAAGGCATCCTAAAACAATAACTCATATGTAGACCTCTTCTGAGCAAATAAATCCTGGAGGGCCCATCATGTGCTGCTGGTCTGTGCCTTAAACCTACAGGCCAATAAGCTGGGGACAATTTTACAAGTAGTAGTAATGAATATGGGAGCTTATGTTAGAAGTAGCTTAATTTGCATTTGGCATACAGCCACTCTCACATTTTTTCCTTTATTGGTTGTTCTTACAGGCACTAGGTATGGGAATAGGTGTGCATTTAGCCTCATAGAGTGTAGAATTGACTGCAGCAAGCTGTTTGTATTTGGTATAATGTTTAGAAGTAATATTTTTGTGTCATTATAGACCTCTACATATTGCTGTGTTGTTAAATGTAGTAAAGGCTGTGTAAATATGGTGTACTGCCTAGTAATAACATTATTATTGACCAAATATCTAACTTCAGCAGAAATGTTGGTCTGTGCTGCAGGTTGTGCAGTGAAACATTTGTTTGTCTGCTCTTATGCATCAGTCAGTTTCCTCTCAAGTTTTTGTTAGCAAGCCCCAAGTGTTACTCTATTCCAGTTCCAAGTTTCCTGGAAACTTGGCAGCAAACACATTCTCTGGTAGGATTTATAAATGGTGTGGGGAAAACTGCCCTTTCTTCCAATAAATATGATCTTTTCCTTTCCTTTTGTGAACCTCTTTTACACATTGTAGAAGTACGAACTTAAAGAAGAAAATTTGACCCTACTTCTGAAATTTTAACCTCCATTTGCTACTTGTTTTCCATCTTTCAATGACAATAATTTGCTACATCAGTGAATCCCAATTCAGAAAAGCACATGCAAGCCCTCTCCTTCTTCATGTAAATACCTAAGCTAAGAATTGAGAAGTCACTATGAAATAGGGCTCAGAACTGAGCCCTATTTATGAGCTTTCATCATCTAGCAAGTGGTGCCAGGTTTTCTCTTCTGTTTCGGTTCCAGCCTTTCACTCTAAAAATACAATTTACCCATTTCTTTGATCAAACATCCCCAAGAATTCCAGGGACATCACAGACTTTATTTCTACACAACTACAAAAAGCATAAGGTTCTAGTTTGCTGCAAATCCAAGAAAATAAAGTATAACCAGGAGCAGTTTTCTCCTTTCTTATTCTTTCATTGTGTGCAATGCCCTTAGGTTTTTATCACTATATATGTAGATGTGGAAAGAAAAGCAGCTACTTTTGCACAGGTTCAGAGACCAGTTAAATTAAAATGGTTAAAGGTAATTTGTTGATCTTTTTTACATAGCGTTTATATACTAGAAGCATCACCTCAGATCAGCTATTTTAACATAATGTAATTTTGCAAAATATTGGTTTAGTCACAAAAAATTCTATAGAAGGAAGCATATTGGATAAAGTATCGCTCATGGTGTAATTTTAATTCTGAAATGCCTTGCTAAGAGGGCTTATTTAAATAGGTTCTCTCTGAGATGAATATTTAGAAAAAATTCCTACAGGATGATTTATAGAAAAATTATATGAACAGAATGAAGGACAGAAGAATTTTATTAGAAAAGAGACTCATTTCCACAAAATATAAATTATACCTTTTAGAAACTATATTGAATTTTATTAATATTCTGCAGACAGCCTGCAGTGTTAATCTCCACCCCTACCTATAAGATTTTCATTATGAGGTACAAAGTGTATTTACCCTTTAACCAAATAATTTTTGAGTACTTCAATGCAGCCTTCACTGCAGTTTACATATCTTACAAAATATTTTCCTTTTGGAAGCACAGCTTATTTTGTGACATTATTCTACATAAAATCTTTGGTGAAACATTTACATGTATGTGAATATATATAAGCTATTACATATATGCATATGCATCTATGTAAATATAGGGTTTATACATATTGGTATTCAATTTACACATACCTCGTATTTCCAGCACAGGTATAAATTTTAGTGTTTGTACATTGCACATAGGATCTTTAGCACTTGTACATATATTTTCTGACCTCAATTATTTAACCAGGCTGCCTGACACTGAATTCCTTTCTGCCTGTTTGGGACTCAATATATAGAGAAATATACCAACAAATCATTAGGTGGAGAGGTTTGTATAATCAGTAATTTGTTTACAATTATTTACTCTTTTTACTTTTTTTCCCCCCACAGAACTCCTCCTTCCTTTGAAGCTCAAGAAATAATTTTTTCTTTTTTTGTAAATGAGGCTAATCTCCGTATCAATCATTCCAGAAATATGAAGATGTGTTGTTTGCAAGGAAAAAGAAGAGGTATGGAGTTCCAATGATATGATCTGGGAGATTTCTTAGAAACAGTGATCTACAGCTGTAACCATGTGAATACAGAAGACAGTGCCAACTCCACAAAAGCCAGAAACTTTACATTTTTGTAAATATAAAATAGGCAATATATCTTACTTCTAAAAAACTAAATATTTAGAACTCATGTCTCAATTGGAACTAATTTTTCAAAACTCCAGAGCAAATCAAAACAAAATTAATGGTGTGTGAAAATTGAATCAAAGACAGAATGTGTCAGAAACTATTTTATTTTGTCTACATAATAAATTTAACTGTGACTAATAAGCTCTCTCTCTGGAAAAATATAGCATAAATATACCTAGAAAGTTCTAGCTATACCTCCTCAATGACATACATAAATTATTTTCCTGCTTTCTTCAACATATACATGTCATTATGACATCCATAATCAGCCCATTATATCAACATGTATACACTGATTTTCTGTACATTATAACTGGCTTCTAGCTCTCTCTTTAGAACTGCTTTGTCCTATTATGTTGAAGGGATTTGTTCAGTTTTGTATGCTGTTAGCCATAAATATATGACTAACAGTGTTAATCCTGAAAAGAGAATCCTTGCAATAAACCATGAATCATTTAATAGCCCTGTTTGTTCTACAGTGCGGATCTGATTCTGGCCTCAGTGCCAAGCTTGAGTAAATCAGATTTGCTCAAGGGAGTTCTGGAGACAACAGAGCACTACAGTATTGTCCTCTCCTGGACCGTGACCTCCTTGGAGGTCTCAATTAGTCCTTAGAACAAAAGGAGTTGATGTGGTTGTTGTCCTACATGCTTCATGTGGTTTGTTTTGATGTTCATCCTCTCAAAACAGCCAGCAATGTCAAACACAGTGCGAGGGATTTTATGCCAGTCCCTCTGGAATTTAGTTCTACAATACATAAAAGCACAATTTCCCCCGTGCCATGTTGTCCCTGTGTTGCAGTCCTTTGGCCATTGAGACTGTTCACAGATAGGGAGGTGAATACAGTGTTTTTCTGCAGTAAAATCAACCAGATGATACTGTCCTCATATCTTCTTGTTGTCCTTGAGATCTCAGCCCAACAATTCCTCCAACAAATCTAATTGCAGTTGAAAGAAATGATTGCTGTAAGTCCCTTCCAGGCTAACTGTTCTATTCTATGGTATTCTATACTCCCACTCTACACTCACAGACTTAGTTTTTCCAAATTTTAATCCCTGATCTGGGGATTAATAGTGATTGTAGTCAGGGACTGTTGACCCTAAAATGGGAAATTTACTTCACATTTCTTGCAAAGACTCATTCATTTTTAGCAAAGCATTTGTGAGTATTTCACTGTTCACTCACTGTTTAGCCTAACATGTTGGTAAGGAGTGAATGGATTTAGACTGAGCCCAGAGTTGTGCTGGTTTTTGGCTGGCTGGTTGCTTTTTTTTTGCTGAAGGCTTTAAGAATTTCTATAAACGCAGCTAGGAAAGTTAAATTTTTAGGCAATGTTAATGAGTTTTTGGTTGTCTTTGTGAGCATCTGTTCCCATCTGGGCATTTTATAAACTTTTGGAAAGCTTCAATAAAAATTCCCAGCTCAGACCTCTTCAGAGTTTGAGGACCTCCTACCAGTGGAGCAAGCTCTACTAACATGCATCAAACAAAGGAAGCAGAAATTATAAAGAATTGCTTTGCAAATTTACTCAAGAGCTGGATGAGTGAAGCTGAGACTGTTCAGGCAAAACATCTAGAACATTTACAGGACACCAAAGTGTCAAAACAAAGGGATGTATGTAACCAGGCTGGATGAGAGCTAGAGGCAAGTGGCAGCTGATAAACTGGAGAGAATGAGCGGAACAAATGGAGTGTGGGAGTGCATTTGAGAAGGAGCCAGCATCCCCAGACTTGACTGGGGAAAGTGACAGGGAAAAGAAACTGAGGAAAGAGAGAACAGGATGCTGAAGTTTGGGTGAAAATATGAAGAAGGCCTTGAAGGTTCTGGAATAAAGAAAAGAGAAAAGGAAAGAAACATGATACGTATAATGTCTGATTAGTCACTGATACAATTAAATACCATTGTGCTTATAAAATACCACATGGTAAAAGGCTACATGTTTTAAACAAAAGATCATAGGCATCTCAGATTACTGGAAAATTTAATCATGTCCCCCCTGGTAAAACATCTCTCAATTCTGATAAATATTGCAATTAAAATTCAAAAATTTTCAAAGTGTGCTACCATGTGTCAATAAGCAACATAGAAAAGCCCACAAAAAATTTGGAACATTATCTTCTGAGTTGTAGTTGTGGTATAAGGAGAAGGAAAAATACCAACCAGATGTTCATTAATGGAGCATTGTTGCACTATACATAGGATGAGTCCAGGTTTCTTGGAAAATACAGTAAGTGATCAGATCCTTAAGCTTGCCTTGTTTAAAAATATGCACAAATGAATTAGATGACATCGTGTGGGCCAATAGCTCTCAGGTGTTTGCAAAATCTATCAAGTTTTATTTTGTGATGTTCATAGTAAGGAAGATTTTCCATGTAATCACACTTTATTTTTACCTGTGGTAACCTCACAAAACCCTGTTCATGACTTCTAAGCCCCAACATACCAGACAAGGTACATGGAAGAGAGAGAGAGATTTTGCCCTCCCCAGCAAATTTATTTCATGCTTAGCACAGAGGAAAAAAAGATTCATCTGCAAAGGGAAAACACAAAACTTACCTTTCATGAATTGAAAGTGTGGATTTGGCTCTGCATCAGATTTGGATCTGCATGTACCAAAGAGGTGTTACAAGCCAAAAAGGAGGTGAAGAATGAGACAAAAACTAAAATTGAAAAGATAGAACACAAATACTGACTCATGAAAGAAAGCAATAGAATTGTTTTGGAAATTTGAATGTTCAAGATAGACAAGCCCCCAGGCAGAGCTGACTTGCATAATGGAACCTTACTGAATTTGGCAGATACAGAAAACAACTGTGACAGTCCTACACCTAAGAGCTTTACCAGACTGAATCATTTTTCAGCAGTCACTCTGGTATACTGAACTAGGCACAAACAAGTGTTCCTCCAGCCTCCAGCGAGCTTGTTTCTCTTATTAGCCAGCATTTCTGTCTCTCAGGCATGGAAATGAATGTTACTGATTTTGGCAAGTGAGGATCCTCTGTGGGTTTCTTTTCAGACCTCTCAAAAGTATATGTTGGCATTATCAGAAGATCAAAGGAAGACAAGATTTATCTTGCCAAAGACAGTCATTTAGTGCAATCTAATTTGAAGAATTTCTTTACTTTAGAACTGACAGTTTTTCATCATGTCAAGGAATATTTTTATTCTGTGATTGAAAACATTTGAGTGCACCATCTTTATTAATGGTGTCCATGTGGTCTAAATGACTTCTGAGCTCTTTCCTTCTTTTACTATTGTATTTAATAACATGTTTTATTTAGCTACTTTTTGAAAGGTAATTTAAGACCTCAGTGATTCTATTTTATTCATTTTTTGAATAAAAGGAGTTATGAGCTCAAAAGTGGGTTGTAATTTTAAATCATATGATCTTCACCTTTTTAGATTAAAACAGTGATAAAAATAGGCCAATTAGATATTTTCCCTTCAGTTAGCTGGTCTAAAACTCTCATGTTAATTGTCAAAGTTCTCGGAAATTTTGTGACACTGCATCTAAGACAGAAAAAGCTACACCATGCAATAATTAATACTAATTATTGAGTAAACTTTCTAAAGGCTTGGCATGTCCCATACTGAGAGTAGATTCTTTATCTGGGAACAAACTGCAGAGCAGAGGTCAGGGGGCTTTTCTGCAGAAATAAGCTGTTCTTCTCACTACATATATTTTCCCTTCAGCTATGTAGTTTTCACATGTATTTGTAAATTAAATCTCTTGATGCAGTACTTCAGAATAGCCTTAGTATACCTCTATGTTGATTATCATTATAGCATTAAGGGAATCATGACACTGTAAAGGGCTAACCTGACAAATACCTTGGAAATTTAGGTGTGGCTTCACTAACTTAGGAGCAGTTTATATGACACATGATTGTGCTATCTAGGTTATGAACATTTCAAGCCTATTTATAATACATAGTTTATGGCTCTTACTGCCCTATCAACAGTAGTGTTTGGGGGTTTTTTAATTCTAATGAGTTTTGACATGTTTATTTCATTCTTATGTCCAAGTTCCAGATACTCTTATACTCACAACAGGTGCAATCAAATCTCTAAGTAAACCTCTACCAGACTTCTGTTTATACATACCATTGCAAAATGCCACAGTACAAATAACAAATATCCCAATATAATCAGCAAGCCTATTTTTCCTACTTCTGACTGGTTTTTCTCACATTTAACGAACAACTGGAGCTGCCAAATGCTAATCTTGACATTTTACTTTTCCCTTCACCCTGGTGGATTTTAAATCTTAGTAGTGATGTTCTGAACTCTGGTCCCAGGGCACCATCCACTACCACATGCAGAAAGCCCAAAGCATTAAGTTCTGGCAGGAACTCTTTGTGCTAAGACATTTATAAGGTGGGATAAAAGCAGCACAACAAGTTTTTTGCCTACTAGGGAGATCTGACCAATTGCTTTTCTTTTGTACTACATGAGTACATGAATGGCATAGTGAAGCATCTTTGTAAAAGAAGCAATTTAAACTTGTTTAGAGAAGATGTTGGCTTTTCTTTTGTTTTGTTGTGTTTTTACAGACAAAACACAAAGGCTACAGTGTTCTCTGATGCCATGTATCATATAAGCCATGAGCTAGAAAGAAAACATTCAACACTGACATCTCTTGGAAACATTTCATTTTAACAGTAAAGATGTAAAAAAGTCTAATCAAAAAAGAATATTGAAAATATTTGAAAATGTTACAAGTCCTTATTTTCATTGTTTATGACACTTGAATTTCACGTTAAACTCTCTTCAGAGCTTTAAATTTACTCTTTCCTCTCAAATACGTACCAAGAATCACTTGGGGCTTGGTTTAATTGTATAAATATAAACTTTTTGTCACTTCACAGAAACTCTTTGCCGCTTTACACAGCCTGAGGTATGAAACTTTAAGTCACTTGCAGTGAGATAGTAAACCTGATACACAACTTATGGCGGACCCTGGAACATGCAAAGTGGAATCTGAAGACCAAAGAGAATATCCTGCATCACAGCCAGGGGAATCTTTATTTAGATGCCTGTACTGAAGCAGCTGAAGTAGCTCTGAGGGGCAAGATTCAGGTTGAAATTAAGAACTCTGCATTTAGGAGTCTGTGTAGGTGAATGTGAGCTAAGCATGGAGATCTGATCTTTGCAATTAACAAAGCCTGAAGAGGGACTTTGTGGAGCAAGTATAGATTGCATGGCCTCCAGCTGCTGATCCAGAAAGCCACAAGCCTACCATGGACCTGTCTGGTACTTGCCCCATCTGAAAGCTCCTCTGTTCAGGCAACTGAATCCAGCACTGGATGTCCTTGGACTGTGATGGGAACCACCGCTTAGCTCGCAGGCCGACATCTTCATGTAGGCACCTAGAGTCAGTAGAAAAGTGGAGCTGAAACCCAGGCCTTGTGGCAAAACTGATTTACATCAACCATGGAATAGTACAACTTGTATAATTCAGGAGACAGAATTCCCATCTGGTCTGAATGATGTTATTCCCATTGCAGAAACCAGTGCTCAGAGCTCACACAGGGGCTGGTGGTTCCTTCTGCTCTCAGTCTGCATGCGAAAGGAGAGTGAGTGCTTGCTCTACTTCAAAAAATTATGTGTGACAAAATTTTGGGATCAAACCCATATTTTTTATCCTTCCCCATTGCTATCTTGTACATAAAACAAAAACAAAAACAAAAAAAAAATCAAACAAAAAAAACAAATCATAGAATAACCTGAACTGGGAGAGACCCCACAACAGATCATCAAAGTCCAACTTCTGGCCCGGTACAGGACAATCTATTTTCAGTAATGTAGCATTGAAAATACATCTAGTGCAAACAACTAAAATTATTTCAAAATACATAAACCACAAAACCCAGCTACATTTAACCTTTTTCTTAGCTGCAAACAGCTGAGGAGAAGAGGCTTGCTGAAGAAGAGCTTATGTCTGGAGAATTCTCCTCAAGCAAGTAAATGTAAAGTCTTCATATGAGGTACAAAAAATTCAAGCTACTCTTTTTTTTTTTTTTTTTTTTTTGTTTACCAATCAAAGACATCAGAAAATTAAATTGCATATTCTTTTAATGCTGGTGTTCTTTAATCCCAGATACTTGCATCTACCTTGTCTGTCTCAATGTCTCACTCATTTTAAGTGATGCTTAAAAATATGTATATGTAAGAGTAAATTTTAAAACAAGTACTGAAGAAATGCATCTGGGTAAGAGATCTTGGATCAATGAGCACGATTATTAGGTGTCCAAGACATTAAAATATAATTTTGCACAGCTTCTACCCACTATTCTTTTTCAGCCAATTTTGTTCCTTTATGAATGTGGTTGTTTTGTTTGTTTTTTTTTTTCTATCTCTATGAGAGGGACTTCAGCATAGGAGAGGTTAGGATTCCCTGGCTGGGAAGTAATATGGTTTGGGGAACAAATAATTTTGTTACTCTTTTGATACGACTCAACCCAAATGACCGCTGGACCTGGGAGCAAGGTGAAAGAATTGGCATTACCACCAGTCAGCTCTCACCAGGAACCCACTTCAGGGAGTGGGGGTTCCCCCCAAACAGGGCTGACATTCTTAGCTCCCTTCTCATCCCCTTTTTCTTTGCTGAAATTAGGATGATGATATGTTTGGGAAAATGTTGTGCTTCCATTTAAAAACTGTTTGCTAACCTCTGATGAACCCCAAAAGTAATACAAAGTTGACTCCCCATGCATCTGCCATAGCTACCCTTTGTTATACTTCTTCCAGCTTGAACTTACTCTTTCCAGGAAATGAACGATGAAAGCAGCCCAGGCTACTGCAGACAAAATTTAACTTACCTTTTGTGCAAAGGTATTAATGCCCTTTTACCTGTTTTGAGGAATACCACAACAGACATACCTAAGGACTGCACTATTTTTCATGGCCACATCATCTTTGCAGCTCATAGTTCCCTCAGTTGAAATTAATCTCACACAGATATATCTAAGTAGGCCACATAGGGTTCTGTTCAGGTTAATTTAAAGAAACAGGCACGAAGGGATCACTAATCTTGCCAAATTTCTATTTCAGAGTGAAATGGACTATGCCATGAAAGTGCTGCCTATTTCTCTGAGTTGATTGTAATGGTATACATGTGTCTTTGGTCAAATGAGTTTCTTTTCTTGCAATCAGTGATTAGGTCTTTCCTGTCTCTGTCATACCTAGTGAATAAGCTCTAGGAAAAATTCTTCTTACATATCTTTAGTCTGTGTGATTAAATTTTATCTGATTTTTTTCCTTCCTTTCTCAACATCACCTCATTCTCCCTTTATGATATCCCCATTCAAGCTCTTTGAAGTAAGTCCATCCTATGTCTGTTCATTTTTAAATTTGTTTTAAATCTGTCTTTCAAAATGCATTACTTTTAAACAAAATTAATTTTTGCACCTTTTTTTTCTGAAAATTATGATTTGGGTTTTTTTCCCCCTACATCTACTTTGAGGTACTACTTCTGTTTTCAAAAATACAAATGTACTGTGCATCATTGATTATACAATCATTAACCAGAGCCCCCAAAAAATTAAAAAAATAAATATAACACACCCAAAAAATAATAATCTTTATGAGAGTTGTTTTTATCTTGTTAATGATCTTAGAAATAAATGTTGCATTTGTCAAAAATGATATTTCAGAACTCTGGAGAACAATCATATTTTAGTAAAATTAAACATTTATGGAGAAGAAAAGTCTACTGAAAAAACATCCATATAAGAATAAAAGTAAGTAAATAAAGTAAATTAACTGGAAAATGTAGATTTGCGCCAAATCTTTTTTTTCTTAGTATAAAATTTGATCAGTTTTAACCTTTGAGACATTATATTTAGGCATCTTTTGGAAGCCTAGTTGTCTGTTGTCTGTCTGTTGTCTGTATCCTTGTACAATCCGTGACAATAGATTAAGTATTGTTTAAGTTGTCTCAGATTTAATGAAGTGTCCCATAGTAAGTAAAACACCTACATTTGTACTCACCTACCTTTAAATAAGAGATTATTTCAAAAGTCTTGAATAAATGTATTAGTTTTTTGCTGTATCAGGAACAGTATGCTCAGTATTTTGCAAAATTGAACTCTTAATCAATTATAAAATCATTCCGTGACATTTCCAGTTTTTTCTTGAATTTTTCTTGCAAATAAAACCCAGGATCAACATTATTTAACCTGGGTTTGATGAGACAACACCCAAAAATTATAGAAAGAAGCTAATCTTTTCATTATTTACTGAAAAAATGTAGAAGTTGTGACACCTGTTCTCATATTATATTGGTTGTGTTTCTAACATCTGAAAATTATAAAAGTTAGCCATAACTAGAATGCATTTTGAAACCAAAATTTAAAGTTGTCTAGCTCTCTTTTTTTAATGCTAGAAGTACTCTATTGAAAAAATGGGCAATTGTCTTTAAAATCAAAAGTCTAAATATTACTTCTGTGTAAGTCCAAAGGCATAGACAGAGATCAACCATTTCAACTGGTCTGAATCACATTCAGGAGTTCCACTGATTTATCCTTCCACTGGCTCTTCTAGGAAAGTGTCTTTTTTTCCCTTTTGCCCCTTGTCTTCTATATTTCATTTCATGTGTCTATTGAGGCTATGAAAGATAAAGCTATCTACTTTCTCCTGTAGTAAAGAACTATATGGAATCAGTTCACCTGTCTGTCACTCCTCATTAAATTCTTACCCTCTTCATTCACATTCTGATCTTTGCAAATGAACATTTGCTTAATAAATGTTCCCAAGACTAACAGTGCAGAGTGAAAATCCCACACAGCAGTAAATTATTAACTCAGTCACAGGGGGAGTGCCATATATGACTTTTCAGAATGAGTTATTATGTGGATCATCATGTAATTATGAATTTTTCAAGCCATGATAGAGGAAAATTGAATATTTAATATTTTATGGACATATTCTGCACTGAGGACATCTTTCAAAATTTTATGATAATTTTTGGAGTGAGCAAAGAGCAGAACAAAAGTTACAAAATAATTACAAAGTGGAATATTTAATCACCATGGACATTGTTGGCGATTTTTCAAATTGCATAATATAATCAAGGTCATGAACTTTTAATCACGATGTATTCAAATGGAAAAAATATATGCATTAAATTTGATCTACAAGTATGTTTTGATTGTTTAAGAAATGAGAATATGAGGCTCCATGCTTTATTGTACAACGGGTAGAACGATGTAAATATTCATGACTATTCAAACGCTCCCGATCATTCGTGGCTTGCCCCTACATGGGGCATTTAGAAATACAGAAACATGAACATAAACCTGTGCTGCTTGCTCCAGGAATGCTTGCAGAGAGCAGGGAGCACGAGGAGGAAGCGGCGTGGGTGGCTCAGTACCGTCATTCCATACAGTTTTAAACATTCTGGGGTATTCACAGCATCTGCATGAGCCTGAGAAAGGCAGCACAAGATCTGTGGAAGACCAGAGCCCTGCTGAAGCTGCAGCTGGAAGCCAGGCAGGTTATCCTCAGGCATTTAAATGGTATTAGGCACCTATGTTTAGGCTTTTGAATCACACCCTAGGAAGCTGAAACCAAGTGTGTTTTAAGTGGCACTAAATACCCACATATGTGAAACAGACTTGAGCTGTGAATTGGGAGTGCAAGAATCACTTAGGAGAGGAAAATATTTACTTTTTGTTCTGATAAAGAAAAAACTGAACAGAAAACACATGTTTCTAAAGCAGTGTTTCCACAGGTATAGTAAAAGTTTATCAAGCATTTGATAGTAAGCCAAATCAGATACTGTTTGATAGCCATTCAACTTAGTGCAAATCTAGAACAAAAAAAAAAACCTACCAAATAAATGGCGCTCTTTTCCTTAACAGTTATTTACTTTCCCAGAAAACCTGATGAAAAGCAGGGCAAGGGAAGTTTAAAGGACTGAGGAACCATAGAGTGAAGCAAAGTATATACAGTAAGTACACATTTGTCTGGAACTCTGATCTCATGTATATATACAAATTTATTAATTTTATTTAGTTTATTTGTTTAAATAATTTACTTCATGGCCATTACTGAAAAATATCTTGATGCCACACATAAAATAATTCATAGATATTATACTATTCCAGATGCCAAGGCATCAACCTGACTTCATTTGCCCAGTGGGGTAAATGATGGAAATGAAAATGGACCAGAATGACCCTGCACTGGCAGTGTGCTCAAGCCTTAGTCACAACAGGCATACTGAAATACACATCAGAGAAGGGGACCAGTAGGCACCATCTAGATCCAGGGAGAGTCCAAACCACCCAATATTGAGAAGAAATATTTTGCTTCCTTTTACAGAGAAATGCCGCACTGCCTTGATTCATGACTGCCTGCTTCAAGACAAAACTGCTTCATGTCCTTGCAAAGTGGCTGGATGAAGGTGGGTCCAGCAAAGTGGTGGTCTGAGAAGAGCTACTCAAATAAATTAGTGTAATATATCTTAATAACATTGTACATATTTCTTCTGGGTTGAATATGGACCTGTATATTGATTTATATGCACTGTATCATATAATTTTCAATGTGACATACTATTGAACTGTTACCTGGCCATTGCTGTGTTCCTTACTCCAAGGACATCTCTCAACGCCCTTCAGAATGAGACACTCCTATAATTTTAATAATCTTTTGATTTTGAAAAAAAAAAACTTAAATGCATGTATGTCTAGGTGAAAAATAAAAAAAAAAAATCTCTTAAGGTACAATTAAACCTAGACTTTATAAAATGCTAGGACCCAAGTACTGAATGTCAAGTGCACCATATAATAATAAGACTTTTTTTTCTTTCTCTTGCAGGAACACCATTGATAAATGATCTGACTCAAATCCTAGGATGATGGCAATAACAAATAACAATCTCAGTCCTGGTAATTATGGTTTTTTTACATGTGGTTACAGTAGCAGTTTCAAATATGGGCAATCCCTTTAGTTGTTTCAAGTTTCAATTACGTGTTTGGGTTACTACATGAAATAATTGCTCTCTACCAAAAGAACAACCATCAGATACAAATTAAATGTATGAAGGACTTGGGAAGGAATGATGTAGAAGTGTGATTTCTATTAACATTTTTAAATAGTGTGTGCTTGCTTAATGTTTACCAAAGAATCTTCTTCGTATCTTTGCTTACAAAACAAAGTAACAGGTATTGTGGTCAGAAAAGCATGTCATTTATCTACTAGCCAGTGGAGGATTCTCATGCCTGTCCCAGTGATATTACTTAGACATTTCTATCTTCATGTTGATCTACAAAATAAGTGTCTTGGCATTCATCTCTGCAATATCTTTGCAGAAGTTCAAGTTTTCTCACTGTCAGTGAGAACTCTCTGGCCCTGACAGTCCTGGTGTGGACATATGGCAGGTCACATTGACACCCTGCACCACACATGAATGTCGCTGACCCATCTCTGTCATTTCAGTAGCACTTTGGGGACTTTTATATGTTACTGAGCATTTCTAACTATAATAGCAGAACAGCAATCACAGACAAATGCCCAGGTGTATTTTCTTGCTTGCCTAGGCATTTCCCTTCATGATTTTATATAGCAAAACATGATGTACTTTTCAGGATGCCTCTGGTGATAAATCTTCTGCAGTCTGTTCAGGAATGTGGATTCCATGAGCCTAGAAAGTGTGAAGTGGCTTCTATTGAGATCAAAGCAAAAATATTTACTAGAGATGTAAAGCACCAGCACTAGGTCCCAAGCCATTCTCAGATCACCACAGAAAGTGGTTTATACTAAATTAAAGAGCATTGTAGAGTACCACATAAAATACTATAGAAAACAGATAACCTGAGTAAGTGGGATCTTACTGCAAGTCATGTAGTAACAAAGAAAGATAGATGTCCTAATTTTGCAATTGCACAAAATCCAAAAGCATTATTTTTAGTTTTAAAACCCACTGCTCCCAATCACAATGTACAGAACAAAGTTCTGAGTGACAAGGGACATCCACAATACCCCCCACTACATCAGTGTTTTCTATGAATAGTAAACAAAAGCTGTATTTAGCACTTCCATAGCACTTTATATACTCAAAGGACTTCACTAACCATTACTGGCATATCTAGATGCTTCTTATATGCAAATGAATGCAAATATGAGAGTAGGCATTAGGAGGCAGGATATTAGAATACATTAGCAAACGGACAATAGAAAACAGCTGGTTTGACTGAGTGTAGAGATGTGAGTAGGGAGGAGCAGCTACCACAATTCACTGCTCAGAATTATAGAAAGAATCGTGCTGATTGCCATCATGGCTTAGAAACTCATCACTTAATTAACAATATAAATATTTTAAAAATTAACATTTCATAAAACCACAATAAGAGGTTCCATTGTGAGAATGGGAAAGGATTAATTCACAGTTGGCTGGACCGATGGCACCCAGCCCTCATCCTCTTGGCTTCCGACAACACGCTCGGCAAGAATTAATACAACACAATTCATGCCCTGTCATGTCTTATTACTTAATTATGAAATGTCTGCAGTACTTTGGACATTACTGAGCCTGTTTGATTGGCTGTGGCTGATGTCATACCCACTTCAATTCTAGCCAGGGCATGCATGGATAGGCCTGTCCCCCTCCTCACCATTTTCCTTCTTTCTATTCATGAATTCTATTTCATAACAGTAATAATATACTCCAGGCGGTGCATTTCTAGGGAATTATTGCATTTCTCAAGTGGGTAAAGTCATTTGGCCTTTCAGCCTCATGCCTTGCAACACCTTCCTAGGCATGTTAAAATTGCTCAGAAATACTCTCTATACCTTGTGTATTATGATTCTTACATGCCACTCTTGCTTTTTCACTTGACTAGCCCAAATATAACCCAATAGAAAAAGAGAAGTTGTCAGGTGTATTTTTTTTCAAATGAGTCTCTCAGATATATTTGCAAGGCTTTGAGTGTCTCATGCACATACAATTTAAATGCATTAATTTACAAATATTAATCATTTAGCATGCTGTATAAAATATAATGGCCACATATTCATGTCCCTTGACAATTCCAGAGCACTGCCTCCTGTGTCTCTAAGGTGGCAGGAGCACAAGATGACACACTTGATTTAATAAGAACACAGAGCTGCATGCACTGATATAATAGAATGCTTAGATATTTTTAAGTGTGATGCTAGAGTAAATGTTTATGAAAGTTTAAAAGGAATCATTCTTGTAGAGCAATCTTTGAGTCTAATGATTGAAGAAAGTACAAGGCATTATTCTCAGTTTATGGTAAACTATTAAGTCAGAACTTGCTTTAGGTAGAAAGAGAAAATAATTTAGGCATCAAAAAATTCTCAGATTGAAACAAATGAAAAAAAATACAAGATATTTCTACTTCCTACAGCACAGAAGTTTAACATGCACACTTATGGATAGAAGTGGGCTGAAATCTGAGTCAACATTATCTCCTCTGAGTTACTAAGGTTCACTTCTGAAGTTATGATTCAGCCTGCCATGACCGCTTTTTATTCCTGAAGTAATTTTCAACCAAATATCTCTAATAACTCAATGAGCTTTAATGAATCAAGCCTTCTGGCAAAGTCCAAAAGGAAGGTCAATAGTAGAAACTAAATTATGGCAGTTTGCAGTGTTAGCACTTTTTATAACTGCAATTATATAATGGGAAACCACACTCCTACCAGAGTCAAATATGCTTCCAGTATTTCCATCCTTACCTTGCTTTTTGCTTCCTCTGGAGGTGATACCTCCCAGTGCCTGAACTAGGGTTGCCCTTGACTTAACCATAGCAAATGTGAGGGTGGTGAGGAACTGGGACCAGTTGCACAGAGAAGATGTGGTGCCCCATCCTGGCACTGTTCAAGACCAGACTGGATGGGGCTTTGAGCAACCTGGTCTAGTGGCAGCTGTTCCTGCCCATGGCAGAAGGGTTGGAGCTGGATTATAAAGGTCCCTTCCAAATCAAGCCATTCTATGATTCAATAAATGGAAGACTGGAGGATGACTGGGTAGCTAAGCCCCATCCTGGCCTGGACTTCCAATGTCTGTTACAGCCATATTTCAGATGGGGAACAGTCCTGCACACAATGCCTTCTCTGAAACTCAGTCAACTAGAGGTGGTGACTTTCTTTCTGCTAGAGAGAGGTGATAAATATAATGAAGGCCACAGTCAAAATTGAACATATTTCATCAGCTGGAAAGAGCATGCATTTGTGCCATCTATGGCAAAGGGCTGTTAAAACCCTGAAGAGAGTGTTCTCAGAATAACTGGGGCAAGAACAAGCTGGAGATTTTAATTTTGTATGATGTGTAATGTCAAGTTTATAATTAAATAACAAATGGGAGTTTCCCATGGTTCCCCTCTTCAGTTTCCGTGTACCTGCTGTAGACCAACATGGTCATAGAGAAAAAAAGGTGAAAGGCTAACCAAGTTTACAGCCCTGCTTTGTGGGAAATAAATAAGTGGAAGTGAACCAGAACAGATAACTAGAACAGATGTATTACACAAGAATTTTTCTTCATTCTGTGTATTTAAGACCGATTAAAAATGTCAGTGAGACAAAGGTATAGATGAAGGTGGGTCCAAACCACATTGTCAAATCCTATGTGCCTCTTAAAAGAAGGAAAGGAGAAAAAAAGTTAGCATTAAATTCCAGAATAATTGTGGACTTAGGAAGACTGACATTTCAATCACCCACAATCTCTAACCTAACAGCTTCTTCTGCAGGCAATTATTTCAACACCATTTATCAGAAAAACAGAAAGTCTTAGTCCATGGCGGTGTCTTTTCTCCTCTTATAGGTATTAAATTTGGCTCAGATACTTGAAAGACTTGATATCCTTTGGGACCAGCTCCTGAGTGATTGGAGTATTAACAGCACTGAGTTAAGCTCCCCTGCTCTCTGCCCGAGGGACAGTAATCCATGCCTCCCACCCACATGAAGAATGCCTTCATCAGCAAACAACTGTATTCTGGAGCTGGAAGCTCTCAGTCTTCTTGCTAAGCTATTTCCCTTTGTATAAAAGAAACACTCCTTCAGCACAAAGGCGGAACCAGTACTGCCTTCTACCTGAGTTTCCTAACCATTCGTCTGTACATCCATCTTCATCTGCTTTCTGAGAAAACAGGATCCTCTGCGACAGGACAGCCTCCATCTGACAAAACTGTGGTGAAGCTATGAGAGGAAAAGGGAGAAAAGTTCTTCCTCATCTATGTGGATGTGGTGGGGTCAGAGGCTTAGCTGGGTACTCAAGCACTTCAAGCATGGAAACTTCTTTTATGCCTCCCAGAAGGGCCTAATTAAGAAGGTGAAAGAAAGGGACCAGTACAGCATGAAAGTGCCAAGGCTTATGCAGATGGATATATCCAGAGACAGAATATTCTGTTTTCTTTGCTTTTAAGATCAGGCCTGAGTATCATTATCAGCAGTGCTCTCCCACATTGGATTTAAACTCTTGAAATGGCATGTGAGTGCCTCATTTTGCCTTGAGAATCTGAACTTTAATGTACAGTGTGTCAAAATGTAAAGCAGCTTGGGAAGTATTGGGATTGTTTCCAGGTGGGTAACAAATACTAGCTCACCACTAGCTCTGATGAGGCACGCATCCCTGGAATTCAACAGTGACTGGCACAATTCATGCTCAGTCACTGCCATGCAGTGTTACAAGTGTTCAGTACTGGCCTCTAGGACCATTTTACCATTTTCCTTAAATTTATCAAACAGGCTTTGGAAAAGGTCATACGAACATCTGGTCTCAAATAGAGAGATTTTCTAACAATTGCTATCAATTAAACCGTGGATACCTACCAAGTGACAATAATAAGGAAAAAACAACCAGGTATCAGGTCATAGTAGGTTATTTTGTTGGTAGTGAGAAAGATCTGACCAATAAAGGTAACTATTTTAATATCCAAAAGCATCTGTAACCTTGCTGGTCTTCCTCAATGATACAAATTCCTTCTCTTTAGAATTACACTTACCCCTTTTTGCTCTTGTTTATTATCAAAGTTTCACTTGAGAAAACAACAGTGCATCAATGACTGTTCACACAGCAGTATGAATAAATAAGGAGTGACAAAATCATAGGCAAATGTATTTTGTAAAATACCAATGAAATTACAAAAGGTTTCAAGAAATTTTTAGAGTGATTACTACAGATAAATACTTTTGTAAAATTACAAGCTGCTTTAAAAAGTATTGTGTGGAAAGCCAATTATCCAACACAATTTATCAAATTAATTTTACTACAAATAATGTTGTAATAATTATAAAAATTCAACTCAAGGATTGACAAAGTGCATTGAAATGTTAGTGGGGGCTACTCGAGGCAAGTTGAAAAGTTAACAGGCTAATGAATAGAACATGAATGCAAAATATATTTTGTATCATATATAATATTTTAAATTATATATTATCTCCATCCTTTGTTTTTCAGGATGGGCTCAGATCCGTTTTTTCATCAAGGAGTAAAACTTTCAATAGTTTGTAAGTTTGAAGTTGTGATCACTTTAATCACGATATCACTTTTTGAAAAGACTGGAGTGATGTTAAACAAATACACAAATAAGGAATACTGCCGTGTAAGTATCAAAATGTGATAGGTTTTTTTTCCCTGCAATGATAATAGGGCCATGAGTTATATGAATTTAGAGAAGATACAATCTATTTCTGTTGAAGACATCAACTTTCAGTGTTGGCACATACATTTGCAATAGCAACATCGTTTATGTTTACCAGAAGAGCTGTCACTTAACTGACAGATGGCTCCAGTGGCTGGATGGAAAACAACTCACTGAAATTGTTCAGTGATTCCCAAACTACTTTAAAAGTGTATTCCAAATTCCCATCTTTATATGCGAAACTATAATTTATTTATTGGTGCCACTTTTTATACAACCCCTATCACTCCAGCCTGAATACCTCCCAGTATTATAAAACATATATAGAAGATGTATTTTTTCTCCCTCTCCCTCCTCTTTCCAGTCAGCTAACATTTCAGAATGATTTTATTTTACCATATATCTATATCTCTATTTGGAAGAAGGAACAAATCTCACTTCTCCAGCATGACTTTTACCACATGTGCACACACATACACACATATATAAAAATTTAAATATCTCTTTTATATACACATATATCATATTTATACCACATACACACTTAAATGGTAGAAGTTGTGATGGAGGAGAGGGATTTGTTCTTCCTTCACAAAATAGATTTCATTTCCTGGGAAGACTTAATTTGCTTTTCTAGCCTCATTACTGTCAATGTTTTCTTCCAGAGAAACCTCTTTATGAGACAGGTTTTGGATTGCCTGTCTTGTTCTCTGTGTGTGCATGGAAGGTTAACTTTGATAAATTGCACCTTGTCCTCAGTACCAGTGCTCCATCTTGAGGCAAGGCACATAGCAGTGTTGCACATTTTATTTCCAAAGTGCTGAATATGACCCCAGATCATGTCTTTGTTCTATGGGTCTCTGATTTCAAATGACTACAGGCATCAGGAAAGAAAGGCTTGGATTATTCTGAGATCCAAATTCTCACCTCATCATGGTGGTATCTTTTTCAGTAGTGATATTTACTTGGGATACTTGAGCCAGATAAACCTAGACAAGAATTGTTTTGTATTTTTTTGAACTCAAGTTCATTCCTTGCCAGAAATGAAGATGAGCTTGAAGTCTGAGATAATTTTGCAAAAATCCTTTTATAGGAGGAGATAACTATGCAATAGGCAGAGGGATTTCTGACCTGGAAGAACCATCCTGTTTGGCTTCCTTTTGGGGAGTCAGCATTCATATCCATCTACACAAAAACCCACACAGAATCATAGAACGATGTGGATTGGAAGGGACCTTATTTTTCATCTAATATCAAGCCCAGTGCCATGGACAGGGGCACCTTCCACTGAACCAAATTGCTCACAGCCCCATCCAACCTGGACATGAACATTTCCAGGAAGGGGACACTCACAACTTCTCTGGTCACACAGTACACTGAGGTTCTCAGTCTAAAACTAGTGTCAAACCTAGACACTTTGTTCTGTTTCACTTTCAATCAGCTTGCCTGATCATGCCACAGGGAAGAGAGAAGAAAAAACAATGAGAAATCCTTGATCAGAGGGCAGTGTTCCATGCAAAGAAATACCACCTTCCATCCCAGGAAGTGTACCTTCCTAGCTCAGCTGTTGAGCTGTAGGAGCCTGAGCCAGTTTTCTACCAAAATATGTCAGTGACTGATGACTGACAGAGCCAGGAGATGAATAAATTATGTTGATTTTGTGGGACATAGATTATTCCCACAGGGCAGCTGACAGTTCCAGGGTAATCCAGAAGTGTCTGTGTAGTGTTTCTGTCATGTTCATGAACCAGAACTAATCAGAGTTCTTAAGGCACTGGGAGTTATCATAGCAAGACCCCTCTCAATCATCTACCAGAGGTCTTGGGAGTCTGGGAAGGTCCTTACTGACTGGAAACTGGCCAGTGTTCCCATATACAAAAGGGCATGAGGACAGACCCAAGGAATTACAGATCTGTTACTCTAGCCTCAATTTCTGGAAAAATATGTATATTATACCTGGTACAGCTGGAAGGCATTTAAAAAATAATGTGATCATCAGGTACAATCAACATGGGCTCACAAAGGGAAAGCCATGCTTAATTAACTTGATGTTCTCTAATAAAAGGAGAAATCTTGATAACTGGAGCACTGAGCTATGATTAAAAGGATTAAACTGAACAAATCCAAATGCTGGATTCTGCACTGGTATGGAGTAACTCTGGGCACAGGAATAGAATGGAAGAGTGGCTGGAGAGCAAGCAAGAAAGGAGTCCGCGGGTGCTGATGACAGCAGGCTCAGTGGCAGCCAGCTTTGCTTCCCGGTAGCCAAGAGAGCAAATTTCATCCTGTGATGCATCAAACAGCATTAGCAGCCAGTCAAAACAGATGATTTTCCCATTATACAACGGTAATCAGCACTGGTGAAACCTCACCTGGAGTACAGTGTGCAGTTCTGGTCCCCACAACTTAAGAAGGATGTGGAGGTCCTGGAATCCATCCAGATGAGACCAACAAGCTGGTGAGCAGGCCACAAGGAATGTCCTATGAGCAACAGCTAAGGACTTTGGGCTAGTCTTAACTGGAAAAAATGATATTGAGTGATCACTTCATTGCCCTCTACATCTTACTGAGGAGGGGAAGTAAAGAGGGAGGTGCTAATCTCTTCTGCCTGGTATCCAAATGTAGGATGCATGGGAGCAGGTCAAAGTTGTGTCACAGGGGGTTTAGAGTGGATATTAGGAAGCATTCCTTTACCAGGAAGGTGGTCAAACCCTGAAACAGACTTCCTAGAGAGGTGGTCTGTGTTTAAGAGGGATTTGGACAATGCTCTTAACAACATGCTTTAGTTTTGGTCAGCCCTAGATTGGTCAATGAGTGGTACTAAATGATCCTTTTAGGCCCCTTCAAACTGAAATTGTAATTTTTTATTCTAGGTTATGTAGAATAACACATCAATATAACCACTCATTAAAAGAAGCATTATTTAATGCTATTTGGAGCAGATGATGTCCAAGAAACAACTGTGTTCCTGCCAGTCACCAGATGCATGACTTTGGGTAAGCCAGCTTCCTGGGATTCCCTGCACCCATAGAGGCTATGATATATGACAGAGGCTACTCTTAGGTCAAAATATTGCAATGAAAATACATCACTATTTCAAAGTCTTATGGGACAATGAAACAAGAGAGATTATATACCTGAAATGAAAGCACTAATTTTCTTATATTTTTTTTAATTAAGAATCATATTCTCTTATCAAGTTCATTAGGATTATTTTCACATTAATTTAAGCTTATGTAGGCTGAAGTAAGGGAATATTGCTGGACTGCTTCCATACTACAAAGAGGAATTTACTTGCCCTGCGCCTTATATTTAAATTAGAGACACAACTGCTAAACAGCTGCAATCTATTATTCTTTTATTTTTAGATCAACACAAATTGCAACAAATTTGGTTTCCCCTGACCATATGTTTAAGAGACATGCTTTTACTGGTCTTGCAAGCACTAACATTCATGGCAATGCTTGAATTATTCAAGCCCATTTTGCTTAAAAACAATTTATGAAGCTCCATAAATGTATGGAGTCATTAGTAACAAATTGTAATATAGCTTGTCTGACTTGAAGATCTAACCCATTAGATGAGATAATTAATGACAAAATCAAGTATATAAATATGGCCTTAATTTTTTCAGACATATAAACTTACTTTCATGCTTTCTGAATATGGGTGTTTTCCAAGAAAAGGAATTCTCTCAGCAGTAGAGCTGGTGAGAAGATTTTTCCCTTCATAAAAATTCTATACCAAGGGACAGGACTAAACACTAAAATGTATTCATTTTCTGACAAGAATATTAACTTGTAAAAAAAAAAAATAATTAAAGCCCTTCTTGGTTGGGTTGTCCCTAGAAATTTCTACAATTTTTTGCAGCCTGTAAAACCAGTTTAAAGACTCATATGTGTGTATGTGTTTGTATTGAAACCCAAACTTTTTAAACTACAGAAAAATTGTTTCATAGCAAGAAAGAAATAATCAACAGTTTATTTCATAGATATTTAGATAACACAGAAATTTGTTACTGGATGAGTGAGCATGGTGAAAATCTAACAATAATACCTGTAATCTTCTCTGTAGAAGCCAGTGGAAAGTCAGCATAGATGTTATCAGGAAAGAGTTGGAAGAAATCAAAACAGCTGTGCAGAATGTAGAGCCATATCTCTGTGAAGGTAGGAAAGCACTGATTCAAGTTAGCATAAACACATTTTCTTTTACAGCTACAAAGGAAAGTTTAATATTTTTATCTTTTACATTGCATCCTAAAAAATTCTACTGATTTTCCACCATAATTACTTAACTTCATTTTCCACAAGGTTTCTCACTTGGTCTGTGTGCACACCTATGTCTTCAGGCTACAGCTGTGTAGTGCAGATTGCCTTCCTCTCTCTGCTGATCGAGAACTGCAGGAACAGGTTTTTAGGGTGAATCATTGAAACCTTGATATTCATACTGCACATTTCAGGGATTACCTCAGACACCTTTCAAAACTTCAGTTTGTTTAATCCAAGAAGAACACAGTTCATGTGCTCTAAGATTTTCCTGTAAAGTGAACAAAAGCATGCTATGTGGGAATGACTGGAAAATTTCCTCCAGTACATTTGCAATCCAGCCTAAAATAATAATACAAGCATACTTTTCAGAGGTGAGAGGATGGGTGGCAAGTTCTTCAACTTTGTATTGAAGGGCATTGTCTGCAAAGAGGAGTCTTTAACTAATAAGAAAATATGATTTCTCATGTGGATCACAGACAGGAAAAAAAGGAAATTCTGGAAATGAATTTCTTTTTTTAGGAAAAAAGGTAATCCGATATTTGCGAACCTTGTTATTCCATTGTATCTCAAAAATGTCTTAATATAAAATAGTAATGCAAATATTTCTAGTACCAAAAGAAAGATAAAACATTTTTCTCAATTAATTTTCTTGTCTCCAAATATAGTTTAGTTGCTTCTGCTTACAGGATTCTTTGATTTGATGACATAACAACATCTTTCAAAACAAGGAAGCATTCAGACATGAATATATGACTGTCAAGGGAATGAGGATGCACATCATTGGGAGAGCATTAACTTGAAGACATATTCTGAAGCTCTGAACAAAACAAGTACAGTGTTTGTAGAAGAATATTTATGAAATTTTTACAACTATACCTTGGTGTCACCAAATTAAACTCTGAAAGACCAAAAAACTGCCCTATATAAATTTTTTATAAAACTCGCCCATCACATCCTCTAGTAGGACTCATTTCAGAGGGCGGTAGTGAAAAGAGAGTTGAGCAGCCAGAATGGAGAAGTAGTAATTGAAAACTTTTTGTTCCTGCTTCTCTAATGACAGGAGCTTCTCACTGATGAGAGCTGAAATAAGAGCTGCAGAATTGATCTTCACCTTAAAATCACCCTCATCAGAAAACTAAACAGCCTGTCTTCTCTCTTTTCAGGGAATTTTATTCATAGTCATTGACAGAACTGAAAGCCAGAAGCTTTATTAGACCTACAGACTGAAAAATTGGCTTATTTTAATTTGTCTCAAAGCCCAGAGCTGTCAGCAAGTACCTTGCTGTCTGAAGAGGTAGCCTTAGGACATGCTTTTGTCTGGGCAGTTAGGAGGATGTGCATGTATCAGGAAGAATGTACATGAACCTAAGGAGTGCACAGTACATTCCTTATCTTGGATTATATAAATCTGCTTGTTTAAGGTAATATGTGAACTATAAGAAATCTGAATCTCTCCATGAGGCAAATTTTCCCTGACAAATTTTAACTTGCAATAGGAATGTGGGAAGACAATAAAATTACTAGGCTTTATTTGGAGAAATAAAAGTATAATTTTAAGAATGTTTCAACCAGGCTCTTTTAATTATAATTTAAAGGGGGTGGAGGGTTGTGTTCCAGATAACATTTAGAGACTGCAAGTTCATTGCTGTCTCTAAACCTCTTGAGTTTTCATTCTTCAGTTTTCAAAGCACAGCCATCCCCCCAAATTTCCACTTTTTTCCAGTTTTCAAGATATCTCACGAGAAGTTCTCTACAATATTCCTTTTCTGATAGTCTTTGTTTAGAAGACAGATGGGAGTGATAGATTTCTTCCAACTTAGTTTTGAAAGATCTATAGTCAGGATGGTCCTCATTCTGCTGAAACATGAAGGTTGAAGAACCATCTCACTTCTGTCATATTTGATGTTTGTCCCATTCTTCTAATGAATAAATCTGGTCAGAATTATTAGTAATAGGCAGATATGAATTTCTGCAAATTTCAGAAATCTTGATTTTGTGACAGGATGCACACTGACTGATAGAAACATCTCATGTAGATTACACACAGCCTGGAAATTCAGAGCACCTAAGCAAGGCGCCTCCGTTCCTGTAAGAGGAATAGACTGGAAGAGGTGTTTAAGGAAATTGTCAAAAAATATTCCTTTTTGTTTCTTTTTGTCTCATTCCCTATATAGTTCTGCATTCTGGTACAGTTTGGGCTGTATTCAAACTCCTGTCCCCCTCTCAAAACAGAACAGTTAATTCTGGATCTTTTATTTGCACAGCACTCAGCCAACTAAATGGTGCTCAGTGCTGCTTCTTTTTCCGTAACTGAACACGAGAACAGAACTTAGGAGAAAGTTCAGAGCTGCAGATGACATGCAGATGACATGTGGGGTCTGAGTGAGATGCACAGCTCAAGGACAAGATGCACAAGCTCTACCCATGGAAACTGAGATCCTGTGCAAATAAGTGAGTATAGAAGAGACAAACATCTAGAGGAAGCCTGACTCTGTCATTCACTTCCTTAGATATGTCTGAAGATCATCTTTACCTTCTCTCAGTGCTGTTTATGCATTTTCCCTGCTTATTCTGCAATGCAAGAAGAAGGTTTTAACCTCTAGCAGCAGAGTGCTGTTGTCATAGGGCCACACAATATTGAGATGTTCACCTCTGACACAGCTATTTCCTATCTTCATACCCTTCTGCTGGGTAGTTTCATTACCTATATAGTTTCACAGCCCATATAATATAGCTGATTGTAAAATCTGTGCATTCAATTTTCCACACATGTGTTTTAATACTAATCCATCACAGAAAATGACACAATTGCAAAAATATTTTGCAATGTATGCAATGTAAGACAGAAGTATAGATAAAGACTGGAAAGAGGATCTAGGATTTTATGTCCTTCATCTTGGAAAAAAATCTGTTTTACTCAAAACTAATTAAAAATCTCTACTGCGAGAAGTGACATATTTCATCACCACTCAAATGTAACTCTAGCCTTTCCTTTTAAACTTACACTGGCAGCTGCTTCCTAGAGACCTTTTATGAAAGGTCTTGAGGTATCCTTCACATTTTCAATGGATCTAACATCTTCTACAATTTCATGGAAATAATAATAGAAGTCTATGCAATAGTTACTTTTTTTTTTTTTTGGTGGAGGATGTACCATTAATATCCTGAAAATACAAGCTGATTAATGCTTTCAAAATTTTTGGGACATCTAACTACATTCAAAGTGCTATTCCAGTGAAAAACAGTATACCTTTCCTGTGAAGAGCATGTCATAGGTTAAGTATACTTCTGAAATTATGTTAGGTCACATTATAACAGGAATCAAGTCATACCTGAGACTGCCAGCATGAAAAAACTCTAATAGTTATGGAGCTGAGACTCAGTAGACAGAGGTCTTTCTTAGTGTCTAACATGATGTTGCAACCCTTGACTCTGGCAGATTTCAAAACAGAGTCATCCGACAACAGCATTACCTGGTAGGAAATACACCCTAGACTACAACTGAAATTCTGTTTCCTTAAATTCCAGTCTCACTTCTACTCAATTAGTATCTATTTCAAGACAATTCAACAGAAACAACTACCCTGATTTTGTGTGTGTGTGTCTGTACATATACATCAATATTTATTATAAGAAAAATACTATCAAAAGTTTAATTATTTCCATCAATTGTGATGTTTCCTATGCATATATTTCTTTCAATTATGTAAAATTTTCTAGTACCTCAACCTCCAGAGAAAAAGACTATCTCACTTTTAAGAGTGCTGAGACCACCAGGCTTTATCCAAGACATGTCAACAACCCTTCTTGAGACTGGCTTTTTGCACCATATCAGAAAGTCTAAAGAGATTTCTTGATGCCATAGTTTTCAGGTTATTTTTATTTTGTTGACCTGTAGTTCTTAAGGTATCCTCTAATTTTTGAGTAATTTCTTCGATTTCCTCATCTAGCCCTTCTTTGTTGTTCTTTGGTTGTTTTTTGGTTTTTCTTTTCAATCGAAAGAAAACAGCAGAAAATGACTGGGTCTTTCTATCAAAACATGCATCTTTAATAAAATTCATATTTTTGTCTCACCAGAACCACATATAGAGGACATGGGGAAAAGTTCATCTGAATAGAGGGCTTTGACTTTGAGGTTTTTATTGGAGTGAAATTCAGATGCATGACAAGCTTAACCCCCTAGTAGAAATTGCTTCAGGACAGGAAAAAAAATCTGATTAGACAGGAATAGAAAGACAGACCACTTCTGTCAGTCTATTCCTATTTGAAAATACCCAAATATTTGTGGGAAGACTGAATATTTCTCACGTCTTTGACCAAAGTCCATACAGTGTATTTATATACAGAGAAATTATTTCATTCATGTAGTGATCTCTCTAATCTCTCTATTTATCCATATTCCATGATACCCTGAAAATATCGTATGAATAAAAAATGGTTTAGAAAGCAGAGACCATCAGCAGGTTTTGTTCACACAGCTTGTATGATGTATAAAAGACTGTATATGAATCCATAAAAACTCATAGTCTGAGAATGGACAGAGAGGATTTCCCCTTCCAAGAAGGCACCATGCAAATGCATTTTTCCTTTCTAACAAGCCTGGATCTAGAGTTTGGAGGCTGAGGCTCAAGCCTGCAACAAACTTGAAACATTATGAAGTGAAATAAATGGGTCTCTTCCAAATGAATCCCAGATGATGCCAAGTGGAGGAAGATTTATGTATATGTTGTATAAATATTTAATGATATGGCCAAAAACCTACTGCCACTTAGCAAAAAGACATTTATCATTCCTGTGAATTATGACTTTTTGACCAATGAGACTAAAGTATGTTAATGACCTCAAGTGAATTGTGCTGTTATTCATTAAACATTTTCTGACTTCTGATTTGCTGAGTTACCTCTGAGATCATAGTCCCATCATCAGCCATAAGTTATTCTGTAACAGCCAAGAAATAGGTCTGAAATAATTTTTTGATGTACAAAATTTACTATAGGCATGAAGCAGAGCAAAGGTGTACTTTACGCGTGAATTTCAGAAGAGCTATTCTCTTGTTTTGCAGAAAGCAAAAGAGTGCTTCATATAGCTGTGTGGGAACTTAACACAAAACTTCACAAACACTCTGAGACTAAAGTTTGAAGAAAATTCCAATTTATTTTCTGTTTAAAAAGTTTGGGTTTTTTTTCTGAACTGACCTTAGCCTTATAACTTGTTAAACTGTTGATAAATGTTCTTTTTATAAAGTGTTGGATTTCAATGTCTTCTCAGGTCCATTGAAATCTGTGAATAATGTATAAGCTTCTAAACGAGAAAAAAATACTTATAAGCCTCTAAATGAGGAAAAATACTTGTAAGCTTCTAAATGAGAAAAAATACAATAATTTTGTTAAATCCATGCAGTTGGACAAGCTGTGTTCTCTAAATTGCAACTTAGAGGTGAAATTACTTCTAGTGGTTCAACTGGTTCCTCAATGCTAAATTATGCAAAGTCCCCTACCTGTACTGACTTTGTTTTATTGGGGTGTATGTTCAAGGCGTGTGGTACAGCAGAGGAAAGGAGTCTGGAATTTCCCATCCTCTGAAAGAGCAATGCAGACACATCAGCCTCAGCATCACTGAGCCCCACTGGGCAGAGACTGGTGATAACTGGTGGCTTCTTGTGCACTGTGTGGTGACAAGTCCATCAGGGCTGCTGGCCCAGCTTGCTGCACTCAGTGCAGATCTCCTCATGTTGTTCAGGATGCTGCGTTCTCTTCCTCGCCCATTTCCACATCCTACAGGACAGGCAGCATCAGGGAATTTGTCTCAGGGAAAAACAAGTAATTACTAGAGTACTACTGGAATTCCCTAGGCTTGGATCTTCTTGGTCCTGAGCAGCACTTTTTCATATTGTATTTCTATAATACAGACCTTTGTCAAAAGAAATATTAACTTTTGGTGTAGGTGACACCTTAATATGCCATGTGATTTTGTGGTCTGTCCTTCAGAAAGGTCTACTTTCTTCTGTTAACTTTCTAGCTCATTGCCAATGATCATCAGACAATAGATTGGCTTGCAAGTTGTCTCAAACACTCGGGACATTAACAAATTCTAATTGGCTGTGTAATAGGAGCAGACAGCATGTACAATGTTAAACCACTTCTGAACCACCTATTTTCTGTATGCAAATCAGACAGAAACAAATGTTTGGCCCCAGCTGGGTGAAATGTCCCATTTAGAATTCTTTTCCTCTTCTTTGTTCTTTGATGTTCTGCAAATGAGCTTTAGAACTCCGCTCTTCACACAATTCAATTTTACAGGCCCATTATCTGAGATATAATGTGGAGGTTAAATATATCAGGGCAGCCATTATGTGAAAATAATTAACAGTAATGAATAATGCACTAATTCCACTGATGAGAGATGGTTATATGTGTAATGAAGTGTTGGGGCAGCCCTGACAAATGAAATTAAAATATTTAAACACTGTTTTATGATATTACTTTGCTCATATAATTTCCTTTACCTACAATGAGCCACTTCGATTATCGTCATTATCTTGACAGCTCTGAAGGATGAAATAGTGCAGGTTAATGTGACAGCGATTAGTCAGAGAGAAAATCCATCACATAAAGCAGAACAGAGTGAGGGAGAAAGGTCTCTATACTTCCCCGTTTCAAACATGAGAAGAATGATACTATCAACATCACTTCAATATTAAATGGATAGAATTATCTTGTCATTCATTTACAGCCTCTGAAGAACTACCTATTTGTACCTGCAAAGGAAAGGTCAGCCTTTCTTAATCATCCATAAAAATATGTTGATGGATTCCTTATATCAATAATAGTGACAGAACCAGACGCAGGAAACAAGCTAGGAAATTTAAAAGGAAAGCACTCTAGGTTCTGTATTAAAATATTTTCATGGTTTTGTATTTTTAAGTTTTGCTTCACACACTCGTTTGATCTTCAAAAAGGCATAATATGAAGTAAAGTGAGACCACTGGCATACATTTTGTGGAAGTTGATTCAAATGCTGTTTAAATAGCAAAAAGGCCTGCCTATTGTTCAGGTAGTCCTCATAGTTTTGTTGTTTTTGTTTTTTTTTTTCTTTTAATGAATACCTGCAAAACCTATAAATATTCATATCTAGATGCCAAAAGTTAGGGTAAAGTGAGATTCAGTGTTAAAGTCACCTTATTTACAAAAGCACTGAGCACACAATTCTTCCAGATGCATTTATGTAGAGCAGCAGACAAGTCAGTCAGAAATAAGTTTACTTTTATGCATCATCCAGGCAGGTGGGCAGTTAGAGACTCACATCAAGGATCCTCAGAAGAAAAATTAACAGAAAGATGTCCAATCTAACTTGGAAGAAGTGCAAAATAGAATGTGGAGGTCAGGAATTCCATCAGTCACTGAGAGAACAGAGGCATGTATGTCCAGAGCACTGCAACACCTAAAAAAACCCCCTGTTTCTCCTTTTTTCAGATCAGCAAGAGGTTTTTGACTCCAATGGTTTACACACTCAATTGGGATGCTGTTTCCCAGTCTTTGTTCAAGTTGAAAATATAAGAGATTTGAATCCCTTATTCTCAAATGAAACCTGAGATTTTATTTTTCATATGATCCTTTGTAGAAGTGCAGAGAAACAGCCAGCTCTCACTAGTGCTGGCATTTCCCTCAGGTCCAACCTGCTCAGATTCAATTTCTATCTGTGAAATTCATGGGCATCAGTTTTCAGTTTGAGGGAAATGATGCTGGCTTGGGAGCTAGGTGAACAAAAAAGCTGTAGTGGGGTATTAAGAGGACTCCCTCTTTTGAAGGGCCACATAAAGGTCTTAGAGACACCTGATCAAGAAAACATTTAAACTCTTCATGGCATCTTTGACCACTGCAAAAAATTAGTAGTTAGAGCACTCAGGACCCTGTCTGAATAACTGGCACTATGAAGCTGACACAATATTTTTATTTGATTGTCTAGATACAGCTTTGACATGACTGACTTTTGCAATCTGTCTTGAGAAATGTAAAATCAACTTGCAAATAAACAAAAATGGCAGATTTAGAAAAGGGATGCCTTTCTTGTTCATGCAAATCGTTATAATTGCAGCAATTCTTAAAATAATAATATTATTGCTGTTATTAATAATAATGTTATATCCTGGTAGTGTACACACAAAGAATTGAAAGGTGTCCCTTCACTTTTTGTGTCCAGCATTTTAAACACTGCACAGATACACATTAGCAGACAACCCATGTGCTAAAGAGCTTGCAATTTAAATAAACAAGGCAGATAAAAGCTATGTGTGCACCAGTTTTACTAAGTCACATGAACAATACGGGGGCAGCAAATGTCATGAATTTGTCCCACAGTGCAATGATGGGAGTGGGAGGGAGGTGTTAGGCTGGAGTGCAGGATGTGCCAGTACTGCTTGGCACCATTGTCCATCCTGCAGGGCTGCAATCATGTCTTGAAGGCAGAACTCTTCACTGGCTGTGCCTCAGAAGGAATTCCTGAAAATGTCCTTCGCTCAGTACAGCAGAGTGCAGCCACTCTTTCAGTGCACAAAAAGACCTGAAAAGTGAAGTGCACACAACATAAAAAATCCTTTTGTTTCACTCTAAATACAGTGGAAACTTGTGTCACATTCAGCTAAAAATCTTCCTGTAAACTACACTGAGAGGCAGAGGTGATAATCTGTAATTTACTGTTCTCCAGGATGGATTGCAGCATCTTTATGCACAGCAATTGAAACACTACAGAGAGCAGATCTAAAAGGTGAGCAAATCACAAATCCTACTCCCAGCTGCAGCTGGTTAAAACAGAGTAAGCAAGAGGCTTGAAAACTGAGGAAGACAGGCAATAAAAGGAGAAATACATCAATAAATTAAAAGGCTCATTTTCAATATCTTTTTTTGTAGTGAGCGTCAGTCCTGTTGAACTGGATGAATTCCCACAGCACCAGTTGGAGTGAGCAGGGAGGGCACAATTCCTTTCTGAGTCACTACTGCACCCAGGTCTGCTTCTGTGTGGTTTAGGCTTGTGCTTTTGGGAGCCCACACAAGGCCAGAATAAAATCTCTTGTGTGCAAACTGGGGTCCATACAAGAGATGCATAAGGGACCTTTTGAACTAATACACTTGTAAAAAACTCATTCAAATTTCAGTGGTTCTTTAATTTTGCTACTTTTAAAATACAATTTACTTCATTTATTGGACAATGAAGTGCCTCTGTAATAAATCTAACATTAAAAAATCATTTCCAGCAAATTACTCCAATAAAATCAATGGCAGTCAGGCTCAGCTGTAAAAACAAATAAATTACCTGCTATTGATAGGGTAGGCAGAGTTAATTGTCATTTAGAAAGGCTAAAAGGGATAAAGAAATCTAATAGAAGGAACACATTTATACAGGAAAAATGAGAAAACTGTGAAAGTTTTACCCTCACAGCTCCCATCCATAGGATTGACTTGGTCCCTGAGCAGCACAGGCAGTTGTTTTAAGTCTCAGTAGGACACTGGTATGTGCTTTGTATCTGTCAATATTTACCTGCTTCAGTGTTGCCTCATGATCTTTTTACCTTTCATATATTGAAACCCCCAAACAGGATTTCTGGTAATAGGAAATGAAGAATTGATAGAATTGAACAATCCCATCTTTAGATTTTTTTCAGCCAGGTTAAAAGCACTCTGACCCAATTCAGGCTTTTCAGTAGTTCCAACTATTAAAGAAATATAAAGCTGGGCATTTACGAGGGGGATTTGTCATTCTCTGATAACACAGTGATGATGTTATAGTTAAGATCCTCTTTCTAAAACAAATTTCTGTTTATTTATTTTTGAAGCTGTCCAGGTTTTTCTGTGAGGACTCTAAAAATGACATTAACCTGATGTATTTCCATTATTGCAGTGTATTCTTTCTGCTTTCAGCACTTCTCTTTGAAAAGTATTTTTTCATCATTCTTATTTGTGTTTATGCCTCCTACTGGGAGCAAACAAAGGAAAATCAAGATGTTGGAACGTCCATGTGTTCAATGATCAATTGTCCCTGAACTCTTATGGCAGGAAAGTTAATTTAGTCTTCTGGAAATGGCAAATCTTGCTCTGGACTGCAGAGTTATGCTATATCCAGTGACATAACAGGATATAAGGGCTTATTCACCAGAGAAGGCTTTTAACTCCCCTATGATGAATGCAAAATTCTCTGGGAATGAGGAGTTTCCAAGATTTTGCAGAACTGAACCCTTACTCTTTTGGTGTGGATACTTCTTCAATGACCCCAGGAGAGCAGATGACCTTACAGTCATCAGTTCTGTGTATTAACACTTCTAACAGGACAAGAATTTCTACCATGTTACTCTATCAACAAACAAACAAGTGCAAAGTAAACTCAGTTGTGAGTAATTCCTAGCTACAACAGGGAATGAAAAACCAACAAATGTCAGACACAAGCAAATTCAACAAAAAGATCAGGGTTCTTTGATTGAAGCTGTTTGGTCCAGAGATGAGTGCAGTAACAGCTGCTGCAATGCTTGCAGTAAGCAACAGATTTAAACCTGCATCTACTGGCAGATAACTGGGCTATTATATCTTTGTAATAATTTACCCCTGGAAACTCTGCAGCTTGTGGCCATATGAAGAACAGGCTGTCCAGAAGCTGTGGCAAAAGGAATCTCTGGATCCAGGAAATGCAGCCATATTCTTAGGAAGGAGGCACACCTGTCTCTTTGCACCATCAAAGCAACCTGTTAAAGCCACATGCTAAGGAAACACACATGGCCAGGCTCTGGATGGAAGCCTAAGGTCTTGGAACTACCACTTTTTCACTCACTTGAAGTGGATGGCCCAAGTTTGGAAGTGTTCAAGGCCGTGAAATCAATGACAATGTGATTTTCTTTGTCTTAGGGAATTCTGTTAATGCCTCCTCACTCTTTTCAGCAGCAAATTTTAAAACTTTGAGCCAATAATAAACAGATACCTGCTGCTTTTTTGCATTCCCTGTAAAAAGAAAATCAGATTACAATTCCTTTATTTCCTTTTAGCCCCCAAATTAATTAAAATTTAATATCTGCTAATAAATAGCAGACATATTACATATCTTTGCTGTGATGGTGGTCAAATACTAGCACATGCTCCCCAGAGATATTGAAGTCTCCACCTGAGGAGAAACATGGTCCTGGGCAAGATGGTCTTGTGAATCTGCTTGAGCAGTGGGTTTTACCTGGATTTTCTCATAAGCTCCCTTCCTACCTAAATGACTGTGTGATTCTGTGATTCTGCTTGTCAGAAGTGTTTTCAAGGTAAGAGATGGTACCTGGCCAGTACTAGTCAGAAAAATTGGCATAAGTTTTCTTCCTAAGAGTTCTCCTGCCATCACCTGCCATAATGAGAAATGAGACTTATATTGCCTGGGGCTTGGGCACAGTTTAGGTTGCCTATACAAGAATTGAAGACAGTCAGGATTGAATGAATTCCTTCTATATAAATTTGAAAGTGACTTTTAGTGGCACCTCAGAGCCAGTAGTATAAAAAAGGTACCCCCAGACTTCTGTACATCAGATAATTTTTGGTGCTGGCATTAGAATAAAGATAATTACACTGATTTATTTCCATATGTGGAAAGCCTAAGTTGATGTCTCATATTTATGTATCTGTGGGGTAGGTATCTACTTTTGCTCAGATGAATCTCATTATGAGCATACTTCAAAGTGCTTCCATAACCCCACAGACAAAATTGAATATAGCCCTAATGACTGCTCCTTGAAATTGCTGTACTCAACATCTTAAGGAAACCATTGGATGGTCTGTCAGCCCATGTAAAGCTGCTTTTTTGGAGTCAACAACTGGGAAGAGACAGGTAGAGAATGGCTCTGCTGAAGAGAAGGGAAAGAAAAGATGAAAAGGTGGTAACCAGACATCCCACAGAACTCTCTCAATGCTCTGCCAATTCTCCCAAGAGAACACTCTGCTATGTGTTAATCTAAAATTTGTCTTTCACCTGGCCTCTGACATTTGAATCTAAGTTCAAGTATGTAAAAACATGTAATTAATATGCTAGTTTTCATACAGTGAGAAAAGAGAGGTAGAAACAATGGAGGAATCCACCCACAAAGGAACAGAGAGCTGTATGTACCTTACTTTTTGATCAGTAAACAAGCATGAATGTACAATGCAGACAAAGAGCTGAGGGGTGAATCTTATGCTCCTCCAGCAGGACTTATGAGACACTTCACAGAGTGCTTTGGCAAGGGGGCTGGGCACAATGTGGAACTGAGGTTACTCTAGAGCTGTCACTGTACGAGGGACAGATAAGGTATTATGGTCAGAGTGTCACCTGGACAGGAGTTCATTGCAGTAGAAAGCTAGGCAGTATACAGAAAACAAACCTATGGAAAATATACTCATTAGTTCCACTATTGATGAAACAGTTTGGTTTTTTCTATGTAGGAATGTTTGGAGTGGACATTCTTTGATTTTACCAGAAGTATGTTCTATTAGAGCAGTTGTTCCTGCTGTGAATTAGTTCTAAACCACTTTTAAACCACTCCCAGAGGTTCAAAATACAAGCAGTGCAATAAAATTTTGCTGTGCAAGGATAAACAGTGTGTGTATTGATTTGTGTACTCCCTGCCAATACCTGTGTGTGATCAGTAGCAGTGGACACCTCTTCAGCAATGTGCAAATGCCTTCTGCTTACTGACCATGAGCAACCAACACCACTTTAGTCCTTGACCCATGGCACAGCCCCTCTGGCCAGCTGACCTCATGGTGGAGCCTGCCCTCCCAGCAGTGCTCTGCTTAAAGAGAAATGACTACTGGGAGTACTGCACAAAATCCAAAACACAGGAGATAACCCACTCCTACTTTGTAAGAGGGTGAAGTTTTCTCTGTCTCAGCAAAGATTTTCTCTGCAGCTGCTCTCTCCTGTATTTCCAGATGTGAATGATTGCAGTGAGAGGAAGAGTCTGTCTTTCCTTTTTCCAGTAAAAAAAATATGTAAAAATACTGAGGAAAATGAAGGTGTTTCTCTGCTGTATGAAGAGAAAAGAGGATACTGTTTCCATCTGGCTCTACATATCCAGTATATAAGTGTCTACAAAGAAGTGTCTGAATAAATTATTCTGGGGCATTGCTCATCTGACCTAAGATAGATGTCTTTTTAAGAAAAATTAAATTCACTCTGGAAGAGTCTTTTGTTTTACTCTCTTTTTTAACACTGGATCTAGGAAGGACTATTAAGATGTAGACATCTGTAGTCAGGCAGAGGAATCCAAACTTCTTTTGCCAAATTTTATTTGCTGTCTGTCTGCCTAACTCTCCAACTGCTGCTCACCTTCTCCATCTATTAGCAGATATTAAAAACCAAACACCATTTGGAGAAGGAGTAGTCATTATTCACCACATATTTCAGTGTCATTCTAGTATTCTGAGCCATTCTTTGCTGATTCTTACTTACAATTTCCTATGGAGTTAGGTTAAAGAGTGTAGAAAAGAAATGAAACATCAAACATTATTTTTTTTAGACTAGTACTGGAGAAATATAAATGGGATAACAGCAAGAATTAAACAGATCTGCTAATCTGACAGTCATATTAAAGGTGAAATATATTGTCTGACTAGTTTTGCTCAAAATTCTTCACATATCATACTTGTGTCAAAAACCAGAACCATAGGAGTACGATCTATTATAAACAAGAAGTTCTGAGATGAAAGAATTTTCAAAACCTGTAACTAAATCAGTAGGCCAAGTCAATTTCTGAAGTCATAAATAGTAGTTTGAATTAACAATTCTTACTTATATTCAGTAAAATAACGTTGTATTTTCAGTTCTACTGCTAAGAAAATATCTTGATATAAGAGATCATATCCTTACATTTATTTCACAATGAAAAACATGAACTGTAGGGACACATGAAGCTGGATGGCTCTTCTAAACCAGTGCAGAAATCAACAGAAAGAAAAATCTTTGGTAGGTGTGATTAGAATGACATAGGTTCTTTCTAGTATCATGGATTTCTCTCTTACTCCTTTACTTTTGGTAGGAAAATAACATTTTTACTGCTTTGGAACAAAGGTCCGAAATTTCTACACTGATTTAAGCAATGACAAATCAAGCATAAAGTAGGTTTGGATTCTCTACAGAACATATATAATTAATTGAACTTTTTTTTTGTTTGCTTTGATTAATGAACATCCTCAAGTATAGCACAAATATTTGCAAATTGATCCAATTTTGGATTTATGCACTGCTGCTAAAAGAGTAATGTGGATTTTTTACGGGTGATTTGTGAATGGGGAATATGTTATTTCTGTACTCTAAACAAGTCCATTTTAAAGACTGTTTTTTACAGTAAGCAAAAATTAAGAAGGAGATTTGCTTTGCAACACTCTATGAAAATAAAATTCTAAAATTAATGTCTATGAATGATTTATTTTAAAATTTCCCAAAAGGTGTTAGGCATGTGATTTTAGTTTGCACCATCCATGAGCACCCATGAGAGATCAGCTTATTCATTCAAACACAGAAACACAGAAAGGATAGGAACTGATATGACACATTAAATGTCTCCTGAATTTAGAATAAGAATGTTAGAATATATATTTAAGAATATTATGACACTTATGTACTGGGTATGATATTTATGCAGTGTGTTATGTAAATGTAACATGTTCTGTGTTACTTTAAGCAGTCAGTTGAGAAAACACGTAAGTATTTTATATTTTTTTACAAAATATTGTAATGTTAATATACCAGTGTAGTGTACACACTTAAATAACAAATGTGTATCATTTTAACACCACTTCAGATGATGATTAATTTGGACCACAGTTTCACATTTCTGAGACTGTCTCTTGCTTTTTTTACTGTGTGACTCCCCGCAGCAAAGAACAGTTTGCCACTAACAAATCAAACTTGTTACTCTGGAATACATTTTGTCTTTGAAGCGCCTGTAATTCTATTATACTTTATCCACATAGAAAGTGCATGCTGTCCTTTCATTTGTGGAAATAAATGCTTTACCAGAGATCCACCTGTCAGGCCAGCACTGCTATTCTTAAAATGTTATTGTCATTCTCATGACAGTCTTTTTTAAAGCCCCTGTTTCAGAAGTCATTAGATGGTAACCTTGATTTTCCTTTTCTAAAATAAAGTTTCTCCTAATTATACATTTGTGTAAAAAAGTTTGAATATGAGATCCTCTGAGGTTCAAAAACAAGTGGGCAAACAAAAAGAAAATATATTTTTCATTTTCTTCTGCTTTGTACTAAGTGGCTATTTCAGCAAACTTTGTGCTTTTAATAAAAAGTTGTGAGTCAAGATTTTGAAACTTATTTCTTATAATAGTATATGATTTTGGTTTTTTTTCTGATATATGCTATGTTGTCAAATAAGTCTTTAAATGATCAGAGTAAAGAAAATAGTTATGAAAATCAGAGACATATAAGTATATCAAAAATGTAAAGTGTACATTCTACATGCAGTTATAAGAAAGAAATTCTTTACAATGCAGGTAGCAAGACATGGAGCAGGTTATCCAGAGAAGTGGTGGGTGCCCCATTTCTGGAAACATTCAAGGCTAGGTTGGATGTGGCTCTGAGAAAACTGATTTAGCTGAATGTCCCTGCTCATTGCAGGGGCTAGGAAAAGATGATCTTTAAAGGAGTCATCCAACCCAAATCATTCTATATTTCTATAACTGTGAGGCAAAGGCACACTTTAGAATACAAATGATTTTTCTGTTCTTGACTTTCAAAATTGTTTTTGCTGCAAACATTTGCTTCTGTCTTCCCAATAGTTTTAAAATTTGGAGCTAAATTGATATTAAATTGGAATTCTCTGTCCTGTAGTTTTCATGAGTTCTCTGGAGGTTGGTTTCATGACAGAGATGTGGTTTTCTCTCTGGAGACATCTCACAGATTTCCCTGTATTTTTTCTCATCTGTCAAAGTGTTATGTACACTTGTAATGTCTAGAAAACTTACTGGTGTGCAGTGATTTCAATACTATGTGATAAAATTATATACCATAGATTCCAACAGACCTTTGCAGAATAGAGTGAGCCTTCACAGCCAAAAAAAGAGTAAATTGAATGTAAAATATATAAATTCTTCCCTTTATTCCCTTAATCACTGCTTCCTCTCTGAGTGACAAATTTACATAAGACTTTCGTAGCAGCAATTTCTATCACAATTGAGTGATATGTTTAATTACATTTTACCCCTTTCTTAGGGAAGATATCCTCTCAAACTCCCACTAGCCACACTTCCATTAGGATTGTAAGATAAAAATTAAAATCTTTCCTAAAAGTAATTAATAAGCTTGTTGCTGCCAAAGGCTTCATTAGACACAAACAGCCACAGTTATGCAGAATTCAATGGTAGGCAGGATAAGATGAAGCTGAGAGTGTTATTGATCCTTTACCAACAGGTATGCACAGTACCACCACAGCTATCAGTATATCTAGATACCATTAGAGGAGATCCAGGGACATTTACCAGGAAATGAAAGATAAATTCAGTGAGCAGGGCACTGTGACATCTATGGCTTCACAAGAGTTGGAATAAAACAATAACCTGACACTTATTTAGTGAAGATTGATATAATAGACTGCAATCTCGCAACAAGCAGAGTTTTATAAATAGGTACATTTTATTGTGTTTTGCTGATATGTAGGGTTCCCTCTGCAGCAAAAATTTGAAGCCAATTTCATAAGTAAATGTGACTTTGTCTTGGAAAACTCTTAAATCTCTTTTTGGTAACTTGAACATCATGAAGTCACGAGCAGTACAAACCTTATCCCAGGATTACCTTGATTAAGGCACAAAACATTAAAAGCAAATTACTGTGAAAGTATCAAACAATTTGCCCTTAATGTTTCAGTCATATCTGTAAAAAATATGACTTAAATCTAGTTTTATTAATAATACATATTTTAATTAAACGGCTAGAGGTGCATCTAGCAGGAAAAATTGAATCTTCACTGGATTTCACATACTTGTATGATTCATGGGCAGTAAATATGCAAAGCTTTATGCCCATAAGGCAATCACACTGCAAAGCTGATATGCATGTTTTTGTCTGAAAGAATGAAGTCTAGTAAGCCTTAGAAATAAAAATAATAGCAATAAAAATAATAACAATAAATGCTCTAAAATTAATCTATTTTAGTAGATTTAATGCATTTCTAGATACAATCTTCATTTTTTACCAGCTGCATGATGTTGAAAACATATTTATTGTTGTTTTCATTAATCTCATTACACAAATTTTGCCCGCATGGGTATGTATATATGCACACACACTATCACAGCTTCAGCAATAAAACCATAGGATAAAAATTATCATGCTACAGTAGCATAGCATGAAAGGCTTTCATTGCAAACTGGGGATTGAACAGTTCTGCAGTCTGCTGATCTACTAACAAAGCCTCTCCTCATTTACATCAAGATTGTTTTTAAAGGTCTGACTGCATGCCTAGTTTGCTTTATCTTTTGTTCACTTCATCAAACATTCAGCTGGGTTATATCTAATGACAGCTGCGCCGTGCCACCACCACCACCTCTCACCTGGTGGTGTCAAAACACAAAAGCAAACATGAAGTAATTACAGTCTACAATGCTTCTCTGAGGTAACTCTATGGTGCCAAATTGCCACCTCTTACTGAGTGGAGCACAACTACTACAACTATTGCTCATAACACCCTGCAGTGGCATGGAGCAGTAAATGCATGCATGTTAAGGGAATCGAACTTTGCTGAAAGTGCTAGCAGGGTGAAACTGCACTTAAAAACTTGCTTTTCAAATTTCAAACACTTGTCTAAAGGCAGAACATTCATTGTTCTGATCTGATGACAACTATCATTGTCATCAGATTTTCCATCACTGCAGTGATCAAATGTTAATGAATGCCATCTCACAATGTCTTTATAAGAATATGAAGACCCACCCCAGTCATGCTCACAATTCAGAGACAAAAGACTGAAAAACAAAAAAAAAAATTAGGTCCAAATTTCTCTTGATTTAGAAGGACCACTCTGAGATTCAGCAACTGGGAGTTTCCAGTCTCTCTGCTACCTATTGCATAGTGGCTGAGATAGCACATCCATTCAAAAATCAAATAATTTGTAATTCCATATGAAATATCTTGTTTAGATATGACTTACAAAAAGTTTGATCATCAGAGGGATGGGTGAGGTTTTTTTCTTCTGAACAGAGATTCCTCCTAGAAGTCTTGAGATTTTCCTAAGCAGTATTTTGTTTGCTAACTGTTTCCTTGAATCCTGCTCTCCATCTGAAAAATAGTGATGCAGGGGCTAACCCAAACATGCAGGCACCTATTGGCTTTTACACCAGTTGATATTTGTACCACTGAACTGGGCCACTCTGCTCGACATACAATGAGTTTAAGGCAGAATATGAGGAAAGTTGTTGTATGAAAAAGGGGGGAGGACTAAGGTAGTCAAGAACTACTGAAGAAAAGGATGCATCAGGCCTGAAAAATTTATGCCTAATTCTATGATGAAGAGAGAGATCTATTTCTATCTCTTATTCATAATCCTGAGCTCTCAATTTGGCTGAGGCATGAAATCAGTCATTTCTGGAAGTAAACCAAGGTGAAATGCTGCTATCCTATTCAGTATTTCAGGAATAGTCAAGTCCATATTCTTCCTCCGATCAGAAGCAGCGATTTTAGTCCAAATACCATCTCCTTGCTAAGGGAGCATGCTGTGCACTGTTACAGTGCATTTTCAGATATTTTCTCTCAATTTCACCCTTTTAAATAGTCCTACCTCATGTTATTTGTATAAATATACATGTATATATATATATGAATTCACTGGAATAGGGAGTAAATCACAGATCCTGATGTTGAATGTTTGAACCAGCAATTAAATTTACAAAAATAAAAACATGAACCTCCTGCATGAAGGCTGAATTTTAAGACAGAATATGGAAAATAATGGGTGAACTGGACATGGAGGCAGAACCAACTGAAAAATGCAGCCTGCTTGGAACTTCGGGCCACTTTATCTTCCTTTTACTTTCGCATGTGTGAATCTCAGGGCTTGCTCTTAAAGCACATTGAATTCCTAGAGCCCATAAATCCTCTAAAATATGTTCATCTTAATCTGAAGAAGGGGGAGTGTTGCTAAATTCTACATTGGAGAAACTCTGCCATAACCTATACCATTTCCTTCTTATCCTGGACCAGTCCAAAGACCTCAGTGATTCTACCCATGAGAGCTGAGTCTGTTCTTACCTTGGACAAGGCAATGCTGTCTCCCTGCTCAAGTTAACCATTCTATTTGGCACAGCAACTTTAAGATAAACAGAAAGGAATTTGGCTTCGGGTCTGTCAGCTCATCTCTTGCAAATCACTGAAAGAATTTGTGTCTTGTGACGCTAAGGTGACAAATGCCAGATGTCAGCACAGTACAGAAGGTTGAGTCCTGGGGGCACATTGAGCCTGAAGTGAGCACACCACCCCAACCCATCAAAGACCTTCTGGTACTTCTTCTGCCTTGATTTCACCATCCAGGCGGGTTCAGCTGTGGTGAGCTACTCACAATATGTTGAGTAATGTATTAAGTATCAATATATGAAAAAAAAATTAAGTAGTTAATCATATTGCTTTTCAGTTAAATTGCAGCAGCTATAACCTCTGTAACAATACATCTGAAATTAAACAGCTTAACCATGGGGCATGAGCTGCTAGGATGGTGAAGAGGAGAAAACTTGTGTACCCACCATGGGCACAAACTCAACTATTTCAGTCTCATTCTACAATTTGACCAACAGTCAGTAGCACAGAGCACTTACTTATAAGATTTCCCTGGTAGTTTAGCTCTGGCTATATTCAAGCTGTTCTTATGCATTCTCAGGAGACAAAAAAAATGAACTTATAGGCTATGACATAACATTTTCCTTGGGAGGAAGAAATGTGAATGTACCTGAATTGCATTTAGCTATTTATCAATTAACACAAAAAGTAACACTGTTTTCAGCCCATATTATTTTAATCACTAATGCCACTAGTGTATAAAAGTTACACTTTTATATATATCATAAGAAAATGAATGTTGCATGTCATCTTGCTTTTAATATGATGCTACAAGACAAGTGAATGAGTTTTGCAGGACTAGTATTTTAGTGTATCAAGAATTGTTCTTAAGTAGTTGATTAATTCTGATTTTATACTGGTTTGATTTACAGTATCTCAGTAGTGAGCACTCCAAAGTATGAAGTTCATTATACACACACACACACACACAC
>WBNO01013140.1:21560-288423 GCA_013400575.1 Peucedramus taeniatus | reverse complement strand
ATATATATATAAAATATTCATACTGTTGAGCAACTGCTCAAAAATCCTTTGGATGAAGAACACTTTTAAATGAAGGGCCAGTGCAGCAGGCTCCCAAATGACCATGAATGGAGGAACTCTCTGATGTTGACACACGTACCAAACATTAAATCTGTCTCTCAATTGTTCCTTTGGAAGTTTTTCTAAGCTACAGCACACAAATACCCCAGATGACAGTGGAAGGGTCACTGTATTTCCACATGTGCAGAAAAAAGTTCAGATATCTGCAACCTGAGCAGAAAGAGTACCAATTCTGCAGATTTCTTCCTGGCATTTTCCTACTGTTTGCAGTGTCTGGAGGTCTGTCTGTGCTGCAGGAAACAGCTAAAAAGAATTCCTTTTGGTTTTCACTGCATATCTGGTCACTAATTCAGATGCATTTGTTACCAGTTCAAAGACAAGGCAAGTATTGCCCTGTGTTGAAATACCACAGCCCTACAAAATCAAGACCCCAGAACTCCTTTTCCAGTTGTGGCCCTGAAATGTCTAAAAGCTGATACAAAGAACAAGCATCCAAAATTCAGCAGATGTGTTTGCACATGGAGCTTTGCTGCTGAAGGGCTTTCCCCCAGTTTAGCTAAGCTGCAGTCTAGGCAAGCCAGAGAAATGCATCCCTTGATGCAGTCCTGCCAGCAGCCTCAGCTTTTGAGGCTCTGAACCAGAGTTAAGAGCAGCTCAATTACTTGCACTCAATCCTTTGTTTTCTCTGTGTTGCCCACAGAGGTGCTTAATTGTGCTGTAAAAGATTATTACAGCAAAACTCAGCCTGCAGTTGGATTTTTTCAAGGTTTCTTGTGCGCACACAGATGAGTAACAACGTTAAGCCATTCATAGCTGGGTCTGTAATTGAGGCCCTGAGCTCTTTATCAGTGAATCATGGCTGGTTTGTGGTGTCTTACTGGGCAGGTCTTCAGCAGCTGCAGAGCACCTGAGATGCAGCAGTATGCTCTAGATGGCAGTACATTTTTAAACTGTATTAGTTATTATAACCTTGGTCATCTTAATTGGTTTATTTTAGTGCTCTTTGTATGGAAAATGTGGATTATTTCTTCTCCTGTAATGAGCAGCACCACATTATAGCTAGTTAATATTTCCCTATTGCAATGTCTTGATCAAGTTGTAATTTGGGTGTTTCGTATTCCTCTCCCTCCAGATCCAAGGGTTCCACTGATCAGGCCACATCTCCCAGACTTAGCACATTCTCTCCTTTCATCAATAAATGTTTATGGGTCATGTTTGGCAGAGGAACTGCCTTGTCAGTAGAAAAAGAATGGAGCTGTGAAGTAACTACTTGCTGATTAATCAGTTATGATGCATTTGGGTTTTTTCAATAAAAAGTTAATATTCCAGTTGAAAAGGAGATGGGAAAAAATACATGGCTAACAGAAAGAGTTTAAAAGAAAATTTTCAATAAGGCTTACAAAGAAAAAAGAAAAAGTAGTCAGGGTCAGAAGGATAACCCAGTGGTTGAGTTAATACAGTGTTGTTAGAGACACGTGGTTTATGTACAGGAAGTGTGTGCTATTCCCAAATTTACTCATCAGGCACCTGCCAGTCAGCATTGTTGATCACTCCTGTGTCTCATGCAGACTGATTTCACTATCCACAGGTCTGCTACAGCCCACTAAATGCAAATTCCCTCTCTGTAGCAATCCAGCACAGTTTTTGTGACACACACGCTACAGTTTATTTGCACTCATCAGGCTTTCAATATGACATAAAATCATTGTAACATAATGCATTATTAAATATATTTTCCAGCTGAAAAAGATAAACTTGACAGACTGTCAGTGAACATTTCCGTACTGTAGAAAAGGTTAGTGAAAAAAAACCCTGGAGTACATCTACCTATTAATGTAAAAAAAGCTCAGCAACTACTCAGAGCAAGAAACTGCATGCAAAGAGCTTGGCCTCTGCCTTGTTCTCCATCAGGACCATAAACAGAACTTGAATTTTACTGCTAAATTTCATTTAGACAATGATTTGTATGAGCATGGCTGAGTGTATGGATTATTCACAAGGCATTTACTTGGGCTGTGTGTTGGGTTTGGTGCTGCTTGGTCACCTCAATATGATGTGGTTTTTGCACTTTCATGGGTGACTGAATATGTTTGTAGATGTGAAGAGGGGGGAAATGAAAGCTTCTAAGTGGTGTGAGTACTGTTAGTGTGATTGTGAGGATCAGTTGTGAATTTGAGAGGGAATTCTCAGGAGATATTTTATGGTCAAGGATGGAAGGATGCCCTCCAAAAAAAAAAAAAAAAAACCAACCAAAAAAAACCCCACCAAAAAACAAACAAACAAGAAAACCAAAACCAAAAACACAAGAACTTCTGTGGAGCTAGGAGCTCAGCAATCCTTTATCAAGGCCTCTGGAGCCAGCTGAACAGAGGCAAGCCCAAACATCCTGCTGGTCACAGCCAGCCAAGTCTTCCTAAAGGCAGAGTCCTGGAGCTCTTTTGCAAGATCAAGGTGTTTGGCTTCAGGATCCTGCAGTGTTGGATCTGCCCCTTCCCAAGGATGCCTTTGGCCTGCCTCTGGTTCATAGGAGAAGTCTGCAGAGGTTTCTTTACCTGGGGCAGTCAATTCTCTGTAAGATTTTTTTGGTTTAATCAAATGAAGTTTCCGTGGTTCTGAGTAGTTTAGTCCTTCTTTTTCTTAATACTGGAAAGATAACTGCATATTATCCTTTCTGTGGAAAATTGCTACCTTTTACTTAGAACTGGAATAACCTTTTCTGAAATGTCAGGCTTTCCCAGAGACTGGAAAATCCAGATTTTAATGCTGTAATATCCTTTCTGTGGAAAATCACTACCTTTTTGTTAGAACTGGAATAACCTTTTCTGAAATGTCAGGCTTGCCCAGAGACTGGAAAGTCCAGGTCATAATGGTGGCTGTTTCTAAAGACATTATTGTAATAATTACTAGGAACTACTCTATTGATGGCTGTTATAAATTAGAGTCACAAATACTAATGTAGACTTTTGATTTCCACAGAAACAAACATGAGGGATTTTGAGATATTTTTTAGATGTAGATGTAGCTGAAAGTACATGTTGATCTCAGTTATTATCTTACACATCTATTGCAACTCTGAAATCTAGAGGACAGGTACATGCTGGTCTGTCACCTCAGATTTACCACTGGGAAACTGCAAATAATACAGCTCAGCACAGTGAGAGAGCTGAGTAATCAAACAATATCCAAGGGGAGCAATAAGCAATATTTGGTTACGTGGTGGAGCATTTTTTGGTTAAAGAAAGCTGGAGTGTTTTGGTAAAAATTCATTTACATTTCTGCACTACATGAACTTTCAGAAAATTACGTATGTTAATTGCTGGGGATAGTCCTTCTTCCAGAGAAGACAAAAAAGGGAGGAAATCCTGTTTGTTTAAAAATGACTCACGTAGAAAGCTTTACTTGTTGTTCCATTTCTATATGAACATCAAGGATTGCTCTATTAAAGAGGTATTTTTCATTAAAATAATACATAAATAATTTATTTAATGAATTTGTAGCCTTAAGGCTTGACTTCAGCACCCATGAACCATTTTCTATTTTTTTTTCCCAAATCTCCAGGTGAACTGACTGAATTTTACATCCCCTAAGGAGATACCTTTGCACAAGTTTAAAAAACAGAAATGTCAAATGTTCTCTGCAGGTGCATGCTTCTTGCTGTGATGGAGCACCTAGGGCCAGGATTTGGTCCTGGGTATGTCTTCAGGCAGGAATATAAAAGAAACCTCTCTTGTACCTTGGCATAAGTCTGGCTACTAAAAATGGAGTTGTCAGCTTCCAGTTGCCAATCCATTAATTTGTTTTTTAAGGTTAGGGTTACTTTTGACAAGTGACAGAGTACCCTGATACAAACAACTGGGATTGGAGGTTAGCATATCTAAAAACAAGGAGACAAATTTTCTCAGTGCCTTTTGGCTTAAATGGAATTATTCTGGAGAGGGAAAAAACCCTTTATTTTGTAAAAGGGCTAGACTGTGGTCTATGTTTGCCTTGCCCTTGCTGCACAAGAAGCATTTATTTAGCTGAAATGGTCTCCTGTTATTATCTTTCTCGATGTAAAATGCCCTGAAGGTGGAAGAGGAAAGGTCTCTCCTTTTCCTAGCCTAAAGCTGATGCTTAAATCAAATCATTCCTCACTGTGAAGAGTGGCCTCTTGGCTATACAAAAACCTTTTACCCAGCATCTTTTGCGGAAGATAACTTAATTGGGAAAGATTCATAACTTCTGATACAATCTTCTTGTCTTCAAGTTCAGACCAATAGCCCAAACAAATCATTTGAGATGAAGTTCCAAAATTAACCCCAAAGAATATGGGATAAAATAGTCTACAGTTAAAATGAATTGATCTGAATCCATTCCATTCTCTAAAAACAGAGGGAAAACTTTCAATTTTTGTATTATCTCTTATTGACCTGTTGATGCTGAGGGGAGGTTCAGGTACCTGGACTTCCTTGTCTTTTCTGCTCAGATGTTCAATCTTATTTTTTATCTCAACTCATTGCATTTATTGGTTCCAGAGGGAACGTTTCCACTTGGATGAGGCTGAAGGTAGGCAGGAATTCTGAAGAATGCAATATGGAGAGGCATTTCTTGGAATGTGAGAGAATTTGGGAATTTGGAGTACTGCAGCTGATTGCTGTGGTGCTGATCCTGTGGTAGTGATTCCCATGTTAAGGCTGGCCAGGGGTAGCTGAAGAGATTTAATTTTAAGTTCTGTGACTGAAGCATTAGGGAGAGAAATGCCCCTCAGTGACTTTCTCTCAGATTATTTTGCCATGGGAGCAGAGGTGGGAAGCAGGTCAGTTTTTTAAGGATTTTGTCAAGTTTTCAGAGGAATGCAGCACAAGGTCTTGGCTGTCTGGTAGCCCTAAATGAGTGATGTCTGCATGCATTTGGGTCTGTTTGGGGTAAAGGAGCCCCAGAGTTCTTGTCTGGGGGAGAGCTCTGATCTGGGATCAGGATATTAAATTATTCCCTCTTTTGGAGAGTCACTGGGTACAGATGTTATATAATGGGGTTATTGATATTGGTCAGACATCTCACATGAGGCAAAACACACATGGCTTTGAAAACAAGCTTATTTCAGGAGCTCATTTTTTATTAATATGCTTCTTTTCTTTATTATTTTATAGTAGCATCAAAGTGAAGCACATTAGTAGGGAAAAAAATCTGCTTTCAGCAGCTCTTATAACTGCTGTAATAAAACCTGACATTATTTTCCACAACCAGCTTTATCAGGGGCTACTGGAAGACGTGTCTGGATGTTAGGGAGGAAAAGCCAATATAAAGATTATTCCATGCTTACCTATCACTTCATCAATGACAGCTGCAGGCTGGACACCAGGTTTGCTGCCTCCCTTCACAAATCTCTGGCCCAATCTTCTGTGTAGCCACATTCTAGACAACAGTAGGGGGTATTAGTTATGGCACTTTAACTTAGCATAGAGACCAGGTTTAATTGAGACATTAGAGATATTATTTTATTGCCACTCCAGAATGTCTTACAATACAGCGTGAAGTCCATTTTTATCTTGAAGATTATTGCTCTAAGCAAGGAGTAAGAGTTACAGCTCTTACATAAGAGTGGTTATTTTTCACTTGGTTGTGCTACAGTTACTCAGTTACAAGAGTGTGCTAAAAATGAGATTGCACTGAGAACTAGACAGGGCACAACTAACACCTGGTGTTTAAGCTTCTGACAAGTCCCTCTGAATTTTTCCAGGTTTTCTTTGGTGGAAGTGGGAAGTAAATTTTTTTACAAAATCAAAGCAGTGTTTTCCCCAAGACTTCACCCATTTACTTTGTTTACTGTTATTCTCTTAAATATGTCATTTTTTATGGCTTCTGTAGAGAAATCAGAAATCCAGAGGTTGGGGTTTTTTTTCCCATCAAGCAAATCTCCCAAACACAAGTTTTTCCTGCCTGCATTCCTACACATTTAAATCCTACCTTTCTTCTGAGGATCTCAAAAAATGAGACCAAGATCCTGATATCTTCAGAAAACCCAACATAAATATTCACAGGGAAAATTTGTACTTTCAAAGCTTGCAGAATTCCACTTTGCTCATTGATCTTGTGTGTTATTTCAGACACTGTTTCTCTTTACACCTCTCATGTCATCATGCTCTTGCAGAGTTAGTGCAGGTTTGTACAGAACTCACCTGTAGTATTTGGATCATGAAAAGAATCTTTGAGATGCATTGGGTTGTTGAACACAACTTAGGTACATGTTTGCCTGCTCCATGTATGAGATCTCCTTGTGCTAGCAGAACTTAAAAAAAAGCCCAAACTGGGGGACTGAAAGGTGAAAGAGAACTTAGAATCAGGCACTGGTTCTCACACTTAGAAGTGTGAGATGAAACTTGACCAATTTTCTAGATGATTTTGCACTGTAAAGCAACGACTGTCCTGTGTCCCTCTGCATGCACGTATCAGGAAGGAAGAACCAACCAAGAAGGAGCTGAAAATTGGTGCTTATTGCTTATGGTCAATAGAGCTGCTTAAGTTCTTTGCACTTGATGTGTAGCAGACAAACAGCTACATCATACCTAATGGACTTTTCTTTCTTGGCTTCCTTTTTCTTTCATGAAAGGTCCGAGCCCTTCGGATCACACAGCAAGGAGCCCTTCTCTTCCTCCTGGCCACTCTGCTTGGAACTTGACCTGGGTCATGAGAGACACGTCCCCTTTCTTCTCCCACAGAGGACGACACAGTGAGTAGCATGAATATGTTATCCTCAAGAGGCTGCAACTCCCTGCCCGAGGTTTTGGTGTGATACTGAAATAAAGCAACACAAGTCAAATGTTTCATGGTAAAATATCCATGCTGGCAGCATCTGGAGGACTAATAAGCCTCAGTGCCCCTCAGCTGCTGCCCTTGGGATTTCCCCTACCTTGCCCAAGGGCACAGGAGTCCCATTTCAGCCCAGCCCAGCCTGAGGTCATTGCTATCTCTGTGAAGGTGCCTGAGCTGCCCCAGCCTGCCCTGCTCCCTCAAAAACAAGGGCCAGACTGTAATATTTGAGTGGCATGTTGAAATTCACCACTTTTACAAAGAGAGGAGCTGTGTACTGAACTTTCTGCTTTTCATCTCCTTTCCTAACATCCATTCCCTCCAAAATCTGAAAATGTGTTTTCATCTGTTCTCTGGTATGACCTCTCCATGGCCACCCCACTGTGAAGTACGATGGCCACAGTTAGGACTGGACTGCACAAGGCAATATCTAACATGCAATCCAGAAAGTGACTGCACTAGAATATATCTACTATATATCTACTACCAGTCTCTATGCAGGGAGATAAGGTGCTGAGAGGCTAATAAGATTTACTCACCCCAAGCCTGTAATTATCTGCTTGAGGGAAAAGTTTGACCTACCTATATGAAGGAGCCCCATATTTCTTCAAATTTATGTTGCAGCCTTTTATGTGTGCAATATATATTCTTTCCACTGGCATACAATATCTGCTCCTAGCTGTTGTATCTGCTTGAGTGATGAGGACACACCAATTTCATTTTGGAAGCAACAGTAGTACAATTTTTTTTTCCCTTACTTGGTTTTCTCAGAAGTTGCAAGAATGATTTTTAATTTATCCTTTATTACTTCTTCCTAAACTCTTTCAGTTTCTCAGTAATACTATTCCAAGGGAAGGCTTTGCTCTTAAAAGCTAAGAGCACTGATTCCATCTGACAGCATCACATGGAGATAAATGTACTGCATCTCAGCAGAAATGATTTATGATGATTTTAGCTGATTGCACAAGACCAAATCCTACCATATTCCAACCATCTGTTTTGCAAGGAAAGGCAGGAATTTGACGAGGTATTACACAAAATACAGTATTCACTCAGGACAACTCTAAACTGTTTTATCCCTCAGTAGATGTAATTTAGGATATGCACCTTGAAATTTCTGGAGAATCTTGAAGACAGGCAGGAATAATTTGCTTTTTCTAGCTTTGCAATTTAACATTTACAAAAATTTAAATTAAAGGGTAGTAGCCTTTAATTTAGTTGAATTAAATTTCATTAAAGGGTAGCAGTCCTGGAAGGCACACATTTCAGGCTGGAACACCCCACAGCTCCACTGTGCAGACACTTCCTGCCACCTGAGATTTGCAGCCCAGAGAGGACTGATGTGTGTATGTGCAGCAGAGCCTGTAGTCATAGCCCAGGACTAAGAGGACACTTCTTAAAACTTCTATTCCTCTGCAAACCTTCAGCTTATAGCCACTGGCATGTTTTTCAGTAAACATCCCAGGGAGCTGGATTTCTGTTCAGAGCTGCTCTGCCCATGACAGGGTTCAGTGGCTGATTACTGGCCCTGGATCTAAGTGGCTCTGTGAAGGTCATGCAGGGACTCAGCACAGTGAGGAAGAAGACAAAGTTAGACCATCCAAGCTCTAGAATACTATTCTTGTCCCAGGACCCAGCCTTCTGATTAGTGGGGAATCCAAAATCACACAATAAATCATAAGCAGAAATAAAACCCAGCAGCCTTTTACTACTAGAGTGATTTCTTCTTCTTTCAGCTTTCCTTACTGCTCCCAGAGTGACTGATTAGGGAGTGCTCAGTAAAACTTCTATCAAAACTTTGTTTGCCTAATCATCTGATGGGACCCATCTAATTAACTTGCTGACATTGCTGGAGTAGGGCAATATTAGTTGTCTTAATTACACTTTCTCTGTGTTCTGCTGTTGGAGAAATCTCTGAGTGAAAGAGTGAGTAAATTGATACGTGGGGTCCTTCTTCCTCTGCCAAACTAAGTTCTCTTCTCTTTTGCTCAGAATTAAAAATTCTGACAGATTCTCTCTGGTAGTCCTGGCAGAAAGAGTGCCTGATGATATCTTTGAAACCACAGGCAGCAATCCCAAAGGATAATGGCTGGCACAAGAAGATACTTGAACCGTGCATTCACAAGACTATTTTACTGTTTTGTCTAGAGATTTTTTTAGATTTGTCTCAATCCAAGCATTGATTAATCATCAGCCATCTCAGAGATGCAAAATCCACCTGCCTTTCAGAAAAGTAAAAATTGCATGTGAAGTCAAAATTATCTGGGAATTCAACCTGTGAGGCAGGAAGAGACTTTAAATCTCCAAATTTTTTATATCTTTTTGTTCTCACAAGGTACACTCAGACTGTTTCCTGTGGCTAGAAAAAATTTTAATGCATTCTGCATATGTGGACTTATGGTAGCATATTAATCTCCCATTTGCAGATCTGATGGATCTCTGTCCTGAGGCTTACATGATTAACTGCACCCAGCCACATATTTCATTTCTTGTCCTGGCTGGTTGAATGTTAATTTTCTCTTCTGTACAGGTATTCTATAAGAAATCAATTGTCCACTGCATAAAACCTTATAAGCTTGTGTAATAGGGGTTCCAGATGACAGCTGCCCCTCTGGACCTTCATGCAGTTAACACATCCCTCCCTGCCCCATCCTCTCCATGTCCCTGGGCCAGCCAACAACCCTGCACCTGGAGCATGATCCTGGCAGGGTGTGGTGGCAACTGTGGAAAGTGCTACTGATTGAAGCAAAATCAAATGCAATTCAACTCACCTCAACTCTGCTTTGAAAGAATACATTTCATGCAAATAACAGGCCTAAGGTTGCCATGCTGGACTGCTGGAGTTGGCTTTTTCTTTCTGTGCTGGCTTTGTGCCTTTTTGCCACATTGCCAGTAGCAGCTGAGCTCCTTGGCTGCTCTGAACCAGCACTGGGCAAAGTACTGAAGTACCTCTCTCAGGTTATGTAGTTTACAGATTTTTTTTTTGCCCCCCCAAAAGTTTAGGAAATTGTGGTGTTTGGATGGCAAAGTCACCTGGGAATAAAACTCAGGATGAGAGCAAATTTGGCTGCCTAGTCACTATTGTGCTTAAAAACATCTAGAGAAGGTGAGTTCAGCAGAGGAGGAACACACACCCAAAAGAATGCATAATTATTCACAGCTTTGATTTAATAGGTACTAAAAGCCTAATCCACAGGATGGCCTCTATTAACAACTTATTAATAATTTCACTCAGCTCTGTCTTCAGAAAACTAATTTGACAGGGTTGTTGAGGTTTTTTTAACACTTTCTAATGGAATGTCTTCTGTGATGTGTTCCTAATTCCCTGAATTTGGTTTGCTGACTAAAAAAAAATAAAAATGCATTGGACTAATTTTACTCTGGGATAATTTGGGGTCATTCTTGCTGTGTATTTGATGCTCAGTGGCATGGCAGTTGCTCAGCAAGGTGTCAGATGATTAATTTTTTTCCCTGGTAGGTTATATGCACCATTTCATTCATGCCAGTTGGGTACCAGATAGACACTGCTGCCACAAAACTCAGTGAGTCTGAACATTGAATTAAAGGGAAGATGGAAAGAAAGAGGGCACCAGCCAGATGAATTCGTGTTGCAGTTGGCATCCCATGACTACTTGTTTCATAATTCTACAACAAATCAGACTACTACTGACATTTTCAGAATGATAAAGCTGTTGTGATTCTTGGCTCAGCGTGGCATAGTGAGATGTATGGGTACAAAACTGATTGTTACAGCAAGATCCTGTTCAGAGGTGAGATAAAGTCAGGAGGGGAACAAGGAGAATGCTGCTTCATCCCAGAGGAAAACTGAATCAATGCTTTCTTAGTAAAGATACTGGGAAACTGATGTATCATCTTAATTCAAACACATCCTTTTGCAATCTTACAAGTATCCTAATGTGGTTAGGGAATAGCATTATGAATGGAATGGGGCAAGGCTTCAATAACAGCAGTTACTTACATCACATTTATAGAATTGCTCCATGTAAAATAGCAGATGCTGTGACCCCATATATGTTTGCAGGAATTCTTGTTTAACAATTAGATGGTATTTTGGCTATGTGCAGTGGTGCTGAAATCCAAAAGGAGGAAAGTCAGGAAGCACAGCATCTGCCTAGCTAAACTGAAGGCTGTGTTAAGCAAGAAGGAAAATAAAATCTTATTAGGGAGAGATTTTAACTTTCTTTTCCTTATATCATCTTTCATCTGCAGATAATATGTCTGTGACAGCTCAACATTTTTCAATAATAAAATAACACACAGTAAGACAACAAATGTCTTTTCTCTCCATCTCTCAAGTATTCATTTTCTCTAGAGATCTTTTGAAATTTATACAAGAGGTTCCTTGTATAAATTGACAAAATATGACAGTTCATCCAACTACTGTTTTGTGCCAACTGGAGCATATTTTCTAACAACTGCTGTTAGTCAGTACTTCATTTCTTTTGGCCAGAACTGGCATTAGAAATGCACTTTCATGTATTTTTTTTTGCTACATGCATGGGAGACTTGGTGGACAAATATTTCCTGTGTGGAGAATGAGCTCTGACACTTCTTGGAGCAGGAGGAATGAAAACGAGAGCTGTTGCTAGTTGTTCTCCCAACACCCCTTCCTCACACCTCTCTCTGTAGCTATCTTGAAAGACTGTGCTTATAATTGATTGATGAAGGAGTCCTGGCCCTTTCTTTGTAGTTTGATTTTCACTGAACAAAGCAGCTGTCAGAGATTTTGGTGATTCAGTCCCTGGTGCACGCTGAGGGGCTGGGTGGATATAAAGTAGATGCTGTCATTTTTATGATTCTCTTAACAAATAAATGAATAGCTGCATTATTGCTGTTTTCTCTAAGCAGTGGCCCATCCATCATGGCTCACTCCCCAGAGGATTCATTCAAATGCATCTGGCATGAGGAGAGCTCTGGGCTCCACAGGGAGGCAGGCAGCTTGCTCTGTGCTGGGCATCCAGGCCCAAGCACCCTTCCCAGGATGTTGCTGGGATATTCCCCAGGCTGTTGCTCCTCTGAAACTCTTCAGAATGCAATCCAACCTTAAAGCCCTTTCCAAAGGAAACCTGAGTGGTTTTCCTTCAAGGTGGGCATTGAAGGGACGAGCAGTGCTGGTGCTACCAGCCTTGACCCTGCCCAACAGCCTCCACTCCTGGGAGCTGGGGAGAAACCAGCCCCACTGAACTCTTCCTTGCAGGCAGCAAGTTCTGAGGAGCCCTTGAAGCCCTGTGAGGGTAGAGCAGCAGCCCTGTCAGTAATTTCAAGGTCAGGCCATCATGCTCAGAGACCTGCTGGTGCGGAGGAAGGACACAGAGAGCGATAAGCTAACTTGTGCTAAGTAGCTTGAAATTAAAAGGAGGTCCCTGGTGAGAACAGGCTGTGTCTCAGGGCAGGGAGAGGAGCTGGCGTGGTGCCCAGCTGGTCTCACTGCTGCACTTGCAGGTGACTGAGGCTCATCAGATGGTATGGACCCCAAAGTTGTGCTGTGTTGTAAAAAAATCCACCCCTTCGTGGCAGGGAAGAATGATGCTCTGACTCCATGTCATCAGAAGGCTATTTTATTATTTTATAATACTATATTATGTTGAAGAAAACTATACTAAAGAATAGAGAAAGGATACTTACAGAAGGCTAAAAAGATAATAATGAAAAACTCGTGACTCTTTCCAGAGTCCCAACACAATTCTTGTGACCATTGGTCAGGGATTGAACACAACTCACACCAGAGCCCAATCAAGGCTGATCACTTCAGGTAAACAATTCCTAACACATTCCACATGAGCAAAACACAGGAGAAGCAAATGAGATCAGGATTCTTTTCCCATCTCTGGGCCTCTCTCTGCCTTTTCAGCTTCCCAGGATAAAAATCCTGAGTGAAGGAATTATGTTCAGTGAAATGTGAGTGCCACAGTGCTGAATGTGGGGCTCCTCAAGTGCCTCCCCAGTTCCCCACGTCCCCTGTCAGGCCATGCTGCTGCTCTCACCTTTGTCAGCTCCAGGGGCAGCAGCCCAAGGAGCAGGCAGTGATTGTTGGCACAGGCATTTGCTAAGGGTAGTAAGACCCAGGGTGGCTGGCAGGGCACATGTGACATAAGCATCCCTTAAAATGTGCAGTTTGCCCTTTCTCAGGGCTAGACAATGGAAGGAAATAGGTGAAATTGTCTTTTCAGACTTGCTTGCTCAGCAGGAACAAGGCAGTTAAGACTTGCAATTGTTTTTGCTCTTGAATTTGTGTGACTGCCAACACCTTTTCACTTTTCCTTTGGGCTTTTCTGCTGTGTCCTTTCCATCCTGTGGTAGATTCCCTTATTTTAAATTGCTGCTGTGCCTCCAGTTGCACAGCTGAAATATAGCACCAGGAATTCATTTGCAAGAAGTTTTGTCTCTTCTTTATGCCAGTAAGAAATTCTCACTTCCAAGGACCTGGCCTGTATTTGGGTCCTCCTGGGTGCTCAGCAGGCTGGTGAGCTGACAGCCAGAGAGCACAGTGTCTCCTATTTATGTATTATTTTCAGGGAGAAATTCTTATCACTGCAGGCTTCTTTGTGGCACCCCACATGTGCACCCTGATTTGGTGAATAGGAATTCAGAAAGGCCTGATGAGGCAATTGAAAGCCTTAGATTAAATGTCCTGTGCCCTTTTGTACTCAGAGGGAATGGGAAAGGCTTTAGGAACTGGCTCTGTCACTAGGATTAATAAGTGGAAAATCAATTTGTCATTTCCCTGTCATAAATTAAAAGCTTATAGGCCTTATAACATGAGTAAAATAGAGGTTAGTGGGTATTGATGGAGGTCTCAAAGCTCACTCAGCAGAGCAGATCTCTACTACACAATTTAAATTATGTCTCCTCCACAAGGAATATCTGTCAATATTTGTATTGAAAAAAGACATCCTGTGCAAGAATATTTCATCTGTTTCTACACTGCTGCTGCAATTGTTGCTGCTGAAAGAGTTCTTAAGGGAGATTGTGGTTCTGACTTGATCGGTGTGAGTGACCTTTACATTGTGCATTTGTCTGTAGATGTAGTAGAAATTAGTCATGTGCAAGCTGATGAGGTGCCAGTGAGGATGTCCCTCCCTAAGCTGGTCCTGCTGAGAACAGAGAACCTCTCTCTGCTCCCTTGGCTGTGGTAGAGTGGGGAAAAAGCAACCACACCCTTTCAAAAGTGTGCCCAGCTGAGAGTAATTGAGGGGGAGTGATTTTTAAGAGTCAGCAGAGCAGAAGGGAAAAGGACCTTTTAAAGTCAGACACGTGTAGAACTAGAAAGGAGCAGTCTAAAAGGAAACTACCTGCTGGTAAGGTTTTTGTTGTTGAAAGCAGAGGTGGTTTAGACTAAATAAACCTAATCTTTGTTGGGCAGCTGAAGAAGGGATAGTCAGAGTAGTTTCTTAACAGGAATAGGTTTTTTAATCTATCTCTCAATATTAAGTTATTTTTGTTCTAAATAAGGTATGTTTCTGTGGTGTGTGGTTACACAAATGATCCAAGATGGCCCAAAAGTGAATGATCCATAATTTGACCTGCTGCAATGTGAAAGAATACTTCCCACTGATTACTGTTTTTTGGTGTATTACTTATACTACTATTTTAAGGCATTTGTTTATTAGAGAACTCTAATCAGTTTAATTGAAACAGATGTGGTTGCCAGATATTTTAGTTATCTGTGCACAAATTATTGTTGTTAGGTATGTTGATAAAAAATAAATAAACTGAGACACTCGCAAGACTCTAACATAATCAGACATACACAGATTCCAGTGTCTTCTTAATTGAATAGGAGCTTAATTGGCTTTTCAGTCTGTGGTTAATATTCTGTATCTTTTTGCATACTAGAGGCTGAACTGATTTATATCTACAGCCTTTCTTAAACAGGTTTTTATCTTATTTTCATTATAAGTATCACTTTTGTTTCTTCTTGAAAGGCGTGATGATGATGAAATAGACTTCTAATAAATTATCTGTTCTGCCTCTCTCATGCCCAGCAGTTGCAGATAAAAGAGATTGTTGGACAAAGAGTTGTTTGTTCTGTTTTGAGGGTTTTAAATTTATTATTTAAGAAGAGACTTTGCTAATTTTTTTCTGTATGGATCTTAAACTCCTGTAGAGCATTTAGGATCTGTAGTGTCAATACAGCTCTGACATAAATGACTGTACTTGGTATAAATCTCTCTGAGATCTCTTTTAGAAAGTCATCAGAAGGCACAAAAAATCACCCCACTTTACTGACTAGGCACAGTCTTCAAGTCCAAAATCTCTGTGTCTAGTCAATTTATATTGATAGTAGATTAAAAAAAATAACCACTGGAAGTTGTGTTAATTTTAATTCCCTTTCCTGCAGTGTTTAGTTTTTCAGTAAAAGTAAAAAGTAGAACAGCCTTTTTTCCAGAGGCCCATGGCTACTGCTTTCTGTGTTCAACTGGGCAAGAAAACAATAAGCTTGGTGTAGCCTTTAAAGACAAAAATGAAAAAAGAAAAAGAAACACTATTTTTTATGCAGAGGTGTAAAAAATGGCAGGTGATTTGTAGCAGCAATTCAAGTATTATGCAGGTTTTGTATTTGCAAGCGTGGCCTATGTGATCTTGTAATAGCTAACACACCAAGACCACCTTCTCAGTAAAAAAATTATATAATTCTCTTTTTATGAGGTATATTACATTGTCGATAGTGAAGGACATTGTGAAAGAAGGAAAGCCTGAGGGTAGGAAGTTAATGTTAGCCTTGGAAGACTGGATGCTGTTTGCATAGATTTTTCTGTGTTGCATCAGATAGTATTTCTTTGTCATCATTTCTTTGTACTGAATAGGATAATAGCCCTGAAATTTGTGTCTGATACAGGACTATTTTAAATAAGAGCTTGTAAGAAGTACCAATATTCTGGTGATGTGAGGGGATTATTGAATCACGTAAAAGTTGCAAGTGTGTTTCCACTGAATCACAGCCACAGTGGGATGTGTGAGCCAAACAGTCTCCCTCTTTTCCAAGGAACAACCTGTAGTGAAGGACATTCAGTGTGACCACAGCAGGCATGTTAGATCATGCCCACTCTCTGCAGGCCCTGCACAGGAAGGAAATGGCACTGCTGCTTGCCTTTTCTTCCTTTACTTTGCCTGCTCCAGGCAGAGGCTTTGGCTCTCTGCAGGGGTCATAGCACTGGTTATGAGCAGTGCCTGCTATTTAATCACTTACCCCAATTAAATTGTACCAGTTGTAGGTCAGAGGCCTGCTGTGTTAAGGGCTCCACAACTGATTGATAGCTCTCTTTTGAGATGGGGATTCTGGAAAGGGAGAGCAGAGCTGGCCATTGAGTGCCTGTGGCACCACAATCAGAGTCAGGGGGATTGGAGAGGAGAATGGGAGCGCCTGTGGATATCCATGAAGGGCCCCTCTGCTTGGGTCAGGAGGGTTAAAGAGCACAAAGGCTTCTGTTCCCAGCAGCTGGCCAGGAGAGGAGGGGAAGCAAGCAGCAACTGCTGGAAAGCTGAAGAAAATACGAGATTGATCGGGAAGAGAAGTGCAAAGAATGAAATAGTTGATTTGAAATGATTGGTTTTGCCATGTGTGGTCCTTGGCCTGGGTTTTCCCATTTGTCATTCAGTGAGCTCCATCAAAAAATTCTTTGTATGAGCTGTGTTTCTCCCCTCCATATTTTTTTTGACAGTGCCTTAAAACACATACTGCTCAAGGTGTTCCCTGTGACTAGAAATGATTATATATGTTCTGGAAACTATAGTTCAGTGTTTGGTTGCTCTTTTGTCCATTTGGGAATAAGTAAAAAGTTTAGCAGACTCTTAACGCTTAAGTTAAAAAATTTGGTTTGGTTTTACTTTGTAAGTTTGGTTTTGGTAGGGTTTTTCTTTTGTTGTTGTTTGTTTTTTTAAGACCATCTAAGGGACTAGAAATAAGTGGTCTGAGGTTTGGATATGATATTGCAGTAGTAAATTGCATTAATATATCCACAGTTCCCCGCTGCCTAAATTGAAGTGTGCTTCATGTATCATGAAATTTATATTGATAACTTAGGGGCCTGAAGAGAGTAGAGGCTTGTGCATTCATATTTAAGGAAATGTGTGTGATCCTTGTTACTGCTGCTTGTGTGTAAATGGACTCCTTATGTTATATGGTTTTTCTGGTGTTGTGAAGTATTTAAAATGAGTGAATGATAAAGCACTTGGTTAAGAAAATCAAATATAAACTGGAAAAAAGATTCTGTTCCTTCCAGCCTGCTGTTAAAAAGGGAAATTAGCTGGGAAGAGTATAGCAAGAGGGCAGCAGTATTAACCTTCAGATTAGAAAATATTTTATCACCAGGAGAATAGGCTGAATTACATAAATCTGTGCCCACAAAGAAGAAATTAGATGTTTAACAGAGAATGTAATTGAAGTTTAAAAAAATCAGTTAATTTCACTAATGTTGGTTAAGATTATTTGTTTCACCTGCATAGTATGGCAAGACAGAAAGACAGTGCAGAATACTCCAAGGAGCAGCTGTATTTTTTTTCCTTGGCTTTTTGAAATGGATCTAGCCTCTTCAGAAACACTGAGTTAGTTCTAAAACCATTTCTTTCTTTTTCTGAATATTGTGTTGAGTGCTGACTGTGGTGACAAAAGCAAATGTATACTGGGCATTCCAGAAAATTTAGTGATCTTGGCAATTAAAAGTAAAATCCTTGCAGGTTGTCACTACATGTTGTGTTAAGCAACTTGAACTATGGTGTGATGAACACTGGGAAGTGAATCATAGTTGTACCAGCAGGGTAATGGCTTTCTCTAGAGAATCATCTCAAAAAGAGGAATCTCTGTTGGAGGCAGTTGCTGGCAGAAGCTCTGAAGCAGCAGTCAGGTTTTTGCTGCTTCTGTTGTCTCAGGAGAGAGTTTCAAACCCTGGGAGTCAGAATGTCACCTCCTGGGGTACAGCCCCTGTGGCTTGCAGCACATTCCATGTGGCCAGGGTAAATGACTCTCTCTGTAGAGACCTGTGCTCACTGAGGTGGAACATGGGTGTGAATCATGTTAGGAGTCTTTGCACTCTCATGGTCCTGGTTGAATTTGAAGCAGCATCCCATAAGAGATTGGCTTTCTGTCCCATTTCATCCATTGACTAAGCTATTTTCCTTTCAATCCAGATGATGTCTTTCTCCACTTCAGCCTGAGCTGCCCTTTGACCTGTCCTGAGGGGAATTACTGGCTCTTGGGCTTTCCTTTTGATTTGCTGCTGCCTCCGTAATTAACCTCCCTGTGCAGCCCATTTCAGGCCCATTTTTGCCTGTCTGTTTATGGAATTCCCTATTACTTTTTACTTTATTATGGAAAAAAAAATCAAGCTCGAACTTAGTGAAGTATAAAATGAATGTGCATGCACATGTATGTCTACCTACCTTCAAGCACAGAAGACACCAGATTTAATTAACCTGCTGTGTTTCGTGTCCATTTTCTTTTTCCAGTATTTGACTGCAACTTTGAATCTCCTTGTGAGCTGGAATATTCCTTTACCTCAAAAGATCAGGAAACCCCCAACAATGCCTGGGTCAGACTGAATGCAGAGGAGATCTTGCAGCTAAACCTCCCAGATGGGCCCAAGACAGATCACTCAGAGAGCACACCCAAAGGTAAGATGAAAACAGCTGTGTAATGCTATCAGGAGTGGTTGGTTTTAAAATACAAACACCCTTGCTTCCACCCTCTAAAATAATCATAACAGAAAAGCCCAAAACCCTGCCCAAACAAGCATGTCTCCCTGAAGTGCTAAAGACAACTATAATCCCTTTGCTTCAACAGACAATGAGTGAAAACAAAGTGACAAACAAAAGGGGGTCATTCTGCACAGGAGAGAACTATTTCCACCTAAGGGCAAGCTCCATCAAAAATCTCAAAAGTATCAAATACAGTCTTGTGTAAAATCTGAATTGGGCTGGCCCATTCCATGGCTGATATTTGGATGAAAACTACTGTGGTCCCCATGTTTAAGGTCATGCAGTGTTTGGAGGAGTCTGGCTTTATCTTTGCTCTAGGTGCTGTTTACCACTTGTGTGTTTGCAGACCATTTTAGGCAATATCCTTCCATCCAGGGCTTAGGTTCTCTGTTTGGTAGGAAAACAAAGATGGGCTTTGTCCTTAATATAAGAGAAAAGATCCTGTCTCTAAAGAGAGTTAGGAGGTCTCAAAAGATGGGAGTGCAACAGATGTTTTTCTTTCCTTGGAAAAAAATGTGGTTTATTGGGAATTACTTTTCCTGCTTATGATCATATCTGTGAACAGCAGCATATTTCATTAAGATTGTAAGTTCTGAAAAGGTTTTTAGATATATTTGTGCTCTTCTAATCCTAGGAAAGCAGAAAAATTCTTAACATCCTTTCAGCTGTTAGTGGCACCTGCTTGGAACTTCTCTCTAGAAGGTGGTGTTGATGACAATGGATCTACAAAAATGAAAATGGGGGAATTAGAGCTACAGTCTTTATCCAGGAAAACAAAGACATGTCAGGAATGACAGCAAAAATTTCAAGGGATATGGAACAGTTTCCATAGTAGGAAAAACTAAACAGACAAAGATTCTCTATTCAGTCTCCAATGGTAGGGGTTAGAGGTCTTTAAAAAGCAGATTGAAGAGCATTGGAAAGCAGCTGTGAATTTGGAGGGTTCTGGGTTTATAAAAAGCAAGCTGAGACATTTTCCATGTAGTACCTGAATAAACGGTGCTAATAAAATCCATGAATTAATGTTGTGGGGCCAGAAGTGTGTGTAAGTTTAAAGAAAGATCAGATGAATTCTTGCAGAATACATTCATCTCTGGATGTTTAATTCAATAGTCTGTTTAGAGTCAAGAAGCCTCTTACACAAAAGGCTGCAAGAGAAAGATTTCTTTTCTTAGGAGCCAGCATTGGAGACAGAATTTGACTTTGCAGAGCTGCAGTCTGGCTGCTTGTGACAGTTCTTATGTTCAGGCAAATACTGAGGAAATATTCTGTGCTGCTTTCATTCATATTCTGGTTTCTCATCCATACCAACAGTATAGTACTTTTCCCCAGATAGCCATTATAAATTAACTTTTAAGGCCCATTGATTCATCAGCAGACCAAGTCATTTTGGTGTGATCTGTGTTGTGTGTAAAGCAGATGGGCCACATTTGTGCTGCATGCAAATATCTTCTAATTTCTGCATCAATAAACATCCACACGCACAGTGAATTTCTTCCTGCAAAGGTACAGTTCAGGGAAAGTTTGAGGTAAATCAGAATTTCTGTTTTGTTCTTCTTTTTCTTAAATTCTAACGCAAGCTGGCTGCCCCTGAAATTTAGGAGTTAAAACCTTGCTTTGAATTGAGAATAGCTGTCCTTTTTCTGGAGTGGGAGAAAAACCCACAAGGAAGTAAATGTGTTGCTCCAGGCAGAGAGCCTGGCCAGGACCCCCTGGTGCTGTGTTGTCAATGTATGATCCCTTTCAGTAAAGTTATACATTTGTCTAACTCAGTTTTATTTATCAAAGCAGAAGAAAGTGAGACTGTTGGCTGGCCCAGGAGCCCAAAGCCAAAGGTGGTATTGGTTGATGATTTCCAATTGCCTATTGGGTTAAAATTCTATTTCTAAGCCCAAAGGTTGGGGGTTCTCATCTGGAATATAGGCAATTTAGGCTGAAACTTGTGTTCTGCTGTTTTCCTCTATTCTGAGGGGCAGGTAACCAGTGTCAAATTGATTGAGTGGATTTAGATTTGTGGGGCATTAGGGTGGATTATTTTGTGTGGTTTATTTGCTTGTGTATGTGTGGGCTTGTTTTTTAAAATTGCCAGACATGTTGGACATAGTGGTAATTTTTTCTCAGTGGAGCTGTAGGTCTGCAACTCGTGGATGACTGTAACTCTTGCATGTATAAAGACTCATTTGAAAATCAACACTTGGAGCTAGCATCTCTCTATTTTAAATCACTTTAATTACAGCTGTTTGGCACAGATAGTTGTGTGGTCTGTTTCAATCTGAAATAATTAAGCACAGTAGTTCCAACCCCCACTGTTTCCTGCAAATTGTACTTGCAATTATCTCAATCTCATTTCATCTCCTTTGCAGACAGTAATGCACAGAGATAAACAGATAGCTTAACTAGATTTTGGGATGGTTTAGCTCATCCTTGTCACTTGGTTATCAAGTCATGGCAAGACATTGATAGAGACAAATGCCTCTGGTATGATTCATTAGGCTTCACATGAGTTTCTGTAAAATGTTCAGTAGAAAATCACTGGTAGATCTCCCAAAGAGACACATTGGAAGAATTTCTGTATTTTTGCTCCTGTCCCAGCAGCATGATACAGCTCAGTGTCAAGAAATCAGAAGTCAGCATGGATTAAGCCTCCTAGAGGAAGAGCTAACTCCTGGTGTCTCAGCATCTGGTTGCAGTCACAGCTGAGCAATCCACTCACTTGGCATGTTCAGCATGTAGTGTCACACAAATCATTGATCTTCTGGATAGTAATAGATGGTGAGGTGGCAGAGTTTGATATTAAATTATTCAGGGTAAAAGATTGAAGGTCTGGTTGGCAAGGAATTGAAAAAGGATGCTTAACCAGCTAATAGTGGCAGGTGAAATTTAGTGCAGGTTATTTGAATTGAGGTGGTGGGAGACAGAATCAGAGCTTGGCATATATGCAGGCAGATTCTGAGCTGGTTACTGTCATTTAAGCTGATTTAAGTGGAAGGATAGAGCTGTGAAAGCATCACCTCAGTTGCAGTCACAAAATAAATGTGATTTGGGGGATTACTGGGAAGGGAGTGGAAAATAGGAACAGTATGCTGTAGTATAAATGTGTGGGGCAGCTGTATTTAGAACTCAGTCTTCTGTTCTAGATTCCATGTATCAAAAATCTTTTAGTACAGCTGGGAAAGTTTTTAAAAGAATAGAAACAAAGATGATAAAGTATGTAATGGTTGTCTTCTAGGAACACTTAAATTGACTAGAGCTACCCAGCCTGCAAGAGGCATCTAAAGGAATACATGCAGGGTTGTATAGAAATCAGAAATTGATAAAATATTTATAAAATATGTATAAAGGTTTAGAAACTCCCAAGGTAAAACACTGAAAGGATGAGTACAGAAGGAATATTTGATATTTCTTCTAATACAGTATTGAACAGCATCAAGCAAAATTATTAGATGTCAGGTGAAACAAAAGGAGATCCCTCAGTGTATAACAAATAATGAAACTGTGGAACTTTGTTCTCAGGTTCTGTTGTTGCTGGAACCTTCTGTGGCTGTGCAAATTGACAGGATATGTGCAGGGAAGAGAAATAGTTACAGCTACTAAATTCTCTCTATGAACATTTTCTGGCTCAGAAAGTCCTTTTGTGCCCAGCCCCTGAAGTCCAGGGGTGGTGAGGGACAACTGTTTGCTCTCCCTGTTGATACATTCTTTTTCATTTTCTATTTCCAGATGTCTGCTCTCAAATGTTGAAAGTTAATGGGTCTTTGGTCTGATAGGGTTGGTGTGGTGTGTTCCTCACTCACCTCCCAGCCCAGGCTGAGGTTCCCTTTGAAAAAGATAGAAATGCATTAACAGTTTTAGACCAATTTAGAGAGAGAAAAGTTGCTATTTAAATTATTTGCTCTTCTGATCAAGCCTTGGGAACACTATCAAACCATGCAAAAATGTTGAGTATTTGGTAGGAATGACTGCAGGACTGTTTGCCTATAGAAATGTAGATTAGGGAGGCTATCAAGGTTTTGATTTTTTAAATTTGTGCTAAAATGCTTCACTCTCCTCTGTTCCTCCCCCATCTTATAAGTGGACCAGTGAGTGAGAGACTCACTACTGTATCTGCCAGCTAGGTCCCTGAAGATCTGCTGGAGTTATTCACATTTCCAAGTCTAACTTATGTAACTTTCTGCAGGGTCAGAGATGTAAGGTTAAAGTTCCACTGATGTGCTAAAGACTGACAGGAAAACCTCCACTGCTGGGATCTGAATTGGGCCTGTGCATGCTGCAATGAGTAGGCAATCCATTGTGGATTACAAGACTTCTTTTAATTCATGAATAAGCAAAAAGATGCTATAAAAAATTCAAGCATTCTGCATCACTGACTGCATTTATTTATTTTGACAAGTGTGATTAATTTTTAATTATTCATGACCCTTCATAATATATTATACCAGCAAATGCACTGCAGTCTATCCCAATGAAACATGAGGAACTGGAGATCTTGCAACTGTGGCAGTATTTCCTGGGGAGGCAGGTGAGAGGAAGGAAGGAGTTTGCAGACCAAGGAAGTTGCATTTTCAGCTGTGTGGATGTATGTTTTTGTCATGCTCAAGAGTCATTTGCCACTCTGATAAATCTGAAATGGGTCAAACCAGGCATAAATTCTACACCTCTCAACTCTTGAGTCTAACCCAGAGTCTTCTGTACTGTGGGGGCCTCTAGGATCAGAACTGAGTTTGACATCCATCAGGGGTGGTTTAGGAGCCATCAGCAGGTGGGATCTTCAGAGCTCAGCTCTCCTGTTACCTTACTGCAGTGCTGGCCTTTTCCCTCCTCCAGAGAAGCACTGGCTCAGCTTCCTGCAGTGCTGTGTGGCCCAGGGACTTTGGCAGGCTGTAATTGTGGTCCCTGGTCTGAGACCACAGCTGGGGCTTCATTCTGAGTCAAATCCTACAAGGAAGAGAGAGAACCACTAAAAGTTATTCCTTTGTATTTAAGGAGGCAGGACCAGTAGCAGCTGGACCCAAAACAACTGCTTGCAAAGTGAGTCCAGGTCTGATCAAATGTCAGTGATCTGTTCCTAACCATAAATGCAGTTCTAAATGGGAAGGATTAGAGTCTTGACTGCTCCTGACTATGGTTATGCAAGCAAGTTGCCTGCTCCTCTTTTAAATCTTTTGATTCTAGATCAAGTAAGTGAATTTTTGCTTCTCTGATTTGAAGATTTCAGGACCAGGAAAATATGCAGCTGCTTGATAAAAATTTCAGATGAAGAGATAAGTTGAGGAGATATAACCACCATTCCAAATAAAAATCAAAAAAGTAATAAGCCTCCCTGTGCAAATGTGAACTATGGTTGAGACAACTTCTTAATGGAAAATGTAGATTAAATTTTCATGAAGGATGGCAGGGGAAGTGGGAGATGAATGAGGACAGTGCCCTAACCAGCCACTGATTAGTTGAAAAGCTCTTATGTAAGTTCTAAAACAAGAAGTATCTGCATATTGTGTTAATGTGGTTTTAATTTTTGTAATTATTACTAAAGAAATGGAGCAAGGCTAAGGCACTGAGCATATTAGCAAATGGGTGATAATGAACTGCAGGATTATAAAATGGCTGTTGACTTTAATTTATGATTCCTCAGACAAAGAAGAATGAGGCAGATAATAAAAGATAATAAATAATACTTTGTTTCAGATTATCACTTTATTAACAAAACAGTAGAGTATAAATCAGTGTGGGCTTGCAAGAAATAAGTAGGTGATAAGTTATTTTTCATGTAAAACTCAAGCAGAAAAAATACTTATAACACTTAAAATTAAAAAAAAAAAAATGGTGAGGGGGAAATTCTCTTAGAAAAAGATAACTATTTACCAGGGGAAAGAATAAAGAGTTAGAAGAGTAGATGAGCTCACACTACACAGAGAAAATTTTTCCCTTTACATTAATTCTTATAGTGGTTTGAGGATATGCCTTGATCTTGTAGAATTGATCCAGCTTATATGTCTTTTGAACAAGATATCAGAGGTATTTCTTATTTAGTAAATCATTACATGGAGTTTGAGATCTTGACACCTTAGGCCTGGAAAATGAAACAACAAACCAAGAAGTGTTTTCTCAGAAGAATTTGTCTTTGGAGGAAAAATGTTTTTGAATCTGTCACAAATTTTGACCAAAAAACTTGCAGACCTGAAAGTTTATTGCATCTTTCTCTCTAATGCTGGTGAAGAATTTGGATCATCCTGGTTCAATCCTGATTGCTGAATAGTCCTTTAAAAGATACTGCTATGATATGATGCCACCCTAGTTTTATTATTTATATACCTTCAGATAAACTGCAGGTATCCCATGAAGATTTGTGAACTTTTTAGTTCCCACAAAATGGGATTCAGTTTCCTATTAGTTATTTTCCTCTTTAAGATTTAGTCAGTGTCTCAGTGGAAATAATTGTTGTGTGTGAGTTGAAGAATGAGCTACATACCACAAGTGAAACAGTAGAAGAATTAAGTGAGGTCTGGAAGTAACACAGACTGAAAATTATTCATCAATCTTACTGCAAATGAGAGATTTATGGATTTGTAGGGATGGCTATCAAGTTATTTGTATACAAACAGGGGGTGTAGAATTAAAAATATTATTTACAGCGAATAGTTCTGGCTGTTCTAGATGAGATTTAGATTTTGAGACTCAATTTGGCAACATAAACATATCAAGTGTTACAACACATACCCATAGGAATTTATGCAACATTAAGGCACTAAATGCAAACCAGACTTGCTTCCAGAGTCCACTGGGCTGTGGAGAAGGAAAAACACAGCCTTTTTATAAGGATCAGATTCCAGCTCATGCTCTGTTAGTACAAAAAATGGACCAGGTGTTCCCAGCATTTTGCAGCTTGCTCTTCTCAACAGGACTACACTTGTGCTTTGTTGTTGCAAAATTATTCCCCTTTGATGAGCTTGCTCTAAAGAGGCAAGTGATTGTCTCATTGTAGGACAGTGTGTTTGTTTATAGGGTAGGTATGTATTTATACAGACCATGGAGAAACATGTGGGCTTGTTGATTTTAGAAATCTTGTTTGTTCACTCCTTAATTCAGTGAAGACTTGCATGCAACATCCAGCAGTCTGCTTCCCAAGCTGAAGAAGAAAAATTAATTTCAGTGTACATCAGGTGTTAGTATGCTCTAATGGCTTGCTGCATACCTGTGACTAATGTACTCCAACAAGTTTATCCAGAAAAGGCAGAGACAATGAAGAATAAATGGGTTGTAAAATGGTCTCTTTCTCACTCCTAATGACAGTTTCTACTTGGCAAGATGAGAGGCATATTAAAAGGACAGCTGGAGGGAAGTGTGTCCTGCTCTTGGCTGTGTTTGACCTTTTTATAGGAAAAGACTACCAGATTAACGCACATATGAATTTATTTTCCCTCTCTAGTATAGGGACAACGTCCTTTATCAGTAAATGCTTGTGTATGTCCATGCATATGCTGTGTTCAGAGGGTTGTTTTAAATTGAACTTTTTAAGCATAGAAAACTCACATTTGCCCATAAAAAGTCTTCAATGGGTTAGTAAGTTATTTGGTGGTTTTGAATTATTTCTAGCCTACCTGCTTCTTCTATTTTATGTGTTTACTTTTTTACCATGCCAGTGACAGCTCACACATATGGCTCTGTACACAAAAATACAATGTATGGTAAAGAAGTATCAGCAAGACCCTGTGAGCCTGGCAGCCCCTTGGCTACTTTTTGGCTTTCCTTACCAGGCATGGTCTAACTATATCCTTGTTCTGGTTTGAGAAGCAAGACCAGCGGGACACCCCAAGTCAGAAATACAATTTATTAGGAAAAGGGAAAATAAAACAAAAAGGAAACAAAATACATGCAATAAGAAAACCACTGACAAAGAATACAACCTGACACCCTGTTGGTCAGGGTGTTGGCAGCAGTCTGCTTGCAATGGTGGCTGCTCCTCCTGGAGTATCAGCTATGGCTCTGTTGAAGCAGTGGTCCTGGAGAAGAAGTCCAGTGATGGATGGGCCTGTTCTTCTCTGGTCTCTGTCTTGGTATTCCAGTCCTCAGGTTTTTTATCCAGATAGAGAGGGTTTGGCTCCTCCCCCTGGCTGGAGCATTTCCCAATGGGATGAAGGAAGTTTATCAGTGGTATTTAAATGGCCCATTAGCAGAAGACTTATGGCCCATTAGCAGAAGACTTATGGTCATGGAAGAGATAAGGAAAACTGCTCTTTGATGGTTTCTTATCAGCTGGCTAGGGGATAGTAATAGAATACACTTGGTTACAGCTTGCACTGCAACCCATGACAATCCATTGCCAAATACTACAATAACCTCTGCTTCTCCAGCACCTCACCTAGGAGGCTCTGAGAATGCTCTACTAAATAAGGCCCTTTGTATGGTTTTGAGGAGTTGGGAGAAGGGTTTTTCTCCCTGTTGTCAGAGAGAAACTAAAGCCCAGTGTGGTTAAATCAGTAGCCCAAGGTGAGCTGTGCCAAATTTGTGTCCCTTGCACCTTAAGCACCACTAACAGTTGTTGGGGTCCCCAGTGTTTTCTCCATGAAGTTGCTTGCTCCACTGGTAATGAATAGATGTTGTCATGTGGGATTTTTGCCACAATTCTCCTGTGAGATTCTGTTAAAAACATCATCAGATTGACAAGAACTGAAGTATTTTTGCTGTTAATACTCTCCTCAATGATAGTCTGTTGTATTGCAGTACATATCTTACACACCTATGCTTGGGTCAGTACATTAAAAGAGAGTCACAGAACTTTAAAAGCTAACAGGTTTTACTGCTGTGACTCTTGCCAAGAACAAAGTCCAGCTAATTAAGCCAAGATAATAAATTGTTAATTTAGAGCAGTGGTAGAGAAAATACCATGATTCAGTCAGGATCTTTCCATGGATGAAGTTAAACCCAAGTATTGTTTAACCACTTTGGTAAATTTGGGTAAAGAGAGGATTGATTTTTTAAATATTTCTGTCCTTGGTTTTCTGATTAATTTCAAGTTGTTTAGATGTAATTCTGTAAAGGATGTGTTGATACCAATGCTTTTGTAATATCTCATTTTTTCCTCACAATTACATGTAGTAATTCAGAGGTACTGCAAGAAATACCTTGCAGTATTCTTGCTCCCCTAGGTGTGCCTTCAGAGGTTAAATCTTATAGAAATTGTTAATATTAAAGCTCACTGAAGTAGTTTTATTTACCTTTACCTTGAAGGGGATGGGACCTCTGAGCTTAGTTGTTTTCTCAGATAGTAGCTTAAACTCAGCATCAATATTTTATCCCACTCAAAATAACCAAAGAAGGTTGCAGAGTTAAGACAAGATATTGAATGAGAATTCTATTTTCTATCTTTAAAAAATAAATTTCTTAATACCATGCAATGCCTGTTTTGGCAGTTCCAAGCAACTTGCCTAGATTCTAATGAACAATCATGCTTTCAATTACGAGCTAGAAGCTATCCCTGAAGTTTCATCTGTTTTCTTTGCTGGCTTGTTCTGAGAGCACAGTGATGAAACAGATGGTATAATGCATGAAGATGGGAACAGCCATACTGGGAGGGCAAAAGAGGGAAGAAAACTGATGGCTGGACTTCCCCAATTGTTCTCTCACTCTTCAGACAGGCTGTGAGCTGAGGGGCAGCAATAGAACATGGCTCTCCATGATATGTTGTAGCTCTGGTGGGGAACATCCCACAGTATCTCCTTGTTGATTTGGGACCTCCAGTCCTAGACCCTGTTCCTGTGTTGAGCAGCACTTCCTTTCTGTGCAATAAATTAAATTGTGTGTGCCACTCGTGGCAAAGAAATCACTTTCTCTAAGTTCCTGTGAGTCCTTTTACTCTCAACAGCTCAGGCTTTCTCATCTATCAAATGCAAGCAATTTGGAAATGCTTGGCCTTCATCTTTCACCTTCCCCAACTAAACAGGATTTTCTAAAAGTTAAATACGAGTCTCTATCTTTTGTTAAAATGAAAATACTGTGTTTTTAAAAAATCTTTTGTAATTCACATTAATGGTCCCTATCAGTTGTAAAGTCAAATGAAAGCCAGCTTTGTTAGCTGAATGCTTCAGTGTCACAAAAGAGATGAGAGAAGTGAGGACCACTTACTTCTAAATGGCATTTCCTTAAGAATTTAAGAAATGTAATAGTGGGCTTTTAGCCATTGTTCTGCATTTTTTCTTTTTTTCCATTCTATGCATGTGAGCAGATCTATCCACTCTTCTGGGAGAGGCTGTCTTTCTAAATTATCTCATGAAAACATGAGTAAAAAAGGTGATGTGTAGATTTCTCCACGTTTGAAAAGATGTTCAAACAGCAGAAGCAGAAGATTGGTTACTTAACATTGCCTGTGTTAAAAGGATAAACCTGATGAAGGGCTGAACTACAATAACTCACCTTGTGTGCTGCTTTTAGTGGAGGACACGTTGCTGCTTTCCTGTGCTTCCAGTGGGGAAGTGGAAAGGTCAGGCACTGAAGGGAAGCATTTTGTTGTATACCACAGATAGGCATCTCTGGCAGTAATTCAGAGCTTTGCAAGGCACTTAAACAGCATAATAAAGGTTAGATCACAACTCCTTTTCAACTGTTGTAGTAGGATTGTTTATCAGAGAAGAACCCAAGCTGCAGAGCTTCAGTATTGATTTTGAGCAGAAGGTTCAAGGATATTCTGTTTTCAAGGTGTTTACTCAGATCATGGAAGAAACAAAAAGCCCATGTTAAAACAACATTAGGATGCAGGTTTAATTCCACTCTCTATTTTTCCTGGAGGTGTGAAAGTATTTGAGGAGGAGACAGAGGTTGTTTAGTATTTAGCTGCTCTAAAAAATTGCAGCTTTTCAGACTATGAGGTATTGATAGGGCAGGCTCTGCCTGCCTGCCTGAGTTCATCCCACATGTCAGCAAGGTGACTTCATTAGAGGTGAAAGTTTGCTGTGACACACAGCTTGGGATTTTACAAACAGAACTTAGATTGGGGGAAAAGGAAGGACTGTTCTGGTGGCCTCAGTGTCCAATTCCTGTTTAATTCCCTGCAAGGGAAGGCTGTTTTAAATTTGTAGTCATTGGTTTAGTTATCCACCTAAGGGCAATGTATTCAGTGTTATCATGTTATTAGCAAATCAAGATTTCTGAGGAACTAATAGCTTGGATAGTTAATTTTTGTTTTATCATTAATTAAGGATAAAAAGCAAGAATATAAGACAGTATTACAAAATGTTGTTTAACTTAATTCAGAAATTGTGGCTTGCTCCCAAAGTAATGACCTTCTCAATGACTAACCAAGGCAAAGAAGTCTGTTAAGCAAGAACAGGTTCTAAAATCAACTGCTTAGTAAAGATGCCAGGTCATTTGCAGTTGGTGGCAACACCTAAGTGAACAGCAACAATTAATATTTTTAACAGCAAATTTCTTTAAGGACATTTATTTAAGAATGACTACCAGTGTAGCATATGTAGCTGGTTTTTTTATCCATCAATGGAGAAAGGTGAATAAGGTGTAGAAGGAGTTTTTATCTTTGAAGGATTTCATCATCTAATTAGAGAACAGAAAATCTGGATCCCGGTTACTCTGAAAAAAAATCCAGTGATAATTGTAATGGCTTTGAAGCAAGGGATGATTAAAATGTACTCCAGGCATTTTCAGGGTTGGTGCTTGACTTGCTGCAGGCAGTTCTCTCTGGGCCCCTTGCAGAACAGGTGGTTAATGGCAGGTGTTTGCTGTCCAAGAAGTGATTTTTGTTTTATGCCAGGCTGAACTTAATATGGAAACCTCTGGAATATTTGGGAAGCTTGGATTCAGCAATATTAATCCAAATTGCCTTAAAATTAAAAAATACCAGAAGTTAAAATGCTGACTATTTAGAAACTGAGCATTGGCCTCCATTAACACTACACCTCCTGTTCTGTTGTACAGAGGGCTTTTCCCATGGCTAAGGGGTGTTTCACTGCAGGGGAAATGTTGGGAATTGATGTTCAGGTTTCCCTTGCAGTGAGCTAATATGCTTCCAATCATATTGGTATTTTGCATTTGCTGATGTGCTTAGGTGAATGTTTGTGTAATAGATGAGTACTTCCATTTCTTTCCACTGATTTACAGGGCAAGGGGTTTGTCTGGACAGGTAAGGGCAGCTGTAAGAAAATGCTGGAGCAGGGTCAATGCTTGAGTGATTGTTGAGCTGTGCTGTCATTACAGAGTGAGTGACAAAGTGTAATTGAAAAAACTGAGCCCCAACCAGCTGAGAGACCTCACCTGGGTGTGAAGTACTGCTTACCTTGGGCAGAGAGCTGTTCTGCATGGGGGGGTTTGGCTGGGATGTCCCTGAATTAAGACAGGAATTGGCTGTATGGAAAAGAGGCACATTAGAGACAATGCCTTTAACCACTCTCTACTATGTTTGGGATTTTTTTATTCTATCTCAATGAAATTATACATTTCAGAGTGCTTTGTGGGTGGGCAGGTGAAATGTACTTCATTACAGCCACAAATTGATTGTCTTGAGCCTCAGTCAGTGTTGTATCCATTAACTCTTCCAGAGGGTGGGGCAAGCTGGTTATGGGCATTGCATTGGGAATGACCTAAACAACTTCCAAAAATGTACAGATTTGTTGGTTACTTGATTGGTTACTTAGTACACTTCATTTACCAGCAAGCTGAACTTTTTTAAAATGAAACTGAGTTACTGAACAATTCCTTGTTGCTAAAACTGTTGGTAATACAAACTGCAGAAATTTGAGTGACCTGCAGATTAACCTCTTTCAATCCCAAATGTAATCCGAGCTCCTTGTTTATTTGTGTGGTTTGTATTTTGCTGGAGAATTTTTTTTGCTGATTTTTCTTAAAAACTGTTTCCTAAAAGGCACCTTCCTGCTCTGTGTCCCTCCTGTGATTGTTATCAGGTATTGTCCTGTTGGGATTGCTGGATGAAGGGACACAGACTTCAGGAAGTGGCATTTTGCTAGCCCACATTTTTATTAAGCCTGTTTGTGAAATTGCTGAGGATGCTCCCAGTTTCTTCTTGCTGGGCTGAAGCCTGGGATGGTTTTTAAAGCCTGACACTGCCACAAGGTGATACAAATGTGCATTGTGTCACTGGAAGCCTTGCTGAATAGCAGCAGCTGTTTTAGCTTGGTTTTTTTTATTTTCTGGTGTTTTTTGCTGCAATAAAACATGCAAAGAACTTCTCTATTTCTTATAAATGCCCAAATACTTAGAGAATTTGCTGAAAGTCTTGGTTAGATTGAAATGCAAGGCTTGTCTCTGCAGAATTGGGTCCATGTGGCTCCACACAAGACTGTTTGTTCTCCTTTTCAGGACAAGATAAAATCATAAAAATTTCTCTTCTGCACTACCTTTGGTCTACAAAGTATTAACACATAGAAAAGATGATAATTTATCACCTTTTCCATATTACCAGATGTCTCTTTAATTGATGGAAATCTTTTTACAATCACTTTAAAGAAAACGAATTGCTTTTGAGGAATTTTTCCCTCAATTGACAGCAACTTAATGAGAGGTTGTGACTTTGTAATCAATTTTAATTATTGTGTAGTTAATACTGCTAAAAATAACAACTTTAGCTTTGATACTGGATGATTGATTTGTGAAGCAACTTGTAAATAATTGATCTCTTATTCCTTAATGGTTTTTATGTTAAAGCTTTTTGAAGTAAAAAGGAAAGAAAAAAAAATCAGGCAAATATTTCAGTAGCTAAAGAAGACATAATGTAATGTCATAGTAACCATTACTACCATAGCTGGAGTTTTACACACTGAGAGTTGTGTGTTTTAGGGGTTAAACCATGAAACAGAAGATTACTATTTCTAGGTGTTTTTCCCATTCAGTCACTGCCTCTGTAGGGATGTGATCACACACAGCAGCCATTTGGTCTTTCAATTTGCCAACTTTAAAATAGTGAGCAGACCCTGTCACGTGTTGTAAAGCTGATTAACATCAGTTCTGGTAAAATTATTCTACAAAAGATGGTAAAACCCTGCATCATCCTGTTATTTTCAGAATACATGCTCAGTTTAGAGATGACAAGATGGTTCTTTTTCTCCACTGGTAGCTGTCAGTCCAAAATACCAGTTTCTTTTGGGTTTTCCATGCTTTCAGTACTACAGGCTCTCTGACTAGACCTTATGGCAGCCTTCTCCTCTGTTACTATTGAGAATTTTAATATTTGAAGTGAAGGAGCTCCATTCTTCATTTCCAGCAGCTGTCAACCTTGTGGCATCAGAGATTTAAATGACCTGTTAGAACAAGGCTGTTTGCCTGCAAGTATTTTAAATGGGGTGAGGCACACCAGCCTATGTGGATCCTTGTCCAGAGTGGGACTGTGTTCTGCATGTTTGCAAAGCACTCAGAGTTCCTTCAGAGGGAAGGTGCTATCAGTGAATATTGCTGTTCTGTGTGTGACTGTGGGCAGTAATGGGACAGTGAAAATGGATTATCATTAATGTCAGCAAATACAGTTTTAATCATGTTAAAACCATATCTTTGTGAAACTAAATGAGATTTCTCATAACACAGCTACTTATTTGTATTCCCCATGCATTGGCCAGACTACCTCACTATTCTTAAAGCAACTACCAATCACCATGAGGAGTCAAGCAGACGCTGCATTCTCCATAATTACAAGCAATTTTCCAATTGAATTATCCCATGATTTAATTCCTTACCTTGCATCTGGAGAGCATCAGCAATGTGCAGCTGTTTTGGCTTTGAGAATTAATTGTTGCTAAATGCATTAAGAGTGGTCTTGCTGCAGTGATTTCAGAAAAGAGTTAAATCCTACCTCCTTTCTGAATTAAACTTCTATTTCTTATTTCCCATTCTCCTGACTCAAGATCATGATACAGGCCATGGGTTTACTAGCATTTGCCTTGGCTAGTTGTGAATCTTAATTCAAAATAAATACATTTAGTCACTGAATTGAAATCATATTACAATGAGGCACAAAGTTTAATAGAACATGCCACAGTCAGTAAAGACTGGAGGGCTGAGGATTAATGATAAATTATGTTAGTTTATCCTGCTGGTAGGACTTCTTATTTATAGCAAAAAAAAAAAAAAAAAAAAAAGAAGAGATGGTAACTTGCAAAGTACATAATACCTAATGAAAAAGGTATAACTTTTCATATCACAGTGGTTTTAGGCAGGTCAAGTACTTCAAATGTAGGAAGAGTGTCTTAGCCATTTGTCCTTGAGGGAAGAACTGACAAGTATTTAGACTGGTTGTAGCATGTGGTCTGAAAGTAGAAAAAGAATTGGAAGAAATACTGAGTTTTGTGAGGTTGAGATTGTCATCAGGGATATCCAGAGTCTATTAGATTACAGTAAGAATGGAATTTTTTTAATCTAGAGTCTACTTTTTAAAATTTTTTTTCATTAAATGCAAATACTGTAGCTAAGGGTCTTAGGAGTCTTAAAATACAGAGGTGTATTTTCATAACTCTTGCAAGTTAATGAGAACATTCTTGAACTGCATTTATTTAAATAATGATACAAAGATGCATTTACTGCTGGGTTTCCTTGATTGCAGGAAAGTGTGTTGTGTTGAATCAAATCTACAAAGAAATGGAGAGTGCAGGACTTTATCTCTTGTGCCTTGCAATAGAAGAAGGGAGTGCTAAGCCCCCTGCTATAAACACTGTGCTTTTCAAACACCTTACAATGATAAGAACAAGTAGGTTCTGATTATATCTGAATAATATAAACATTATTGAGTTTGTCTAATGATTGTCTGGCTCATGATTACTCCTTCCAATGAGAATCATATTGTGCAAGTTTAACATAACCAGGGCTCTAAGACAGCAAGCAATTGAATTAGCTGCTTCTTGCAAAAATTTCCTTTGTTCTCACCCAGAAAGCAGCTTTCTTCAAGGGCTTGTCTGCTAAAAAATTTCACACTGTTATTTTCATTCCCTTAAGAAATGTTTAATTCAGGAACATGGACAAGTAACAAATGCCCTGAATTAGCTTCCTTCTCTTAAAAGCCAAATAATTTTTATCAGTTCTATTCTATATGGCTGGAGATGTCTTATCTTGTTCAGATACAAACAAATTATGGTTGCCTTTGGAAAGCCTGTGTGGGCAACTGTGGATTTCTCACAAGCTGAAGAGAGGAACTCCTGAAGGAGGAGCAGTGAGAAAGGCACAGGATTGTTGGACCAACCAATACAAGAATTTATGAGTCATTGCCTCTAGACAGTGGAGGAAATGCAGAAGCAGTGGAATAAATGTGACCACATGGGTTTGAAAGGCATTGCTAATATAATAGTGGAATAAAGTAAGGAAGAAAGTGATGCCTTTAGGACTGGAATCCTGGAGGCAATAACTGCAGCAGAAAATGAAAAATCTTGTACGTGGAGCAGAGTAAAAATTTGTGTTCCAAGCAGGGATTATTGGCAGTAAGTAGAAGCTGTAAGAGAGAGTTAAGAGTGTCTGTTAATTGCCACAGCCATCAGCTACGAGAGTGGTGAAGATTTTTCTGGAAGAGAGAAGAATATTCTATTGCCATTGCATAAAACAGTAACAGAGCCTAATGCAGAGTGCTGCATACCAGTCTGCCTTGTTCTGTTTGAGAAAAAGGAAATGTAAAATGGGAATAGGTGTTGAAAACAGCTCCTAGAATGGGTCTTGCCACAGCTGTTACAAAATAGCCCTTTTCAGTCTACTGACGTGAGTAGTAGTTGCTGGTGTTTATAAATATATTTGAAGAAAGAAAGGCAAGTGTTGGAAACTTAGCTGAAGGAGAAGGAAGTGCTGGCCAAGGAACAGGTGAGCAAATAAATACAGGCCACAAATGCTTTTAGCATGGAAATAACACCAAGATAATGAAATATCAGAGCTGTGAATTAGCCTTCCAGTGAAGGGGGCTGGTAATCTAGATAGTTTTGATGTAGCATTTCATGTCCATCAACAAATGGAAGAACTGGTGTTATGTGTATCCCTTGCTGTAATGTACCAACAGTGGTAACTTCTGAATTATCCATAACACAGATATTGGGGCAGGCTGATGGTGCACCCATCCATTTATAGTGTGGAAAATGTGCTGAAAATCTCTGTAGCTTAGACCATGCAGATCCTGAGTTCCCAGCCTGCAACAGCAGCCACACCAGAGAGCTGCCACTTTGGGGAGTGGTGCTGTTTCCTACCAGTGTATGGGCTCTGACTTCCCATTGTTGACAGGATGCTGGGTTTCCTCTGTGTGGTCCTCACATTTCATTGAACATAATTCCTTCACTCAGGATTTTTATCCTGGGAAGCTGAAAAGGCAGAGAGAGGCCCAGAGATGGGAGAATAATCCTTATCTCATTTGCTTCTCCTGTGTTTTGCTCATGTGGGATGTGTTAGGAATTGTTTACCTGAATTGGTGAGCCTGATTGGGCTCTGGTGTGAGTTGTTTTCAATCACTGACCAATGGTCACAAGAATTGTGTTGGGACTCTGGAAAGGGTCATGAGTTTTTCATTATTATCTTTTTAGCCTTCTGTAAGTATCTTTTCTCTATTCTTTAGAATAGTTTTCTTTAACATAATATAGTATTATAAAATAATAAAATAGCCTTCTGATGACATGGAGTCAGAGCATCATTCTTCCCTGCCACGAAGGGACGGATTTTTTACAACACTTCTGCCTTTCAAAAGTGCTGGGTTTGTGGTTTTATTTTCAAGTAGATTTGCATGTGGTGAGATAGTGTCTTAGCAGAATTTCTTTTTACACCTCAGAATGAAAGGCCTTCCCATACCCCAGAGGAGAAGAGGGGCTCAGTAAGCCCCCTGTGCTGTTTGCTGTGCCCTGCTGTGAAGGAGGAGAAGCTGGCACTTGGCAGCTGCCTGGGTTCCCCAAGCCCTCCGCCAGTCAAGCACTGTGTGCTGCACCGTTTACGTTTGGTAACTGAGCAATTAAGGATTTTGTATTCTAATTACCTGGCCAATTATGTGCAGTGCAAAATTCCCTGCTAGTAGTGCTGTGATAGCCTGAACTGCAGACAGTCTTGTGATTAAACTGTCCCTCGATGATGAAGTCGATAATTAACAAGAAAGCATTTTGCTGAGTAGTGAACAAAGTCAAAGAAAGAACAGAATCGAGTTTTCAGTGCTTTAATATGGTTTTAATGGTGCTCTTCTCAGGGACAAGAACTTCTCTGACCTCCCCTGAAATTAGAAGTGCATACCCACGTGCAAAAATGTGACCTGATTTCTTTACAAAGAGCATAATATTGATGATCATAGGGCTGGAGGACCTGCCTTATGAGTGAAGACTGAAGGAGTTAGGCCTTTTTTCCCAGGAGAGGAGAAGGTTCAGGAGAAACCTTGCTGCAGTATTCCAGTACTTACAGGGAGCTACAAAGAGAACACACTCTCTTCACAAGGAGCCATAAACAAAGGGGCAACAAAACGAAGTTGAACTGGGAGAAGTTTCATAAAGATGTGAGCAAAACAATTTTTTTATGGTAGCAATCATTGGCTGGAAGAACTTCCCTGCCTCTGGGTGTTTTCAAGGTGAGACTGGACAGGGGGTTAGATAATCTCCTCTAGGAGATTGTTTCCATGAAAGGTTGGACCAGATGATCTTCTGAGGCCTCTCCCACTCTGGGCTGTTTTATGAGTTGAATTTTAACTGGGTGAAGTACCTTCACAATGTTTTTTTTTCTGTGATACTTTCATCACAGTAAAAACCTGTGCAGCCCATGCCAGCTCTAATGGTCTTTGTAGCTGAGTGTCCTATGTGGAGTTCTGTGCTTTCAGCCTGGACAGTTTGAGTATCACTTTCAAGTGATAACTAAAGATGAAGGTTTTATTGTTCACTTGTCCTCCAGTCCCAAAGTAATTAGACATTTACTCCTCACAGTGTTAAGTGATGTATGAACATGCAGTAAACAGTACAGAAAGCCACACAGCTCATCAATGTCAGCCTGGCATGAGCTACAAGACAGGCAGACAGAAAAAAACATTCCATTTTATAGCATTTTACTTCAGCTGGTTTTTCTCTGAATGTCTGCTTGAGCAGAAACTCATCCAAATTCTCTTTGGAATGTATTAGCTTTTATTGAGGGCTATCCACTTAAAAAATTTAATCCCTCTGAAGATGTCAGCTGAGAAAAATTGAAATACTGTAGCAAATGTATTTTTCTCCCTTAAAAAAGTCAAAATGTTGACAGAAGTAATTATCCTTAGTGAGCAAATCTTACAAGTTATCCTTAACATTGTGGACATAATTAAATTATGGTAACTGATTTATATGAAGTAAGCTTGAATTTTTTTTTTAATTTTTGTTAAAAGTTGTATCAAGACAACTGAAAAATGTAAATGGGCTTATATAAACATCCTTTGGTCTGATAAAATTAATTTTGTACATGGAAGAAGATATTTTCCTTAAAAAAAGAAACTTCTTAAAAGGACTTTTTGAAGACAAGAACAAGTGAAATCAAGGCCTCTGCTCCTGCTAATATAGTTCATATACCCAGCAATCATCATTTGGTAAATTGGTGCCTGAAAATGGGTTAACAAACTTAGGAACCTGGCACCCACAGACCTCATGCAATTACTCCATTATACTTTCTCTGTCATAGGGATTTTCAGATAAATCAAATCTGAGTAGTTTTGGTTGATTTATTTATTTATTTATTTTAAATTTTGTTCTTAGATTCTGAAAGAGCTCTCTTGGTTAAACATCCTCTGTAAAAGAGGAATGTGTCTTTCTCTGGTGTGTTTTGAGCAAGACTTGTCCTTAGAGCAAGGAGTTTGTGAGTTCTTGTGTGCAGAAGCTTCTGCTTCACTGGTTTTAATGGTGTAAAAGGCACAGAAACTTGCATGTGATCTCTCTAAGGCAAGTCTCACTATGTCATTCATCATCTTAACGAGATTAATGGAAATAGCAAAGCTGAAGGGAACTTCATCTGTTACAGCTGATATACTGGCAAGCTCAACTTTGCTTTAACCAACAGAAATTAGCAGTAATTTCCTTTAACCTCTTTGGTGTTTGTTCATGCCAACCACCTATATTGGATGTGACATCAAAACTGAGCTGGACTTCCAAAAAGGAATTCTTATCATCCAGTTTGCACTGTCAAACTTGCACTGCAAGTCCTGAAGTGCAATAACATGGTCTATTCAATTTAATCTTCCTTTCCTGTGTTTAACTTGGGACAAGAACATGCAAATGTGAAATGTATTAGCTCTATTTGATAGGAATTTATGCTTTTCTTTAGAAGTGTATGAGAACTTGGGGATCAGCACTTCTTAAGTCCTAGGAAATTTCTCTCATCTTACAGAATTTTATCAAAGCATGAAAAAATCTAAACTTGATTTTATGTTTTGGTTGTTACAAGAATATGCTTAGGTATCTGATAGGGAAGCTTTGTAAAATGACTTACCTGCCCCTGTAAATTGTTAGGAATCAAACCAGAATTCCCTACAAGTGCTAATTTTTAAGAGGTTGTAGTTACTGATGGCCTCCAGTGAGCTAACCCTTGGGGAGGACCTAATTTGAGAATGACAATGATAACATTTTTAATTTTGTTTGAGACTGAAGGTGGGAGCTCCCATGCCATGAAACCAGAATTTCAGCATGTTTGAGATATTTTTGCAGTCACTGGTGCTATATCATAGCCTTTGAGGGACTGGTGCAAGGAGTACTCTAAAGTGTAGATATGGAATAATCACCTAAACCAACTTCCAGCCTTGTCCATGTTTGATCTCCATAAAAAGATGGATCTTCCCTTTTTTAATTTTCTTTTTTCTTTTTTTTTAATGCCAGCTTTAATTGCCTTCAATACTTTATTGCAATAAGTACCAGAAGCTAAAAGTGTGTTCTGTTAAAGGTTTTCCTTTTATCAGTTTTCAAGCTGATACATTTAAATGGCTACACTTCATTTCATCCTAGTGTTAGTACCAATCAATTTAACACACAGAAAATTATCTTCTTGGTTTAAAACCAACCAAACAAAAAAGGAATACTGGATTTATTGAATTATTTTTTCAGAAGTTTTCAGAACCTGACTCTCCTTTATCTCCATGGGCTTGAGATACCTGGGCACTGTTATGTACTTAACAGCCTGTAAAAAATCTGTCTATAGCAGATGTGTGCTATTTATTTATGGGTTTTCCTTAAACCTTGCCAGACTGTAGTTAGAATTTTTGATACAAATGGGATGTTTTAATCTGGACAGGTCATTTCACTGATTTGGTGTTCTTCCTCCATAGTTAGCCAAGTGATTTGTGCTTCCCTTTTGAATGAGACTTAGCAAATCTCCTAAAAGTTATCATCATAATTTAATGTGTATGATTGTGCTTCAAATCTGTGGCTCTTGAGAAGCTTGTTATTGAAGTAGTGTGGCTTAATTGACTTCTTGGGTAAAATACCATATTACTCTTAGATCATCTGTATTCACCAGCTTTCAAAGAATGCAGATAAAGACCATTAATTACCTTTTATCAACAATGTGAGTTCAGCAGGTCATGCTGATTATGCAGCTGGTGTATCATTTCATATTTGACTGTATGTTTCTGACTGCTACACAAAACTTGTTTGTAAGTGGGAAAGATCAGAGACAAATGTAAGGAGTTCTCAAGTTACAAAACTGCCTTGGGGAGCTGAGCTCTTAGACAATTGAACAAGTGTCTTTCCATTATCCTGAACAAAATGCACTTGGAAGGCACTGATGAGAGGGGAGGGACAAGGAGCTATAAGGCAAGGCTGCTGCCTCATAGCTCTAGACAGACTCCCACTGGTGCAGTAATTCTGGCTTCACAACTCAAGGGTTCCTCCATGGCTTTACAAAATGGGGACATGGCAGGAGGGCTGACAAGATAAGTAATTATTTTGCTCTGATTATCTTGTTTTCATCTTAGTGATTAAAAGGACATGCAAAAAATTCTGAGGGATGGTTCTAAAGCAGAAACCTATAGCTCTGGTGGCATCAAGGTAAAACCAGCTCCTGTGCCCAGCACTTGGGCATATTCTTTTCAGAATGTCAGGGCTCACAAAACTTGGCATTTGGTTGCTGTAATTTTATCTGGTGGTTAAGAGTAGACTCATTACACTGGGACCACAGAGAGGAATGAATCAACAATGAGCCTTGTAAGAGACAAGTAACTAAGTTGCTGGGGAAACTGGGAATTGTTCCTAGTAATCTTGTTTACTAGTAAATGCTGTAGTCTGTAAAAGCAGAAACGTTTCCCCCTGCCAATACAAATTCATTAGTTTGCAATTTACAGTCTAAGTTGATACAAAGCCAAATTCTACAAGAGCAAAGTTTTATCTGCAAGGAGACTGTGCTGTTGGTATAGTAGTCAATTGACTGGAAAATGTATTCTCGCTTTCCTTGAAATGTAGTTTAAAAACATAAATGCGTGTGGATTTGTCTAAATAATAAGCTTCATAAATGATAAAAAACAGAGAAGGTGGCAACAGATTTCCTCAGTTTAATGTGTATTTCTCTAGAGCTGCTCAAGGAAAGAAGGAGGCCTGGAGAGCCAGAGGAGGAGGTTGGTTGGGATCACAACCTGTGGACTGCTGTGTCTGCTGCTGCAGCAAGGAGCAACTTTGTCAAGGGCTGAGCAGCTGTGGTGACAGGGAGATCTGTTGTAGGGGAAATGGCCTTTATGGGGATTTGCAAAGGTCAGGGCAGTGAAAATGGGGCAAGCCCTCTCCCTTCAGTGGCATAAAATGAGGGGAGTGACTGCCAATGAACTCTAAACTCCTTCGCGAGAGCCTTCGCTGCTGTGCTTTAGGATATTTACAAAGATGCACACAACCTTGGACTACTGTACTTTTGCACTTAAAATGTCTTAGAAAGTATGTTGTTTTTTTCAATAAAACAGTATGCCAGGGCTTGGAGTTCGGGTGATGAAACCCAGAGAACCTTAGGTTCTAAAATCTGAAGTAAAAAATGGCTGGATTTGAAGCATTGTTTTTTCAGGAAATCAGTGTAAAAAAGAATTGGTATGAATGATTGAAAGGGCTTAGGGTCTATACTTAGAACAGAAACTGTTCTGCCTGTAACTATTCTTACCTTTCATGTCCTTAGTTATCTCCTAAAAAAACCAACCATGTAACTTCTGTGTATGATGTATAAACTTAAATGCTACCGCAGGAGAAGGTTTCTAAATTATTTTATATGAAATCAATATAAATGGCAGAAACTTAGCAAATTCTTTGTTGGAGATTCAAGAGAAGCTGTCAGTCACATTGATTTATTTTTGATGGAGGTGGATCTTGTTTAGGCATTGCAATCTACATCCTGCAGACCAAATTGTTGGGGTTTTGTTTGCTTGTTTAATTCCACAAAGCATTCCTATATTTTCCTTGAAGAACTATCACTCAGGTTTTCACAGAAAAACCTTTTTCTCAGCATAGGGTTTCATAGCAGTCACTGGTAGAAATGCCATTGACTGGTACCTTTCACCGGGCTTGGATTGACTTTTAGTCTTTCTTCACTAAAGAGATGTGTGTGATTAAACTATCCCAAAAGCAGAAGGAGGGGAAAAAACATTTGTCTCTTTTTTGTATGACAATCTCATCCCTGGCAGAGAGGCCTTCCCAGTGAAACATTTAAGCATGGGAAGCATCCTGGTTTCCACAAGATTGCATGTTTTAGTTGGCTTGAATAGTTTCATTGAAGGATCAGTCCTACTTTGGATTGTCCTGGGGCACCGTGGGCACTTCCAAGCAGTCTCCTGCTCAGTCTCTGCTAATCTTTTTTTCTGTAATGCATTCAACATTGTTCCTTTTTTATGTTTATAATGGCAATTACCTCTTCTTGAGTAGACCTGCATTTGCAACTGAATAAAAATTTACAATAGTCTTCGGTAGTTTAGATAACTGGATAGTTTCTGGGAGAAATGGCATTGAAATACTTTAAAAACATCCTTCTCCAAAAGAGAAGTGGTCTTTTCTTAAAGGATTCTGTATACTTTACTGAGGGAGTACTATTAAAGGGAATGATTAGACATGTTTTTATTAATAATTCAGAAGAACACAATCCCACTTCTATTTGTAGTCCTGCCCAGCAAATCACAGTGTCACATTTGTGACTCTGTATTTCAGCTCACTGTCCTCAAAGTAAGAATGTATGTGCTGGCATGGTAGGGATATTACAAGACTAAACTTGGAAAAACAGCAAAAATCTTTTCATCAGCATTGCTTTAAGAAGCACAGAGCTCATGCAATATTAATTTTTTGGGGAAATAATTGTATTTTCTCCTTAATTTTCTCCATATTTTCTAAGCGTTTCTTTTCAGTCTGGAAGCAGCACACTGCTCTGAATTGCTTTCTTATAAATCTGGGCAGTATTGCTTCAGAGTGTTCTTTTCCCAGAAGTGGGGATTCTCTGTCAAGCTGTTGCCAGCCAGCACCCAGCCAGGCTTCACAGGGTTGGTGGGACTGCACAGAGTTTTAAATAAAACTGAGCTCTGAGACTTCTCTGCCATACTGTGCCACTACAGATGTGATCACAGAAAGAAATCAAACCAATGCTGTGGTTTAAAATCTTTTGGGATGTTTGTTATGGTTTTCTTTATGAGGAGGACATTCTTCAAAGCTCCTTTTAGGAGTGAGTGCTGTGTTTTGGGTTTCTTTGGTGGTGATGGTGGGTGTGTTGCTTTGTTGTTTTTGTTTGTTAGTTTTTATTTACTTTTCCACAGCACAGGTTTAAAAATCACTTGCCTTTGTAGTCTCCCAGTCCTGCCTTCTTAGGCTAGGAGGTCCATAAAGCCTGAGAGTTGAAGTGGGAGCCTTACTCTGCTGGAGGAGCACTTGCAGTGCGTTCAAATCAGCCTCCAGAGAGATCACATTTGCAGGCAGTTGTTTTAAACTTGGGAAAAGCTTTTGAGTGACATGATTGTCTTGACGTTTGATTTAATGCATGAGGTCCTTAAAAATGTTACAAGCAGCTAAAGATGGTGGATAGGATAAAACAAAATTAACCCCATCAAGTGCAGCAGCAGCAGGGCAGCACTTCCCTAAGGTGGCTTCCCCTGCCCTTTCCTTGTGTGGGGTGGTTGACTGTCCAGACTGTTCTTCTTGGAGTCACCTTTGGTCATCTGTGTAAAACAAATTAGTTAATAGATTTTAAGGCCAATGGAGACCTTTTTCATCTTCTGACCTAGTAGTGGATAGAAATTGATCTAGTAATCTTTGTATTGATTCCAGTAAGTTATTTATTAAAAATACATCTTGATGAGAGATGGCTACCATTGGCTTTGCTTGCTGTGTTGAGTGGCAGTGTGTAAGGCACACTAAACTTTGTCAAAGGTTTTCATTGTTTCAATTGTTTGAAGAGAGAGGATGAAAAAAAATCATGTTTCTGATAGAGGCAGTAGATTGTACTTGTAATTTATGTGGGAATCTCAAGAGACTGAAATACAGGAAAAGGATTTTGAGGGTAGAAAGGTCATGTTCAGTTTATCCTTTTTACAGTAGTTATCCTGAAAATTAATTCATTACTTGGCTGAAAATGTATATTATTTATCTTATGAAAGAACTGCTTTAAGAGATGCCAAGGTCAAAAATGGTATAAAATGGTTGTAGCCAAACTTCTTCCAGGCTCTGCTTCCTTTCACAGCCTGACCCAAAACCATGTCATATTGTAAAATCAGTGATCCCCTGTCGTGAGAGAAGAACAATGCATTTGATTCCGTGTTACCAGAAGGCTAATTTATTACTTTATTATACTATATTATATTAGAGAATACTATACTCTACTAAAGAATACAGAAAGGATACTTACAGAATGCTAAAGAGATAATAATGAAAACTCGTGACTCTTTCCAGAGTCCTGACACAGCTTGGCCCTCATTGGCCAATGAGTCAAAACAACTCACACTGGAGTCCAATCAAGGACTCACTTTCAGGTAAACAATTTCCAAACACATTCCACATGGCACAAACACGGGAGAAGCAAATGAGATAAGGATTGTTTTTCTTTTCTCTGAGGCCTCTCACTGCCTTTCAGCTTCCCAGGAGAAAAATCCTGGGCAAAGGGATCATGTTCAGAGAATGTGAATGCCACAATGTCACTGGTACTGAGAGCTGTAGCCAGGTACCAGCTCCCTGAAATTCCTGCTGTGCTCCAAGTCCAGTTCAGTGGTGATGTCTGAGAAGCTCAGGCTGAGCCTCCCACCACAGCTGGTGGCAGTGCCTGACTGCAGTCCCAAGTTCAGCTGAGCAGCTGCTGTTATCACTGCAACCTTCTCCATGTCACTGCCAAAACGAGTGTCTTCATACAGCCTCTACTGCCATGATTTTCTTCCTGCATGTCATTTGAGACTGAGCTTAGCTTTGGTTTCAGTTGCTTGTGCTATCCTTCCTATTTATCAATGATTTGACCTTTCATTTATGGTTACCCTGCCTTTATGACTGTTGAAGTCTTTGTTGCCTATTGTATTCTTCTCAGTGTATGTTATATAGCAAGGCTCACTCTCCTCTCTCTTGTGAAAATATTTCCTTAGTACTCAGCTCCTCTCTGTCATGTTGTAAGACTCATTTCTCAGCTCTGAAGCCATTTAACTTGTCCCATGTTGATTCTCTGGTGTTCAGAATGTCAGGATCCCCTCTTTAATCCTTTAAAAATACTGGTTTAATGCTGAGTTTCTGTTTGAAATTCTCTGTTATTCTAAGAGTTATTAAACATAAAGCCTCTAATATTTTAGATAACTCCTTTAGCCATGTCTTTCAAAATATGCCAGTGTTACCCCAGAGGAGGTCAATTGTGTTAAAAAAAACCCAAAAGGGACAGAAAAGGCAAGTGTTCAATGGCAGTGATTTGCTCAAAGCTGTGCAAAGTCAAAAGTGTGGTCTGAATGTACAAATACAATATCTATGAATAATAAGCAGCCACTGGTGAAATGTTGACAGTTGCAAACAATTAGCAAGCACTTTTTTTGTACCCCTTATACCTGTTTTGTCACCTTAAAAAACCCCTATGATTGCAGCTGCTACAATTGTCTCCTGAATCAGCACTGAATGTGTTGGTTTTCCAACCAAAGGATGGGGTGTGTCTGGACAGGACTTTTGGCATGTCACCATTCAAGCCAGTCAGCTGAACACTGCCTTGGCAAGAGGCTTCCACTTTCAAAGTAGTCAAGACTGTGATCATGCAGTTCAGCTGCAACCAGTGAAATGTGATCTGGGCCTCTGACTGCTGTTTTGAACCAGAAATAGCTCAGCTGCTCATTTGAGTTGAGTTTATTTTAATAATGTATTGTGCTTTTAAAATGCACGAGTGCAGTGGGTCAGTCTGAGCAGGAAAGGTATTTCTTCAGTGCCCAGCAGAACCTTAGCTGCTCTCACACTGGAGTGTATCTTCTGATAGCAGAAACTCATTTTAAGTGACTGTAGGATACTTGGATAGACATCAAGTGAGTCTGCTCTTTAATTTCAGTTTGAGAGCATTAACAATTTATAGGCAATTTTACAGTAAATGGTGTGCATGGTGTTTGGTTGGCCTGTTGTTTTTTTTTTTTTTAACATATTGTGATTGTATGAGGTTCATGTATTCCCCTAAAAATAAATTACATTCATTTATACATCATTGAAGTCTAAGAGCAGATTTTTAATATTTTCTGTTACTTTATAATATTTCTACTTTAAGAAAATATCTGCTTCATAAAATGTCAGTGTTAAATTCTTGTAGTATTTGTCTAGAGGTTTCACACACCATACTTTAAAGGTATGTTGCTAAGCCAACCAATGCTCTTGTATTAATTATCATACAGTTCTTCCCTCTTTCCCTTCCTTCTTACTTTATTCTGCTTCTTCCAGATCCATGGTGAAGGGTAGGATACTTCACTATTTCATCTGATGGAGTGAAATAAATGCTTTCTGCAAGCTTTCAGCATTTTAATTAAATATGCAGATAGCTGAGGAGCAGTATAGATTACATTTTTTTATTAAAAACACGGATAAGGTACAACGTTAATCAGTGAGAAAGATCTTGCCCTTGCTTTTCTTAATGGATTATATTAGTCATTAGATCATTAGAATGAGTTCAAAGCGCTCCCTCTTCGTCTCATACTGTCACTTTGCTAATACCACTCTCTTATGAGTCACCTTCCCTTTTAGGCAGTAATAAATTTTACCTCTCCTCCTCTCTTCTTTGCTTCCCAGCACCCACTTATTTGATTTGTTGTGTAACTTTCAAGGAAAGGCCACGTTACCTGGCTGAGGAGATTGAGAAAGATGCAACTGAAATGAAACGGTGAGGCAGTGAATTAGCTCTGCTGGCTCATATTCTGCCTTGATTTATATTCTTTCAAATGCTTTTGAAGCACAAACCACGTGCTGGTCTCTGGAAATGAACACTTCATCTCCTCCCTCCCCTCCCCCCAAGGCTGTCATTAGCTACTTACGCAAAATCTGATTTATGCCGTGGGCCAAGGTTTCTGTTTGACGCCTCCATCACTTCCCAAGTGGGGAACTTCAAACAAAACAAAAAGCTTGGAGAATTGCTCTTCGTCCCCCCTGCAGCACAGGTGTGCTTGGGAGCAGCTGGTGGGAGCAGCTCTCTGCCTTGACAGCAATCAACAGTACCAGCGAGACACAGATCGCTCATGGGTGTGGGACCTTTTCAGACTCAAATTCAGCCAGTCACCAGGGGCTGGAAGTCATTGCTGCTGCAGGATGCTCCATGGTCAGCAGAAAAAGTGTTGGAGAACTGTCTTTTCCATCAAAGCACTGTCCACAGGAGCTGGTACTAATTGGACACCCCCGTTGGTGGTTTCAGCAGTGAAATCAAAGATTCTGAGCTACCCTGTCAGTCAGTCCTTAGAGCAGATTCACGTTGGGGTAGCAAGGTAATATGCTGGGACACATTCTAAAATTTTGACCTATTATACTTGTTCTAAGAAAATCACTGATTTTTCATACTTCGAGCTGGGAAATTGGCTGTGAATACTGCATTTATTCCAATCTCTTCCCAAAAAAATATAGGACAACAGTTTCCAAAAACTTTCTCTTTTCCTTTGATGCAAGATAAAAATGCACTGACCCTCACTCACTCTGTTACCATGCCCAGGGAACTGTGAGAGTGACAAAAACTTGTAGCTCATAGCTGACTCATGGGACCAAATCCATAGCAGATCATGGAGAGCTTTGTAGGAGAGAATCCTGGTAAGGAGGATTTTAAAGGAAATCCTGTTTTGCAGGATTAGATCAGTGTTTTGCACCCTGACTCTGGTAAAGAAAAGGTTATCAGTAATAAGATGGCCATGATGTAATGAGAAATGTCTTACCTGAAGAATGTAGAATTGAATGCTTCTACAAACACTCTCTTAAGCATGTTGCTTACTCATCTAAATAGTTCTGTTTGAAATAGCTTATTTATATTATGGCTTAATTGTCTCCTTCTGTTTGTCTCTTCTTAGGAGTGAGCTGCATCTTTTATATTTTCTTGGCTAGCACAGAAGTGCTGCAGTCAGTCAGTCCTAGGAAGGAATGTTATCTCTGAAGAGTTAATGCTCATCCAGTCAGAGGGTGTGTTTGCATTTCAGTGCAAACATAAAAGTTCAAACAGTGAATTAAGAATGACTTCTCTAAAACACGTACTTCCTAAAGAGTGATCTATATTGCACACAAAGAACACTTCAAATAATTTCCAGGGGGAAAAAAAGGGTGTTTGTAGAACTCTCCATCTGTTTGCAGATTATTCATGACTAAATTAATAGAATATTCCTACGTTATTCAGTTATGGCAATGTGCACCTTAGAAATGCCTTGATAAGGTGTGCTACAAAGACCATCTGTATTTGAAATAGAACAGAACAGGACTTGCCTGATCTGGTGGTACATCAGAGGGATATTTCCTGATTCATATTATTTGTAGTATAGTGGTTTCCAGGATCTGAATTTCTGGTAAAGGTAAGGTCATTTACAAAACCACTTCTGTTGTAGGAGATGAAATGCAAAAGGTTGTCTCAAAGTTTCCTGAAGCTAATGAGAAGACTACAAACCGCAGATGCTGAAATGGAAAATTTCAGTGTCCTTTGGATGAGGCCAAGTATTTATTTTTATTACAGGATTGCCTTTATTTATCAGGAAATACTTCTGATTGCCTTTCACTATTTTCTTTTCTTATAAAGTTTTTTAAAGAAAGCCTAGTTCTGATCTTTAGAAATGAAATATGGGGGCAAAAATGAAAGTTTCTCCAAAGACCACAAAAGTGCTGGATGCAGAGACCTGAACTGTATGGTAGCTGTACTTCCTCAAGAGTTGTGTTTGCTGCTGAATCTCCTGTGCTGGTAGCCAGATCTTGTTTGAATTATGGCCTTGGCTCCTACACACTTTATTATGCATTTATAGGTTTGTAGCTTGGTCCCAGAGATAAATTTAGACAGTTGTCTGATATTTCACGATGTTTTCCATTTTTCCCCCCCCCCTTCAGTTTTCCTCATTACAAGCAATGTAACATGCAGCTGCAATAAATTTAATCTGATGACAATGTGTATGTCTGGTATCTGATTCATCTTTGATTTCATGGCTGAATCCCAAAGAAGGCAGAGAGGGAGGAAATTGGGGGATCATGGTGGCAAGCAGGATTTAGATGCTGGTAGAGATGATGAGTATCAGCAAGACTTGCTCAAGCAGAGAAGTAGCTAAAGAGAAACCAGTGTGCCCAGGTGGAAAAATACTAAAACTGGAGATAAAAAAATGCAAATAAAATATCAGTGGTTTCAGAATGAGTGTGTAAGGCCATCAAGAAAGCTGCTGGGTGCTTGTCACTGGAGCAGAGAGAGATACATACAGGAACTGACATTGATTGCTGGAATTCACCCATCCAGTTCCATCAGCAAAGTTCATTCAGTCATCCCCTTTACCTCTTCTAGACCTCTTCACAAAATACAAATACCTTTGCTACTGCCACTGCTGAATGCTAAATAAATAAGTTAATCCTCTAATAAAATTTAGACATGAAATAAATAGGTCAATCCATTTATTCTCTAACTAGGGTTCAGAAGGATAATGAGGTTTGGCTGGAGGCAGCACAGTGTCCTGGAAGCATATTGCTGTTTAGCCTGCTAATGATTGTGGTATGCTTAATCCTAATTTATTTTAAGGCATTCTTTTGTTTAGGCTTTAAAAATTTAGCTTAACAAAACCCTGGAAAACAATGTTTTGAGAAACAAGCCCACCACAAACAAAACTTTAGTGTCATGCTTCTGATTAGAATAAGCATAAATGTTTGTGATTTGGTCCTGTCTTGTTCTGTAGGTGCTTGCCTTGCATCCTCTCATGGCTGCTTTACTGCCTTTGCAATTCAGCTGTACAAAGTCCTCAGAGAGGTTTCCTGTTCATGTCTGTGTGCCACACACTCCCATGTCTGTTCAGCTGCTCCGTTGATTTTGTAGGTGGTCACATTTCTGAGGAACATCTCTGAGCAGTCACAGTGGTGCTGTCTGAATGATCAGGGCAGTAATGTTTGATTTCATTTCCATCTTTCTCCCCAGAGCAGTGTGTCAGTCTGTAAGCCAGTATGAGGTGTTTGCTACAATGAGGACATGATTCAATGAGGTGCAAGGGTATTCCCCCTTTCTGAGGATTTGTAATCTAATTTTATGAAGGTGCAAAAGCGTCTTGTTTCTTTTGCCTAAGCAGCAGACATGTTCTGCTGAAAGACAGTTGTGGATACCAGCTGAGGTCTTGAAGCAGGGCTATGTCCCTCTCTCTTTAGATGTCACTTGGTTGGAAAAGAGCTGCTTCATTTGTTATTCTATTTCATAGAGTTACCTGATACCTAAAAGCTTGATGGCCTTTTCTTAAAATGTGCTGCTTTTCTGGGCAAGTAAATTAAATTCCTATGTGACATTTGATTACGTGAGAATTAATCTGTTATGAATCACATTTTAAAGCTCAGATGAAAAGTGCTACAGAAATGCAAAATATTTATTATGTCTTTTATGAACAATTCTCTTGTCATGTATGCATATTCACTGCAAATTCATATTGACATTTATTATCCAAAAATGCTCTGCCTTTTTTGCTGTTATTGTTGTAGGATTGATTTCAGTTCAGTCTAGTTTTTGAAAGGCTTTCTTTTTTGGACTGAAATATGCAAATCGCAGCAGTAGCAGAATCTTCAACTTCTTTTTCCTTTAATTAAATTTAGCAATTACAGTGCCATGGCACCTATGTGAACCCCCATATATTATTAATCTTTCTTATTGTTCTCAATTAGGGTGTTGTCTGGTATGGGGTTTTTTGTCTGCTTCTGCTGCAGTGATTAATATAATAGAGTTATAATCTCACTTATAATCAAACTTTCAGGAAAGGTTATTGGATTAGAGGTGACTTGTATGCAAGCAATTTCCCAACAGCCAAACTGAATGCTTGCAATTTATGGGTTGTCAAACCTTTATCATTTCATGGCCAGATTATTACTACATCTAATAGACAGGTTTCTGGATTGTTGGGTTTTGTTTTTTTGGTTTTCTTTCCATTTTAGGTGCAGTATCTGTGCTTCATTAACTACAGTGTAATTTTATAGGAGGCCATATTTTTCAGATACTTTGTAATTGTCTTGTTATCGAGGTAGCACAAAGGACTCCCCTGTCACCATGAGTGTTCCATGCATGGTGAGGTGGAAGCAGAGCTGACTGGAAAATATTATTTGCTTTCATGGAAAAACACAGATTTCTTCTTTCAAACTATATATCCTCTTATGTATTAGGAAGATTAAAAATATATATATTAAAAAAATATATCTCTAAGCTACCTTTGCAAGGAACAGGAGAAGCACTCAGAACCAGTAAACACACATTCTCTATATGGGATTTTCTTCTTCCCTCCTTGCAGTCAGTGCCATGTGCATACAAGGAGTGATGTAGTCACTAGGCTTGGCACTTTGTGAATGCTAAAAGAGGGAGAGAGAAAGCGTGGAATAGTTCCTTTGCTTATAGAAGATAAAGATTGATTTTATTCATGAGTGAAGTAGGTAATTTTCTAGCCATAGGAGAATAAATGTTGGGCTAGAAGGGTCTTTGTTTTCTCACTATATAAAGGTTTTAGTTTCAACCTGACCATCATACTGAGGAACTATGAGAGACATGAAAGCATTTTCCCCAAAAAATGACAGTTCTCTTACAACTGAGATCATCCTAACTCTCACCTGATATGCTAAGTGCTAAGGCAGGACAGATCTTTCTAATCTCTCTGAAATAATAACTGCAAAATTGAAGGAAGTGTCAGCACCCCTGAGAGGGTACATCATTGACAAAATGGAAAGGCAGATATGATTTGATTTTTTTTGAAGCAGCTGGCTAGGGAGGAAGGGTACTACATTAAAAGTATCTGAATTACAAAGGCCAACATTAACCAGCTCTGAAGGTTTTAGGGTGATCTTCATGAAATAAATGGCAGCTGCAACTCTGTTTCTGTCTGGGTGGGTATCCACGTAGCAGAAAGCCTCTGTCATAAATTTATAGCCCTGCTGGAAGTCTAGAGGCCAAGGAACAAATTGCCACTATTATTTCTATGAAGCTAAGAGTATTCTGTATGCTATAGTGTAGGTGGTGCTAGCTTTACCCAGTACTTAACCCTCCTAGAAAATATGAAATATTTTGGTTCTTTTGAGTGCTGTTATATTTCAGAATGGTTTATGTTCCAATTGTTTATGAACCATGATCCTTGATCAGCCTTCATCTTCCCCACACAAGGTGTTAAAATCTTCAAATAGCAGGCTGTTTTCAAACCCTTGAACACACTTTAATATTTCAAGCAATAGCATCAAGTTGTGTTTTCTGTATATTGCTCTCTTTTCAAGGATTGCAGACTGAACTGTGTAGGACCATGGAGGTTGTTTTTTATGGCTTTATAGATAATTTTTCACCACCCTATTTGGTGTGGTTTGGGTCTTGTACACTTCATTTACTACAAAGTAGATGCTTTTACCTTAACACAAGGTGATACCTGATTTCCATCTAGCTGTACCAGGTTAGTATTTCCCCAAAAGAGCATTTTATTGGCTTTGTGGGTTGTGCAGTGATATAAAATGGTTACCAAGCTCTAGTTGTCTGCCATTTTCAAATGAAGACAATCTTCCATTTAGAAGCATTCTGCAATTTGTATTTGAAACCTTCAAAAGTGGTAGAGCTTATACAGTATTTTGAAGGAGAAAAGCACATGTACAACATTATTCATGATGAGGCTCTGGGAGACATTACAGTGGCCTCCCAGTTCTTAAAGGGGGCCTACAAAACAGATGGAGAAAGACTTTTTTGGGTAAGGTAGTAGTAGGATGAGTGGTAAATGGCTTTAAATTGACAGAGTGCAGATGGAGATTATTTAGTAGGAAGAAATTCTTCCCTGTGAGGGCAGTGAGGCACTGGCACAGGTTGCCCAAAGAAACTGTGAGTGCCCTGTTCCTGGAAGTGTTCAAGTCCAGGTTGATTGGGATTTTGAGCACCCTGGTCTAGTGGAAGATGTCTCTGCCCATGGCAGGCAGATTGGAACTGGATGATCTTGAAGGTCCCTTCCAACCCAAACCACTCTGATTCTATTAATTTGCTTCAGGGTCACCCTTAAAGCATTTGTGGATTTACATTAGTTTCTTTGCAAAAGCAGTCAAATGTGCCATGTGATTCTTTTTGAAATAATGCCTCTCACACTTGCTAGACAAGCAGTAATGAAAACTTTATCATTCAAATTTGACATCAGCAACCTTCCTTGGAGTATCCACTGCATGTGAAAGCCTTTGTCTTAGAAACAGTGGTAGAAAGGAATCCCAGGTAAGGGTCACTGCAAAAAGCTGGTAGGATTAGCAGGTCTTATTTAAACTTCCTAAATATGAGATCCAGTCAATATACTTATACTGACTTCTGTTCTATTTTCTATGCAAATTGAGAAATGGTGTGAAAACTCACTGATGTATTTGTAAGTGTTCAGTTTGGAAGGGACCAGTGTATAAAGGATAGCCAGAGATGGTCACTGTCAGTCAGGCCTGTCATTTTTGGCTTTCATATCAGTGTGTTTAGTTCCTGGCAGAGGTTTGATTCCACATTTCATTTGTCTGTGCTGGAATGCTGAATTATAGCTTTGGAGAGAGGATGCTGGCTTCATGCACCTCACCAGCTTTCCTCTTTTCTCCATCTCTTTCTATTCAGAGTTCCAAATCACTTAATTTTCCTACAAGAATGGCAAAAGTTGAAATTGACTGCTTTACCTTTCTTCCCAATGTTAGAGCCATGTTGGTAGGTGTATGATTACATTTAATGGGAAAAATAGGATTCCTCTGAACAGTAAAATTCATAGTTGTTCAGTGTTGAAGGCCACCAAAAGAACACAGTTTTTCTGTTTCAGTTCTGTTTGCTTCCTTTTACACTTTCTCCTAAAGGAAAAAACCTATCAGCCACATCTAGAACAAGGGCTACAGCCATGGTGAGACTTAACTAAATTAAATACCCTGAAAGATCATCTTCAAAGATGGAAATGGTTTGAAAGCCTTCTCAATCTACAAGTCTCTGCCATGTTCCCTTTAGGATCAGTTCCATGTTTGTAATGAACTGAAAACACATGTTGTTTTCCCTTTAAAAAAAAAACAAAACCCAAAAAAACAACTCAAAACACAACAACAACAAATGAAAGTTTAATAGAAAAGGCATTAAAACCTTGCCAGTTGGGATGAAAAATGCTGCTGTCAGATATGACATATATGCACAAACACCTATGGGCTTATTAGAGCCTCCATAGTGACATGCTGTCAGCACTGCATTTCTGCTGCATATGACCTTGCAATATTTCTTTTTATCTAAAAGGCAAAGAGGGAGGGAGCATTATTCAGTGAAGCTTGGGTATCTCCTGTAACCTTTATGGAGTCTCTGCCAACCACTTCATAACAGTGTATAGCACATTCACTCTGTGTAGGACTGGGGTTATTGAAAAGCCATAGCAGTAAATCCTATGTGGCTGGATGTCACTGGAAATAGGAGAATTCTCTGCTCTTCACTGTTGTATTACAGATTACATGTCTGCTGCCTCCACTAGCTTATTCCTAGGGGAGTTTATTTTCCACCCTTAAAAAAAGTCTGCCAGGCTGATTTAAGGCCTCAAGTGATGCTTTCAAAAAAACATGGGTCTGTTGAACCTTGGATCATTTGACAGGTGGTCATAAGGTTTTGTTTGAAGTCAAAGAAAGCTGAGTCTTATCTGGTTTCAAATAACATCCCTTGCCACAAGATTTGGCAGCCTCGTGCTAATGCCTCCAATTAGGAAAGGAAGGCAGCACAATCATGAGAAGAAAAGTGACCTGCAGGTGAAATGCAAAATGGAGGCAAATTATGTGAATGATGTAAAAGTGAAATAACAGGTAAGATCTCTCCTCTCTTATTACTAGGGTGTTTTGCAGTATGGGCTTTTAAAAGCAGCCTTATTAAAACTAAGGCCTAAGCATCTTTCATTGCTGTCCTGTAGAACACCAGTGACCTTTGTGAATTTAAGAACAACATGGGTGGTTTCCCAGAAGTACCTTAAATTCACTCAGCTTACTTTTGAATTCTATCTGTTCTATTCCATGTTGCATAAAATACTGTACCAGTTACCATAATGCATCACTTTGTGAAATAAAGTGTTTCCACCCCTTCTTCACTAGCAGGAAAGTCATCTGTCACCAGAGTGGGAAGTGGAGGGTGAGGATAGTTGTGTTAAGGCAAGCTGTCCCACTCATATGCCAGATCTCTTTGGGCTCCTGAATCACTTCTGTACCTCCTGCACTTGCTCTCCAGTGGTGACATTCACTGGGGTTTTGCTCCACAGGGATAAGCACTGGAAGGCACTTTGGGCTTAGTGCAGATAGAATGAGACAGCACTGAGGTCAAAATCCATGGTGTGTCTGCAGTACAGGAACCACAGAAGTTTCATTTACACCAGTTTACCCCTGAGATGGCTTGCTGTGGTACTGCTAATGGTAATGGCTTTGTGGTGGGGACTCACTGAAACCATCAGCTGCAATTTCTCTGTTGGGCAGAGCCAGCTTCTAAACTCTTGAGACTGTCATTCTGAGCTGTGTAAAATCCCTGTTATGAGCCACAATCCATTTCCAATTCACCCTGTCATCCATTCCTTGTTCTGTTATCTCCAGACTAAAACTAGAGTAGAGAAATAGTCTTTTAATAAGACAGTAGTTCTTTCATTCTGCAGCTAACAAAAACCAAATAATATGGGATTTCTCATTTATGCTATATCTTATGGAAGTGAAAAGAGCATAGAATAATTGTAATGAAGATAAATACACAAGTCATAACCTTTCTAGCATAACTATGCCTGTTTCTAGAAAATTAGAATGTCAATGAGCTAACGGTAATTTGTTCAGGATGCCAGCAGAATGATAAGTCTGACTACTTGATTTTTTTTTCTCATTAGATAGTTTCAGTAAGGCTGAAAAGTGAATGTAGTTGGTTGCAAGAGCTTTGTATATCTTTGCAGATACACCTTGGCCCACCTTTTCCCTGACAATCTATATGGCAGTTTGTTTTCTGAGGTAGAAATGCTTAGTCAGTTCTGTGGTGACATTTCAGAGACATTTAAGTATTCTTTTTGGAAGAAGAAAAGTCATATGATGTATCATGGTTAGTCCTGTTCAGTTAAATTTCATGTAACATTCCTCCATTATAGTTAGGCTTTGTGCTGTCAAAATTTGTTTTTTTAAGATAAACATTTCTCTCTTGAGACAAAGGATTGATTTATAAGTCATGCTGAAGGTAGGATTGCAACTTGTGAGATGATTGGCATGCCCCATTCCATGGGCTGATCCCCTGTGTCCATGCTTTTTGTTTTTAGAGCAAAAGAGCTGTACAGTCTTTCATCCATAATGTGCATCGAGAGCTTGAACTTCTACAATTTGTACTCATGTGAAACCAACATTGAAGCCCCATGGGTATTTGCTTGCATGAAGAGTGGAGACTTTTCCCAGCACTTTCACTGCTGGAAAAAGTAGTGTCCTTATTATTTCAGTCAGTTCACAGTATTCAGAGCCCAAAAGTGTGATAGGCAGTTTGCAGAACAAGTAAAGAAAAAATGGCTCTTCCTCAGCAGAAATACAATTTTCAAGTGAATCGCAGTGCAATCACAAAAAGAAAAGCCAACTGAGGAGACAAGGCACAGAAATTATGGTTTGTCATTGTAGCAAAAACATTTTGAGCTACATGTGCTTCAGTGGTCACTGTTGACATGAGTGAAGCTGCTCTTTGTTTCCATGTGTGCTCCTGTCCCTGTCTGTCTCTTTGAAGCTGCCAGCTGTCTTTTCCCTCATTCTCCTGGACTCTGGTGCAGTGACTCTCTGAGTCTCTCTCTGTAAAGAGGTCTGGCCTTCAATGAGTCTGCTAGGCCCTGTGGGGGAATGAAGTGTTTCAAATAATCCATTAGTCTTCCTTGGTACATGTTAAAGCAATTTTATCGACAGATGATACTGGGAATGTGAATTTCTGTTGCCTTTACAGACCTCAGCATGTAACAGCATGGGTTCAAGGAAAGGGCAGCAAAGATTGGGAGAGTCAGAACTGGAGCTGGTAGTGCTCAGTATTCTCAGCCATGGCCTAGAAAATGTGACAATAGTAAAATTTGTAGATGATCCTCCACTGAAAGGAGAGGAGACTCTGCTGATGAAGTGAATGGCAAAACTTTGCTCCAGAGGGGCCTTGGTAAACTTGAGGAATGGCTTAACAGGAGCCTTGTGGAGCCATCAGAAGTAATCAGCTCTGCTCTTGCAGCAGGATTTGTTGGTGCAGTATCCCATTCTTCAGGCTGGGAAGTGGTGGCCTTGAGTAGTCCTGCTGAAGAGGACCTGCAGGTTTGGAGGACTCAACCCATGACAGATAGGGTAGCCATCCAAAATAAGATAGGAGGAAGAGATCCAGGTGTGAGAAGTTTCTCATTCTGGACCGGTCAGTGGTGGTGAGGCCACACCTGGATTGCTGTGTCCAGCCTTGGCTCCCCTTCCCAGGTCAAGGGGGATGTGGGGAAGGTGGCAGGGCCCAGTGGGGCTGCAGGATGTACCCCCTCAGCTGGAGGGAGCTGGGCTGGCTTAGGCTGGGGAGAGGTGTCTGAGAGGTGAGCTGGAGGTGGCCACAACCCCCCAGGGGAGAGACACAGAAAAGATAAAGCCAAATACTTCTCCACCACAGCAGAGGGCAATGGGTGGTGGCAGCAGCTTCCCCTTTGGGAGGTCCAGATTGGATTTCACAGATTCACCAGGAGAAGGGTGCAGTGCTGGAACAGGTTGCCCAGAGAGGCTGCCAAATCTCCATGCCTGGAGGCTTTTGAGAGTTGGCTGAGCAAAGTTGTAACTGCCCTCATCTAGTGTTGGTGATGGTTCTCCTCAGGGCAGGACATTGGATGGAGACCTATGGAAGGACCTTCCAGTTCCTCTGGTTCAGTGATCCCATTTTAAAACACAGACAGCAGTGGACAGACTGTCTGCTTCTTTTTGCTGTAAAGCCTTTGAGAGGCCAGAACCAAGAAGAGACAGCTGGAGTCCAGCCTGCTGAGATCTCATCCCACCAGGACATGTAGCCTTCATCTGAACCACAGTCCCTCCTCCACCTGTGCCACTGTCTCTAGAATAGAAAGGAGAATTTGTTTTATTTCACAGGAAAGGCAGATTAGGTAGAGTTTTAATTAAAGAGTTAACAGCAAGAAGTAGATTAAACTAGCTCTTTCAAATAAGTGCTGCCATCATAAATAAGATTGTTGTCAACTGAGCAGTTTAGGCTGCTAATTCTGTGTGATATCTGATTTTACCACATTATGAGGAAAGCCCCTCTCTTTCGTATTGTCTTTTCCAATTTGAGAAAGGGATTTTGAGCATCCTGAGGTTTAATAATTTAATTTTTCTGCAAAGTTTTGGATTTATAAAATGCTATCTAAGTGTGAAGTTTAACTGTGTTGTTGGAGAACACATAAGTTATCAGCCCAGGGAACAGAAACTGTGTAAGCTGGTGGAGTCCTCTTTTGTCATTGATTTCCTCAGCATTTTTCAGCATGTCTATCAATGTTTAGAGAAACTCTAACTCTGTGTCAGACCTAGGGGAAAGGTTGTTGTCCCCTCACTAGTCTGTTCATTAACAACATGTGGGTGAAGCTTGTTTTTTTCCTTACACATGAATGTCACGTGGGAGTTTTGAGTGAGCAGAAGGAAAACCAGCAGCCAGGACAGCTTTCACAGTAGAGCAGAGGGTCCTCAAAAGGTTTCTGCCATCTGCATTTCTTTCCATCCTCTAACTGCTGTGCCAAGGCACTTTCCTCCCTTTGCATCCTTGCAGCGATGACTTAGGAAAGTATGAGGAAGCTCTAGGGCTAAAAGATGAGTGAAAAGGGGTCTGCCAAACAAAACTGGCATGCAGAAGTTATACCTGAGTTACTGACAGGCAGGTGGATGGAAGTTGTGTGGACTGGAGATGGAGGAAGGATGGCTGAACCTTAGGATGAGCAGGGATTTGGTGACAGATGCTTTATGCTATGAGGCATTTAACAAGCTCTGGATAGGATCATCACCTTTCCCACTACTTACAGTGACAGCTGGCCAGCTAATAGACTCCTGGCACTGTGTGCATGGATGTACATGCATGTATGTGGAGAAGATGATGACAACAACAAATGGAAATGTATGAGACATTAAACTGCATCATCTTGTCATGATTTATCTTATTTATGTTATCTGTGGACCAATGTCATAGTTCTCCAGTGGTCTGAGTTATGACTCTTGTGCACTTAAAGCTGACATAATGGCAGTTTCTGTGTGATGGTTTAATCCTGACAGAGAATGTAAAAGGAGGAGTGCTGCACCACAGAGATTTAATTAGGTGCCTTCTCTTGTGGCTTTCTAGTTCTTCAGAAGACTAACCTGCAGTACTAACTAGTTGTTTAACATGGTCTCTGACATCACTGAACTGTGAGTGGCTGCAGTTCTGTTCCAGGCACATTTCTATTCAGGTACTTGTGCGTCACAGTATTGCTGAACTTTTTAATTTTTAAGCTTCCAGCCTTCTGAGTATAATCAAATAAGCACACTCGAGGGCAAAACAGCAACTAGAGGCAGCACCAGGCTTCCTTTCACACCCTCCCCTTAACTACTGCACACACTGAGCTCCTGAACAGGCATTCTGCCTCTGTTTTTACTGACAGGACCAGCTTCCTCTTAGCTTTCCCTTTAGGTCTGTCTAGCTCCTGATGACAGAAAATTCTCCCATCCTCTCATCTCAGAACAGGCATCTCAAAAGCAACTTGCTGTTCGCCTCTGTCAGCAGCAAAAGAGAAGATGCATGTTGGTTAATCAGCTGTGCAAGGCAGAATTATTTAAAGACTCTTCTGTCATTCTCTAGGAAAGATTTTAATTTCAGCATTGAATTTTAAGTTTTTAATTAACCAACTACTCTTTTTCAGTTCAGTGCTTTTTAGCTGGGAGCAAACGTTGCTGAGTCATTTAGGAATTGGGCTGTAACAGCATCTGGCTCTAGCTCCTGTTACAGAAGGCAATACCTGGAGCTTTTAATTGTTTTCTTCTTCTTCTTCCATCTGACTTTCCTTTTGAAAAACTGGATCTAAACTGCTTTGTGAGAAAAACATCTTTTATTGTTGTCTGTCTAAAGAGCTCTGTGATGAGCTCCAGCTTTTACATGTGACTATGCTAGAGATTGTTGGAGTTTAAGCTGATAAATAGTAATAAATCTTTAAAGGGTGTTCATTTGGACTTCAGCTCATTCACTGCACCTGAGCATAGGGAAGTGACAGGGGAAATCTGTGAAAGAATTGTGTGAAGGTCACTGCTAGGAGACTCCTCCCTCTGTGTGTAAGGCTTCAAGATTGCCTCCAAGAGAATAGTTAAAATAATAAAAAAAAACTCTGGGACTGGAGTGTGAGAAAATGAAGGACTCCTGTCTTTCCTAACTTCAAGTCACATTTCTATAACACTGCTGCAGTTCCCAAGGGTGACAGTGAACACTAGCTGTCTGAGGGACAAGGTTTTATATGAGTGAAGCCATTGAATTTAGAAGAAATCATATGGGGCAAATCAAATTTGCTTGATGCCTTAGTAACAGGACACAGTTTTACTTTATTTTGCTTTGATGGATGATTGGCCGTCCCCTTTATACTTAGGAAATGAAAAATACTTGAAACAGAAGGTAATTTTTAAAGAGTTTTGACTTGCAGATCTCAGCTCCGATACCAATCTTGGCTGCATGCTGTTTGCAGTTGTTTAATGTCTGCCCTAACTTGTCCATTTGTAAAATGTATGACATGCCCACCAGAGTTAGTATGAATTCATTAGTGCTTCTGAATTGCTCTTGCATCATCCAGAGAAACGTGCTCACACTCCTACTCAGTATTAGAAGTGAAATCCCCATTCTATTTCAACAAATGGCAGGAACTCTGATCGACTCCCAAAGAGGTAAGATATCATCCAATTACCATAATTAGATGGTTAAGAATTGTTCAGCTCCAAATTTTGTAATAATTCAAAGGCTGTTACCTCCATGAATTCTATATCAAATGCAAGTATAGCAGGTTGCAAATCTTCTGGTGCTGATGCAGTCACGTTGCACTCAGCACTGGAGACCATTCACATTCTTCGCATTCAGCGCATTTCGGAGGCTTGATGAGGCAATTAGAAATTCTGTGTATATAAGCCCAGAAAAAGCATAACAGAATCTTTTCTTTAATGTTGTCACTCAGGTAGTGTCCAATTCTTTCACAGCTTTTGCCAACTATTGAGCTCCTGCTACGAGAGTTTTGCTTGAATAGTTTATTTGAAAGTCAAGTGTGAAATGAAGAATGCAAGGACCAGCTCTGTGGGATGTTTTGTGATACTAGTGGAAATGTTCTCTCCAGTCAGCATCTCTAAAGACTATAAAACTTGATTTAAATAATTTTTTTCTACTGTACAGTCCCCAACAGACGTTGACTGTTAATAGTTTTTACAGCTCTAATTTAATCTGGTGGAGTATTGAACTTGTACGTGAAAGGTAATAAAATCCTTTTAGTAGGAAGATGGAGTTTATGTTCAGAATAACAATCTATCAGTTTTGCAGAGATTGTTAAATTGCTGCTTTATAAGTGTGATCAGATTAAGTCAGCCTAGCTGTATTTTGAGTCTTGCTTTTCACAGAATCACGGAGTTGTTAGGGAAGAGACCTCAGGAGAGCATCCATTCCAACCCCTCTGCCAGGGCAGGGTCACCTGGAGCAGGTGACACAGGAGTGTGTCCAGGTGGGGTCTGAATGTCCCCAGGGAGGGAGACCCCACAGCCTCCCTGGGCAGCTGTGCCAGTGCTCTGCCACCCTCAGTGCACAGAAATTCTTCCCCGTGCTGAGGTGGAACTCCTCGTGTTTCAGCTCACAGACACTGCTCCTCGCCCTGTCGCTGGGCACCACTGCAAAGAGCCTGGCACCATCCCCTTGGCACCTTGAGATCTTTACATACTTTGAGATCCCCTCTCAGTGTTCTCTTCTCCACAATAAACAGGCCCAGATCCTGCAGTCTCTTCTCACAAGATGGAGAAACTCCTCCTTATCTTTGTGGTCTCTGTTGGATCCTCTCCAGCAGCTCCGTGTCCGTCTTGTACTAAAGAGCCCAGAACTGGACACAGAACTCCAGATGTGGCCTCACTAGGGCCAAGTAGAGGGGCAGGATCAGCTCCACTGCCCTGCTGGCCACACTCTTCCTGATGTGTTCCAGGGTCCCATTGGCCCTCCTGGCTGCAAGGACACACTGCTGGCTCACAGTCAACCTGTCACCCACCAAGACTCCTTGCTCCTTCTCCACAGAGCTGCTCTTTAGTAGGTCAGCCCTATCACATGCTGGAAATCCTAGCCTCAGCTGCAAGCTGAGGAATTGCCTCAATGTATTTGTCCCATAAGAGCTGTTCGTTATTTTCTGAGGTGAAAACTTTGCTGAGAACCCCTATTTCCCAATGTGACTTCTCAGGCTGCTGTCTTTTTGGGCTGCACTCATCTTTCCTGGGCTGCTGGCTCAGAAAGGTCCAAGGATGCAGTGGGGTTACACTGACCTCTATGAGCATCATGAGGTTGGTGAGCAGAAGAACCTGACCTGGCTCTGTCCTTGCTTTTCCTCCAGGACTGATCAGGAAGGATTTAGGATATGAGCAGTTAGCAGGGTGCATTCAAAGCTGTTGGGTAGCTGCCAGATGACCAGCTTTTCAAAGGGCTTGCAATAGGATTCCAAGTTTACCCGGTTCCTAAGGCCAAAGGAATGGCTCTGTGTTGAAAGCATCTCAGGGTTTCTTCAGCATTCACTGGCATGAGTTTCAGGTGGTCTGTGCATCCACATCAGATAAGGATGTTGGGCCAGAGATTGTAGGAATGGGCTTCGTTGCTGATGTGGGTTTAAGTTGTAGGCTTACCAGTTTGTATTTCTTCATTTGAAAACTTTTTTGAACAGGTGCTTTATTCATAGTGTGGCTGTGCCCGCAGAGTACTTTAACATCAGTTTGTTTGTTTATAAATAATCTGTTACCTCATTAGTCCTGAACAGTAGAACTTGAAGCTGTCTTCATCACCTCAAAAACATCTTGCTACTAAGCTGATAAACCATCCTTCCCTTTATGTGACATGAATGTTAAAATGTTGTAAACAAGTTTCCAAAGGATCAACAGCAATTTTTCATGCAGGATATATTAATTTGTCTTGTAATATTCCTTTTATGTCAACTGCAATAATCTACTGTGCTTAAAGCATAAATATCTTTTCATGTGTGTTTGTCTGAAGTGACAGCAAGTTGCCAGAGATGTTATCAGACACAACATATGAGGATGAGTAACACCACTACCTTATGACTGCAGCTATTTAAAAGGCAGGGGAAAATTATCATTAGAAGCTGAATATTATTGGTAGGTTTGTCACACAGTATGTGAGTGTTTAGAGGGAATATGAAAAATAAAATATTTGCATTTAGACCAGCACTTTCTGGAACACCACAGAACAGTATCAGCTAGTAGTTTTTCTGTCATATAATGCAAACATGGGTATACTGGGGGCAAAATACTGACTGCTGTTCCCTCTGCTAACCTTAGGTTCTGTGTGGTGATAATGAATGAGCTCAGGACCCCAGAAGTGCTAAGTGCCTGGGTCTGTGGGTGTATATCTAGTTACAATTTCATTATTTTAACTGCATCTCTTCAATATCAGCATCACATTTTGCTTCTAGGGTCCAATTAAAATCCCGTAACAAAAGACTCCTGCAATGACTCATTGGTGAAGATCTTTGTGATAAGTAACAGACCCTCCAGAGTCCTGAGCAGCAGAATGTCACACTGGCAGCATGAGCCATGGTGGCACCTTTCATCTCAGCTTATGTCCCCCGGTATCTGAGTAGCAGCAGAAGTTTTGTGGAAGTTACAGTGCTTTTTCCAGCTTTTCACCCAGGGGGATCCCAAGGGTCTTATTAGAGCTGCAAGCCAATAGGAGAAAATAATGACAAGGAAGTTCTAGCTGGAACCTTGGAGTCTTACAGTCTACAGAATGATCTCAGAGCATGCCACATGGATTCCCACTGTGGGGAAATACAGGTGAACAGGTAGCTTCTGGTTTTGCTGAGAAAGTCTCTTGCTGTGAAATAGAAAGTTCTTGTATCCCTTGGCATGGATGTGGAATTGATTTCCAGGTGATCCCTTAACTCTAAGTAGCAGTCTCTGGGCTGATCCTGGCAATGGTGGTCATATTGATCTGTGAGAGGGCATTGCAGGAAACAGTGTCAAGCAGTGCCTGAGAGATTGTGCTTTTGAGGGAAGGGAGAAGCACTGGGATTTGTGTTCAAATTGTATCATTTCTCACATCAGATTCATTAACTATTCCTTTGTGTGTGCCATGGCTTAATCCCAGAATCTTCAAATTCTGCTGTATAAGAAAATGTCTGTGGTATTAAAGTAAGTACCCCCATTTCAACTTGGGAAACGATTCCCATAACACCAGAGCTAAGTGATGCTCTGATAGTTCCTTGCTTGGCACTTAGAAAGTAAAAGAGCAGTAAGAGCAAAAAGAGAATGCTGCTGCAGACAAGGAAGTCACCCATGAGGTAGCTGAGCTTTCAAAAACAGGAACAAAGTTGTGTTTATTCTCTCCTCTTTTAAAATAAAACAAGCATGTGTATATATATATAAAAAATACAATCTCTCATAGCTCAAGTATTTGCCCAGGTAGGTGATCTCCCCAAAAGTATGCACTGGGAGGACATTTCTGACTAGACTGTGTTGGTGGTGAGGCCAGCACAGGGTAATCCATGTCCTCTGCAATGATTTCCTAGGCACCCCTTCCCAGCAGCTGGTGTGGGGCTGTTCCTCCTGGGAGAGTGGGTTGGGGTAACCCCACCATGGCCAAATTGTACTCCTCTTAGCAATATAAACCAGTAGGTACAGCTGGCCATGTGATGAGTAATAAGCTGCAACTGCACAGTGTGAGCCCTGCAGACAGAGAGTAGAAATAAAGAAGTCAGAACAAAGGAGATTTGTGGCTCTCTCACTGATTTGCTGTAGCAGCCACCCTGGCCTACTACTGGACTTCACTGATGTTTCAAACCTGACCTCAAGTCAGGGCATAAGAGGAACTATCCTTGGCAGCTCCCTTGATTTAGAACTACTGCAAGAACAGAGGGAATGAGAGCTGCCTTTGTTTGTTATTTTTAAAATCTGACTCCCTGTTGCAAGGCAGTAAGATGTGCAAATGGCTCTTGCACCTGGCAAGTTACCATCAGCAATTATTGCAACACTTAGTGTCTTTCTGCCACCAGCAGAAATCTCTTTGCTCCCTTTTATGTCAGAGATTTCATTGTTCTTATGGGGATGGTAAAATTAAAGGCACAAGATTTACTGCTCTAATTCTCTTTTGTTTGCAACAAAAGAGAAAGACAGGGAAGGATGATACATGTAGCTGGATTTTGTGTTGTTGGGTTTTTTTCTCTTTTACTGACCAACAAAAATAACTGACAAAAACTCTGTTTAAACTCATCAAACAATTTCATTAGCAACTGTATTAATGACTATTATTTAGACATATCTAATCTTGTTATTAAGAAAAAAAAAAGCTGTGACTGCATTTCACTCTCCTCTGTTTGAAAACCTTGACATCTGAGCAGGCTGTACTTTATGTATTTCTTCATGTTTCTTTCAGTACAGATGTTTTCTAGTTTTAGATGTCATTAATGTGGTGTAAATGTCAAGAACACTGTTTTTGACAAATATATCAAAAATGCTGTTGATGATAAATGTATGTATGTGAGAGAAACAGTGTTTGATAGGAATTCAGTTTTCATTTGTAGCCCTTCCATTATTGCCCTCTGTGTGACCTGAGATGATTTGCCAAACCAGACTTTTTCAGAGGGGACGTCTGTGAGCACAAGTGCAGTTCCTGTGTTCTAAACCAGCATCTGACAGTGACTCAGATTAAAATCTGAGCTCTTAACTCTTAGTTCAGTGGAGAGAATTGAAGACAATCAAATAAGGACAATTCACCAGATGCCTCATGGAAGGAGGTGAACTGCTGTAGGAGCTCAGAGTGGCTGCTTTGCACCTCCTGCTCCAGAGCTTACACACTGAGGTGGAAAGGAGAAGGATTCATTTGTAGCTCCTCAACAGTATTTCTTAGACACCCTGGACATCACATGAGCCATCCTCAGTCCTGTAGGAGACCATTTCTCTGAAGCTGCAACCTTGGCATGTTCAAAAACAAGCTTCTGCTCTGGCTAAAATTCATGCACATTTAAAAATAAGTTTCAATTACAGCCCTGTTGAGCCTTAATTTCTCTCTCCATGAAATTATTCTTCATCAGACCTGCATGTTTTCAGTATTAAGGGACAGGCTGTGTTAATGGATGCTCCAGGTAATCAAGACAATGAGATTTCATTACCTGACCAGTCTTGCTAGAATTTGTGGAATATAATACTTTTTCTTGCTTGGAGGGTTGGTCCCTTTCATTTGCCAGCTACAGGCCCCAGTGTGCTTGTTCTGTGGACAAATTGACAAATTAGTCAGCTGCCAAAAGGGAGTCATTTGACTCACCTGAAATGAGCAGCAATGGGATGAAAATACATTACCTCTGTCCCACTGGATAAGCCTCAGATTGTATTGAAATAGAATTAGGCCGAGGGAGTCAATGTAGTGGATAATAATGAAATGTTTAATGTGGATTAGCTGCATATAAAATTAATACATTAGAATGAATCGCTGAAGAAATGAAACTGTGTCAGACCTTTATCCTGTCTCTAATATTAGACTTAAAACTGCTGCAGTCTTCTGTTTATAGAAGAGCATAAGAAAAGCTATTGAATTTATATTCTTTATTTGGGTGAGAGGACTAGATACAGTATAAAGTATTATATATGTATATACCAGAGCTGTCAAATCAGGATCCAATAGAACCAATGCTAATATATTTGGGTCTGAACCAGATCTGAAAATTTATAGACAAGAATCTAAAGCTAAAACTCCTTAATCACCTGTGTGGGATTTTTTTATTCTGGGAGTTAAATCTAAATATAATATTTGTTTTGGACCATTCAGAGGTGAGTTGAAGTGTTGCTTTAATCTTAATAGGTTGAGTACAAAATGGGAAAGCTTTCCAAACTAATTGGCAAATACAATCTTTGACTGTGAGGTATGGAAGGGCTGCAGAATGAGCTGAGACATAAAACTTGAAAGTATTAATCTGTGATCTAGGAGGCCCTGGGGTTTTTCTAATTGTTAAAGCTTTCTTGTTGCATCCTCTGTTGCAGGTTCTTTTCTGTTTCTCAATGCATCAGAGAGGCCGAGCCCCACCATCCTGAGCCCTTGGCTGAGGAGCAACAGTGATCAATGTGTAGTTCAAGTGGCTGTGTACAAGTTTTACCAGCAGAGTGGAGAATATATTGCTCGTGTCCACCCCATTGATGAGAGCAGCAGTGAAATCCTGTCAGAGGAGAGCCCAGAGAAACACGGGTAAGTCTCATCCCCTCGTTTGACTCACAGCTTGAATTGAGAAAAATCACTCGATTGTGTAGCAGTAGAGCCACAAAATGCATGCTGCACATCTCAGGGGAGCAGGACATGCCACTGAGGAGATGCTTGTCTTGCATGGCTCTAAAATATTGTAGAAGGTGGAGACTGGTGCTTATTTTATTATACAAAGCATTAGCAAACTTCCAGATCCAGGTAATTGAGTCTCTCAGTCAACACCACATTTATTCTCAGTGCTTGCAGACAGAGCGTGGATACTCATCCTCAGGTTAAAGCTTTTCTGCTTAATTCTCTCTGTGTGATTGCTTTTTACTACTTCTTAACCCACATATACTACTGGGCTTAGAATATCTACTGAGTCTTTGCAGTTTCATGTGCCTGCATACATTTTCAGTTTTGTCTTCACTTCTTTTTTTGCCCATAAAGCTGTTCAGAACTACTGGCAGGGGAGGAAAGCTTTTGATCTTTCAAGGGTGCAACTGTTTGAAATGTTTTATCCTCTTTGTGCAATTAATCTTGATGATGTTTTAATTTGTCAGACTTCCTGTGTATTCTTTTAAATTTTTGTTAGCAGCAAAACAGCAGGAGATGAACACAGTAAATATTTCAAGATGCTGGAGGAGTCGAGTAACTTGGAATTTAATTTGGATATATGTGAGGTTAATGTTCTACCTGCTCTATGTACTGACTATTTTAAATTTTTATTTCTTACCTTTGTTGTGAAATGTGTTAAGAAGCATAATTTTTACCAAACATCTCAAATGTTCTTTGTTTTCATGTGATAGATTAGAGAGTTTCTAATAGCAAATCCTGCTGGCTTGTCCTCATAACAAGATGTGATTATCTGATTACTGTCTACAGCAAATTCTGTATCTTCCAGCAGCAAAAGGAGAATGTGCAATAAAAAGCCTTGCAGGAGATAACCTAACTCATAGAAACAGTTTGAATAGTTGTAATTCTCATATAACACATGGCCTATAAAAGTGAGGAGGAGAGCTTGTGTGTGGATCTAGATCATACTTAGTTCCAGCAACATCATCCAAATTGTAAATTGCTGTTGATGTCTGGGGAGAGGTAATTAGAGGAGCCACAGCAGCTGTCTTCTTCCTTCGCTCTTTGCAAATGCTGTGTTCTGTGTCCCAGCTAATAAACATGCTTTGTGCAAAGTGCCTCCTGCATTGGCACTGCCTCTGCTCCTTGGCACTCCCAGGGAATATTGCTGTGTGCAAAACGCTCTGCTCTGCTGCATGGAGGAGCTGCAGCTCGGATCTGTGGGTGGGCAGAGCTCCCCAGGAGCACAGGCAAGTGCCAAATGTAAGGAGCCTTGAAGGGAAGGAAAAGATTGCTTTAAGTACTGTAACAAATTCCTGCCTTTGCCATCTGCTGGGGATAACATGGATGACTCAGCTGTGTGTTGCAGATGGAGATTGTCACCACAGTAAAGAGGGTCTGTGCTTTTACAGAAGGTGGCTTTGGTTATAGCTTGACTGGCCCATATGCTTGCCAGAAGTGCAGCTTGCTCCCCAGCAGCATCTCTGTGGTGTGTGGAGGGGTAAGGATGTGCCTGTGGCTTTCATGTGTTTGTATGTCTGACTCCTTGGTACTCCATGTGCTGGAAAACTCCAGTTGGAGCAACCAGCTGGTTTATTTTCCCCTCCTCCTTTGGTCCTGTCCTTTCAGTGCAAGAGGCAGTAACTCTCCTCTCAGCTCAGCAATGCAGAAAAACTCTGCTACTGTGCCCACATAAATGTCACATGGGGATGGTTAAATAGCTTCTCACAGCCACAGATGAGAAGGTAGCAATTTGTCACCATTTGCCCTGAATCTTCATTCCAGAATTTGAGTGCCCCTCCTGTGTTTGGAGGGATGATATTAGCTATTCCAGCTCTGACAACAAAACATGTAAATCTCGCTTTTTAAAGCATCTTTTTTCCTTTAAATAGGAATCCAGTATAGCTGATTGAAAGTTGAGAATAATTCAATGGAGTTCTTAAATGAACTAGCAATCCTAGAATGGAAATCTGTTCTGTTCAATATTTTATTTTGTCTTGGAAATTGCAAACAATTGTGTTTTTATAATGAGTTCTTTGACCATGCTATGACCAAATAATTTCTAAAATTTTATAAGGATTTTAGCTCTAGGCACAAAGTAATTGAATGCCCCAATGATGAGTCTGTGCTAGAAATAAAAACACTTTAAAGTTTCAGAGCTGACACTTCTTTGATTCTATATGCTTTATATATTGCTTTGCAAACCAGGGGTGTAAAATGTGTCTTTGTATGTGCAGTAGTGAGTCCCTGCCATTGCTTGAGATTGAGCTCATAGCAGGAAGAATGTGTTTTATTGAAAAAAAAATGCATATGAAGGGTGATAAAGCAATAAGTTAATTCCAGGGTGGATTTTCTCAGATCTTGAACTATGCACAGCACTAATATCTTCTTTACTTTCTTTTTTTCCTTTTTATATTGTATAACCCAAATTACATATACTAGGATCTTACAAGGTCTTCACAGTTCACCTACATTTACAAGAGAAGAAAGCAGATGCTGTCAGGTATTACTGTTTCATTCAGGGTGAAACCAGGCAAGCCAAAGTTTTGGTTGACAGCACTTGAGGCTGATTTTAAGTAGAATATATGTAAAGCTATGAAATTGTATTAGGTAAAGACAGCATGGCCTCCAAATATTTATTTGTTACCAGAGCTCACCCTTGTTGTCTTTGTGTGTTAATTACTAGGTGTGATTATGCTTAAAGACTCAAAGCAGAACTATGGACGTTCTGTTTGCTCCTCTGGTCTCATTCTTTTGAGAAAAAAAAAAATAAAACAACCAGCCTGTGGACTAGAGTTGTATGAGTTCCATAATGAGCCAGAGGGGTTACAGACATCATTGTGTGGATGTAAAAACCTGTTTGTTTTATTTCCTTAGCTGACATTTCACTGCAGCTGATGTATTGCATGCAGGAAGAAAGGTGGCTAAGCTGAGGTGCATCACACTGCGATAGTGTGGGGCAGATGGAACATACACCAGGAGCAGAATGGCAGAATTGATGGCTGGGAATGGTTTCTGAGTGAGGAACACCAGAGGATGGCAAAGGGATACTTGTTTTGTGATACACAGAAACTCTGCCAAATACAGTCATAACTTTTATATATGATATTTACAAGAAAGCTTCCTACTCAGAAGGTTACTATGTCCTTGTTTATCAGTTCAGCAGAATTGTATACTTTTTAAAATTATCATTAAATAAAATATATCATTTAAAATGATATATTTTATTTAATTTATAAAATTTTAAAAGAGGAGTAAGGTCTTACTTCAATTTAACCTGTGTGTTTTGGAACACCTTTGGTTAGACCTTCCTAACTTAACTCCTAAACAATCAGTAGGATCCTCTATGGGGTACAATACATCACTGTGTTCTATTAGAGTTAGATTTGTTGCATGGAAGTGTTTCTGGCTGCTCTGAGTCTGTGATGTTGTTGATGTGGTTGGTCTCTTCTGACATCTCTTGCAGTTCTGTTGGGTTTTACAAGCACCTGCAGATGATACAGGGAGAGAAGCAGTGCACTGCTATTGATCCTTGGTAATGGCAAAAGAGTTGTTATAATTCCTGCCATGGAGCACAGCACTCTCTGATTTATCTCAAGTGACACCAGATGTGTCTTTTGCTGTTCTTCTGTTCCCATGGTGCTGTATACAATCCTTTCTTGCTATTTAATGGGTTCCCCATTTTTTTGTTTCTGTAGGTGAGGAAACATCAAGTATGTTTATGTTGCATATTTGTAATTTAGCAAAGCAGAATAGCTGCCACAGTTTGAATGTTGACTTCTGGGTGCTTGTCAAAGTGTCACTGTGGCCACTGATTTAATTTCACCTCTCATCTTTTTTTTTCCCATGTGTTACATTTCTAATTATAAAGCAAGTAAGATTTTAAGTGTGCTCAGTAGAGTGGAGAGAACACAAAGGAAATCAAGGAAATCTTGTCAGCAAGGTTAGAGTTTGTAATAAAGGATTGATTTTAATTTCTTTAGATCTATGTATTTTGGAGAAATTAGAATTGGGCAAGGACAAAATTATCATGGTTCATTTTAATTACCATTTTTACTTTATACCTCTACTTGCACTATTAACGGTGAGCTGCAGTATTATATACTATATATCAGACCAAATTTTTTATAAGAACATAGCAAATGACACCTAATTTCAATGTGGTCTTTTATAGTAGACATCTCTCATCACCAAGCTTGAGATTGCATCGAAGAGTTTTGTGTAAATATGTGAAGTTGAAGGTGTTTCTTAAATAAAACATGAAATGTGAACATGCATGCATGAGAAAGGAAATCATAAACCACAAATACTTCACATAGCCAGTACTTCAGTAGGTGTATGGATACTGGTGCACAGAGCATTTCCAGCAGAGAAAGTTCACCTGGTTCTGAAGGCTGCTGCAAATCATGATAGGCTATTCCCTTTCTGGCATCTACAACTTCACTTTAGATTGATTGCATTGATAGATGTCAAGGAATATATATGAAGGAATCAGTAGCATCTGTCACATTTGACCTTGGGGCTTGAAATCTGAAGGTTATTTCTTGTACTAGTCTTGTTCCTTTTCTTTCTTTCTTACCAGTAGCTTCAGTAGCCTGTCTCAGAGACCAGGGACTTAACAGAAAGATTTTTTTTGTTTGTTTGTTTTATACTCTTTTTGTGAGGATGTTTGGGGTTCCCCTTCTTGAAAAACTTCACTAAATTCAAGCCTTTGTTTTGCAAATGCCTGGGCTAAGACATAAATAGGATGAAGACCAAAGTCTTAGCGTGTATTTGGGGCATTTAAACTTATTTTTAAGTATCAAAATATGTCTCAAAATCTACAGGATATTTTTAGTCTTGGAGAATTCTAAATCAGGAGTTTAACTGATTCAGTTCAAACTATGCATTTGAGAAATTCAGGTAATCCAGGAAAATAATTTGGATTTATGGATTCGTTAGAAACTAAGCTCTCTCACCCTGATGGCCAGGCACCACTAATCCTTAATTTTAGAGAGATAACTCGAATTGTTCTAGACAGAATATTAGCACTTAAACTTTTTCTGTGCTATTACCCACTAGCAACTTTTAGTCCCTTTCAGTCTGTGAAATTAAGTGCAAAGGAAGGAAAAAAAGGGGAAAGAAAAGTAAAGACAAAGTTGGTGTTGCTTTTCCCCCTTCCCTTTTCAAAGGATACTCTCGGAAGAATCAGTTTGATATCTTTGGTAGTAAATGCTTGCATGGGGAAAAAAGATTTTCTTCTCTACCTAATAAACCTTTGGTTCTTCCAGTACCTCAAGTCTAGACCTGAGGAAAGCTTTAACTCTGTTGGTCATGGCACCTCGAGGAGTTTGTTGCTATTTAGTTTTCAGTTTGTTTTCAGCAGCATCAGAGAATCAGGCTGGAAAAGACCTCTGAGATCTTGGAGTCCAACCTTTGTCCAAACACCACCACGAGTGTCAACTAGACCATGGCACCAAGTGTTTTCTTAAACACCTCCAGAGATGGTGACTCCACCACCTCCCTGGACAGCCCATTCCAATGTCTAGTCATCCTTTCTATGAAGGAATTCCTCATAATGTCCACCCTTAGCCTCTCCTGGTGCAGCTTGAGATTGTGTCCTCATTGCTGGTTGCCTGGGAGAAGAGACTCTACACCCTCCTTTCAGAGAGTTGTAGAGTGATAAGATCTGCCTCTTAAGCCTCCTTTTCTCCAGACTAAACACTCCCTCAGCTGCTCCTCACAGGACTTTTGCTCCAGACTCTTCACCAGCTCCATTGTCCTTCTCTGGACACACTCCAGCACCTCCATGTGTTTCCTGTAGTGAGGGAGAGAGCTGAACACAGGATTTGAGGTGTGGCCTCACCATTGTCAACTACAGGAGGACAATACTGCCCTGGTCCTGCTGGCCACACTCTTGCTGATCCAGGCCAGGATGCCCCTGGCCACCTTGGCCACCTGGGCACACTCTGGTTTGTGTTCAGCACCCCCAGGTCCTTTTTGGCTGGGCAATTTTCCAGCCACTCTGCCCCCAGCCTGCGGTGCTGAAGGCTGTTGTTGTGGTCCAAGTGTAAGCTCTAGCACTTGGTCTTGTTAAACCTCATACTGCTGGGGAGATTTAAATTAAAATCATTCAGGATCTGTAAGGTAAAATACAGCACTGCAAAGTTTTAGGCAATAGTATGAACCTGGTATACAAATGTCTGCACGTTTTTAGACCATTTTCCCATTCCACTTAGGCACAAGATGATGTGGCTCAAGTTGTCACTTCCACATAGAGTGAAGTAAATGTCTGTACACTTCCTCTGGCTTTAAAAGTCTTGGTGGTTTTGCTGCTGCTGAAGTGGTCTATTATTACTTGAGATAAACATGGGTTCTTTTTGGAGATTTTTTTTGCTTTAGAGCATGCCTTATTTTTCCACCTAGCCTTAAGAAAATAAAGCAGTGTCTTTAAAGGGCTTCAGAAATGTTTGCTGTGTTGTCAGTTGAGATTGGGCTGTAGCACCTTATTTCTTCTTACATCTATATGGAAGTGAAATTTTTATTAAAATTAATATACTAATATTACCAGAAACTGAATTTTGACATCTGTGGCAAATCATATTGTGAAGGAACAATATCCTATGACCTCTTGGACCAAACAAAGCCAACTGACTTAATTCAGTAGTGAGTAATTGCAATTACTTTTTTTAGCAGTCGATCACAGTCCAAATCAAACTGATGGAAAATCAGTCTGGGGCAATGTGGGGGGAAAGTGCTGTTTCTTTTCTTGCAATATTTGTTACCAGACAGTTATTAGCTGGCAATGCTGCCTTTTATTGATGTCTGCCAGATTCATGCAAATGGGAAGACCAAAGTTGTGTAGTATACCTCCAATTACAATGATGAAACAGGACAGAGGATGTAATTTTAAAGCTGAAATAAAGTAGAAAATGAGAAATGTATGTCAAACATGAAAATTTTGCTTACTACTGAAGCACATTGCTTACTATGTAGAGATGGGGGGAAAAAAAGGTAAAAAGAAAAGAGAAGTCTATTGTTCAGGATAAGGGCTCATTTTTTACCAAGTGGAATAGCCCTTTCAGCTGCTTTGAACATAGTGCTGAACACACTGTAGTGTAGGAAGATTGGGGTGGGGAGCTGGATTCCCAGTATGCCTTGGCACAAGGATCCCTGTGGCTTCCCAAATAATCACAGGACCTGTTGGTGACCTTCAACCCTGGGAGCTACTTCTGTGCAAGAAACCTCAGAGTCTGGCACTTCTGACTCTGTAGAAATTATGCCAAACTGACCCCACTAAGAGAGTTCAGCCTTTCCTTTGTTTTCCTGGTTTGGATATTTGTTCTTTGAAACCAAAGATTCCTTAATATAAATAATTTCTTACAGGGCTAAAACAATTTCTTCAGGCCACTCAGAGCAACCTAATCCAACTTTTATACTGTCCAAATCCTGGGCACAAAGATTTATCATCTTAAACTTTTGCACTTTGTATCCTTCAGAATTATTTTCAGGTTCCTCTTCTCTGGTTGTTATGCTATTCTCACTTTCCAAAGTATGGGTTGGCTTTTTTCCCCCCATTCTCTCATTCTTGATTCCTTGTTTTATAGATCTTGTATTTTCTTCTCTACACAAAGGCTTCCACTTCAATTTTTACAAGTCATCCTAAACTAATCTTCACAACTTCATGTTGATGTTAGTCCATACTGCACTTCCTATCAGTTTGGACATGTCAGGATGAATTGAGTTTTGATAAAACCTGAACAAGCAAACCACCTGCCACACATCCACACACCACCCAGCCTCCTTCCCCAGCCCGCACAAACACTTCAGTTTGTCATCTTTTTCTTTGTTTAGCTGTCCTTTCTACTATATGAAATTGCAACAGTCTTTTTAGGATCTTTTGCTGTGTCCAAGTATCTTTGCCCATAGCCAAATGCTCCCAACATTTGTTTCCAGACACCAGGCAATTAATATTTCCAGCCTTGTTTTTAGTTATTTTCCCACTCCCCTCCAGCTAAGCTCTCTGTCATTCTGCTGTTGGCCAAGTTTTAAAACGAACCTGTGGTATAATTGCTTTCTGTATCTCCTACTTACTTTTGACCTTAAAATCCATCTGAGTTGTGTGCAACCTCTTCTGCAGCTGTCCCATTTTGGAGCATGGCTTTGTCATTGTGTGCAATTTCCTTGGGGCTTTCCCTGCTAATGCTTCAGAATCTCCTTCTTATCCAAGGCAAATCTACCCTGCTGTAGGAAGTACTGTAGAAGATTTACAAGGTAATATTCCTGCTTTCAATTTCAGAGAGAAATTAACTAGGGGCTATAACTTTGCAAGACTTTAAAATCGTGTCCTTGACCCATCCACCTGCTAAAAGCATTCCTGTAGTGGGAATGCAGTTGATTCTGCATTCTAGGTCAGGTTCTTGGCTATCCCCCTGAAATTCTCAGTGGTGCTCCGTGATTTTCAGCACAGGGTTCAAGTTTTGGGGGGTAGCTTTGCAGCCTTGCTTTAAAGAGAACAGTCTGTATTGCTGCTCACCAAAAATGCTGCCAATAATTCTCAAGTGCTGGTAAATTGTGTGTTTTCCACACAAGAAAAAAGAGAGCTCTGATAAACTTGACCTCTAACTTACAATTTGCTTCTGCATATTAAAAAAATCAAAGGCTTATTCAACAGGAATTAAGAAGCTAATTCTCAATTCCCTCATGGGAAATTGAATGAAGGCTTAGAAATTATTTAGATTCTGATGTGTGCTGCAGTGGCAGAGGCAGCAGCTTGAAATTCTTTTCAGTGGTTGAGGAAAGCACTACATGACTTTCCACAGGGATACAGTGAGGACTGAGCTGTATGACACCTGTGTGGAGCACTTTGCAGAGCTTTTAATTTAAAAGTCATGTACTGTATTTGTTAAATAGCATTGCTCCTGCTAGAAAGCATTTTCCTGTCAAATAGCTACCTTTGTTTTGTTTTGAATTTTACTGCTTTCAATAGCACACATCTAGTACAATAGAAATTATATTCCTTTAATAAAATATTTTCCCAGACCTCTTTTTTGTACTAGCAGGGCAAACCATTACTGTCATCAGCTACTCTAGCAAAAACATTGGGTTTGGGGTTTACACCAACACCAAAGGTACAGGTTTCAGACAGGCTTGTCAGATCTATTTTAAAAAATGCTTGAATCAGGTTATTTCTTAACTTGTGCACTTTTGTAGAAGGCTTTCCCTGCACTGTGCTGCTTATTGTTCTTCATTGTGGGGAATTCATGAACATTCATGGCTTGCTCAGTAGCATTTTGGTATCTTGTCTAGAGAGATGAACAGTCCTCCCCACCACATTTGGAAGTGCTGGACTTTTCCTTTTTTTTTTCTTTTTTTCTTTTTTCCTCAAAGGGTTGTGTTCGTGTGTTTTACTTTATAGACATTGAGTTCTCTGAATCATCAAGAGCAGCTGCCAACTTTTCATAAACATCAATCCATAACCTTCTGGTATTTGCTGTGTCTTAGATCAGGCTGACTAAATATGATTTTCTGTTGGGAAGAGCACCAATGAAGTTTGTTTGCTGAATGTAATTGGAACTTTTCCTGATCATCCCTGGCTTGGTGTGCCACTCGTGCTGATGGATTGAGGCCACAAAGATGCAGAACAAAGTTCCTTTGGACAAGGCAAAGATATTCCAAGCTGAGACTTGAACCAGCAGCACGTCTGTCTTCCTTGGTGAACTTCACATGAGGATAAGATTGCAGAAGATTGGCACAAGCCTAAATTTTTCACAAGGCAATGAAGTTTTTATGACTCTGCTTTATCTAGCAAAGAATACAAGCAGTAGAATAAATGAGACAAAGTCAACAGCCTCTTGTATTCAGATCAGTGACCAGTTATTATGATGCCTTTATAATAGAACAAAATTACACTAAGGGGGAGATTTTTATCAAAATATTTGCATTGAAATGCTTTTTAATAAGGAACCAAATAATCTGATTTTCTTCAGCAGAAGAAAATGCCAAAGCATAGAAGTTTCCCTGTGCAGTGTGCTTGCTCAGAGATGTTAAGATAATTTTAGTTAGATAATTGTTGTCGGTACATTAAGTGCAGTGGATGACCTGATTATTTTTAGGATGTTAAACATCCTAAGAGTGCCTAGCTAACTTGACTGCCACACCAGAAAATAAAACCATGAAATGATCTGTCTGAATATTGTCTTAGTTTAAATTTGTTCTCAAATCTAGCAACTGGGGTTTTTTTTTCATCTCTGCCACTTTGTCCTCTCAATGCCTTTCAGGAGGCTGTGGTTTGGGAAGTGTGGGCTAGTGCTTTTGACACCTCAGATCCATATCAAAACCAGGATGATTGCAATTTGTTATTATTTCATGCCAGATGAGCTGTTCAGAGGCTCATTTCTTAGAGGCCTCTAGATTACATCTGACACAAGTTGATTTCCCTTTTTTTATAAAGTCTCTTGTCTGGGAACTTGGGCTCTTTTCATTCCTTTAGGCAATTTCTCCAGGTCAAAGCTGGGACATGTATGTGGTCTCTTTTAAAGGGCATTGACTGCTCTTAGTTTCTGTTTCAGATGGAGCATTTTGATTGCTGGTATCAAGGCAGTTACAGCTGTCAGTAAAACAGCTGCTCTCAGACAATGAGAGATACCAGCAATGTTTAGCCACAATCAGACCACTATCAAGATAATTTTTTTTTTCAAGAACATTTTGCTTTCTTTTTACTTATTGCCTTCCACAACTATTCTAGTACGAAATGGAGAAAAAATATCCTTTAGAATTTTACTGACCTCTTTCCTTAATAATTCAAAAATGGACAGACTAGTGGGGTATTGGCTGGCAGAATTTCTGTCTTCCCATCAGCTCTTTAATCTATTCTTGATATTCCCAGGGATCACTTCTCCCCTCCTCTCTCTGTCTCAGCACTTCTCCCTTCTAGTTTTGTATTCCAGGCTCTTCTTCTAAACAGGTTTCCAAACTCTCAACAGGTCTTGTTTTCTCTCTCATTTCACCTTGCTCCTGTCTTACTTGTCTTTGACCTGGATATATTTCTTAATTACAAATTCTGGGTCCAAAAGCTGGGGGGAATATCGTGGTTAAACTGTGAAGAAAATTAACTCTACCCCAGCCCAAGCCAGCCCAGGGAGGCACTGAGCAGCTGATTTTGTGTGCCCAGCTCTGGTACTGCCTGTTGCAGCCCAGAGTGTGCACTGGACACCTTCCCTTGTGCAATTCAGCTGCTGCTTGTGTAGGAAAATCTCTGCCAAGAGGGAACAAACATCAGCTTCTTAGAGCTTTCAAACTGGCCTCAGTGAGGTGAATTTTCACAGCAACAGCAATGTAAATAAAGCAAGTGATGCTATAGCTCTCCAGAAATGCTTTCATCAAGTGGTCTGAAGGACTCTTAATAAGACTAAGACCCAGCTGAAGGAGGTGGCACTATACAGATGGACATAGTCAAGCATTAAGGAGGTGTTCTAGCAAATCATTAGTGAGCTTGGTATTCAATAGAAGTGTGACTGAGTGGAACTGCATTTATGGTATTTTTTACTAGAAGAGTGTAGATTTTGATGGAGAGAGATAATGTCAATGTCTGGGTTTTCAAAGTCAAAGGAATTGATTCATGTGGAGATTTTAATGTGTATCTCCTCTGCCTCATCTGAGTGGCCCAACATTGTTTGGAGAATGGGTTTTAATACAGTGAATTTCAGCATAAGCACAAAATCTAGATTTTGCTTTTGTTGCAATGCAGAAACATTTGTAGGGACAAAGTTAAGAGGAAGAAATAATTGTTCATAGGCTAGGACTATTCTAGCTCTGCATCTGTCCCTGAGTTCTCATCATGAGCAGCACGTGGCAGATACATTGCTGCCCTCCATGGGGATGTACTCTTTCCATCTTCTCTTCCCTGTGCTCCTCTCAGCTGTCCTCAGTGCATTAATACTCCCCATTCTTGAGATATGATGCCTGATTTGTGTCCGTCTAACTAAACTGTGAACATTTTTTCTGCAAATTAATCACTATCCCATCCCAATTTAATGTGCCTTTGATGCCTGGTTTTAATTGCCTGAAAGTAGAAAGCTTCAATGAGCAGAAAAATTAAAATTGCAAAATCCTGATGGTTTTTTTTGTAGTTGAGTTATTTGCCTCCAACATCAACCTGAAGAGTATGTTTTTTGCTTGGCTTTTTTCTTTTTTTTTTCCTTAAGTGAGTGAATGTCTTATTAGCTTTTCATTCCTGACAGAGCCTCAGGCTTAACTGCAATGGATAGACAACATTTTAGCTCCAGAACACGAAACAAGTTCTTCGTTCCTAGATTCTGAAAGAGATCTTGCCAAGTCAGTGAAACAAATTCTCCCCTTCTTTTGAAGCAGGACTTGACTTAGGAACAAAAACTGCTATTTCAAAAGATTGAAACCCCTAATATGTAGCAGAGTTTCAGGGATTTCATTAAGGGGATAAAAGTGGGAACGAAGCACATTGTGCCCAGCTGAAAACCAGAAATAATTTAGGACAATTGCATGATTTCTTTTATTCAGAAAATGTGTCTTCCGTGAAATCAGGACTTTTCCCATGAAACAACTTGGTGTTTTTCCCATGTTGATTTCTTGGACTGACCCCAAATGCCTTCTTAGCTCTCTGTTCAGGATTACAGTGGCTGTCATTTTGCTGCTTGAGTTCACACACAGCAAAGTTTGTCCTTTTTCATAGGGATTGTTCTTTATTCCTGTGAGACAGCACATCTTCTCCAGCTGCTCTGTGGCATGGCATGGAAGCGACATGACTTGCAGAGCATCATCAGAATGCTGCTGGGAAAACTCTTTACAGGAGGAATCATAGCACTGGAGTGTCTTTCTGTCAGTGCTGCACAGCAGCATGGCTGCATAGGAGAGTGCAGCTGAATGATGAATCTACTCAGACAAATATTGCAGGTCATGTATGTAAAGCAAAGTAAAGCATGCTGATAAATGAGTGTCTTTATTTTTGTTTGCTTTAAAGATGACAAAAATGTACTCCTATATTACAAATTGTTTTGGCTTATAGGACTTAATGAAGTATAATAGCAGTGCCAAAGGGTCTCATGTTTTCTCAGACTGAAGAGTAAAGTTACTTTGTGAAGAATAATCCCTTTTGTGTAGAACGAGTTAATTAGTTATTGAGTAGAAAACAAGCTGTCTGTCATGTTGCTAAATTTCAGATATGAAATTTGTTGCCTTTTATCCACTTGGAGTTTTTTTCTAGAACTGGTATAACTGTTTCTCCCAGTATTGACTTTTTCTTAATCACTTCTTCTTGTAGTCTTCTGTAATAATTTACACCATGATCATGCTCAGCTATTATCTGCTGGCTGATAATAGAGTTTGTTTTACAAACAGCATTCATTGTAATATAACTGTTCAGCATTGTAATATAACTGGCACAGCAAGCCATGGTAATAAATTCTGCAGGTTAATGTCATTCTTTGCTCAGCTTTTCCACAGTTATCCATCAGAAAGTATTTTATTTTCTGTTCATTGCCTGTGACAGCCCTAGTGAGAGTTGTTTGGGTTAGTGAGTTTTTTCAGCATTTAGGTGTAAAACTGATTTTGATGCCTTTTACCCCTGAAATGTATTTTAAACATGCAATTGGAAAGTTCAGGATGCTCCTGAGGGGCAAAGGCATAGCCTGTATTGACTGTCTTTTTATAAGACAGTCAAAAAGTTACCCTTTTTGACCATAATAGTTATTTAGAGTTGAAGATCCACAGGTTGCCTTTGGAAGGAACAAAAGTTGGCAGTGATACCGAAGGTTTGGATCATCCTGTTGATTTGAAAGTCTTGTGTTCCTGAAAATGAGAGACATCAAACCCCACAAAAAACTGTGTTCACAGCTCATGTGGCCTAGAAGCCTCTTAGTCTTGTTTCTGGGCCACTCTCAGTTCTTACTGAGCTCTGCCTGGTGCTTACTCTTTTGAATATGCTATTCCTGGGTTTCTTCCTTGTTGTCTCTCCCTCATATATGCATCATACCATATACAGGAACTAGTCTTTTCTCTCTCACTCCCTAAAAAATTATTCTTTTTTTTCTCTCTTTTTGTTTGACATTATGAAGAAGTGAGGGATTTTTGGTTTATGCACTGGCATTCTTATGTAGGTAGTTTGTGTGTTGAGTGTGACACAGTATCTTCTTAATCCTTCATCCTGGAATGACTGCTGAGGAGTGGCTTTGTGGACCCTTATTCCCTCTTGGAAAAGCCATCATTGTTATGCCAGTCTCATCCATCTTTTAGAGAATGCAGGTAAAAAATTATTTGATGCATAAGCTCAATATGTTTTCTACCCCAGAAGGAGAAGAAAGGGAGGGAGTGTACCTCCAGCTCATTAATCAGAATGAGAATGAGAAATTGTAACAACTTCCCAGTCATTTACTATTTGCTCCAAAGTAAATCTGTCTAAATATTAGTGCACTGGTGATAGTAAAAAAAAAAAAAAAGGGTTGGGGGGGAGTGAGGGAGGGGGCAGGAAAAGAAGCTTGTCATTAGTTTGTCACATGCTGTACATGGTAGACCAAAGATATATGTACTGTGGCATCTCTGTAATGAAAACTTGAGCAATAAAAATAGCTTCTGCCATGTTCTGGAACAAGGAACTCCCTGAGGAAACACATTAACAGTATTTCACATTACAAATTATTATTGCATATTCAGCTATTGTTCCAAATGAGAATTGTGTGTATTACAGGGCAAAGGAAGGAAGAAAAAGTTAGTGTTTCTTCTGTAAGCAGAATTAAGATCTTGTGCATCTGGCTATGTCAGTTCTGGCCTATAAATTTAAGTTAATACTTTAACAGAATAATGAGTTTCTTGTATTTAGGATGCTTGATGGAGTTACACATGTAGTTGAGGATACACTGGTAGTGGCTGAATATGTGAATATCTTGACTTTCACTGTGCTTAGGCAGAAGAAGTATTGTAATGTGAAAATGAGACTTGTTGGATGTGTCTGGTAAGGAGGAGCCATCTCTCATGTTGAATGTAAAAACATCATGTTGCTGAGGTCGAATATTACCAAATTACAGTATTTTGTGCAAATAGTGTGTTTTCTACCGTGCCTAAATTTTTTAATTAATTAAATGCTTTGTTTCATGCACTCCCCTCTCTCCACTCAGGACAGTGTGTGTTTGGAAAGCTGATCATCTTCATTACCTGCTTACTTTCTAATTAATTGTATGACCTTGCACAGGAGGTCACCATTGTCTTCACAACAATTTAGAAGAAATTTTAAAACATCACTGAGGGTTTCTTTGTTAACATGTTGCCAGCAGAAAGCAAGTTGTGAGAATGCTGATTTTTCTCCTCCTCCAGCCTCCTTTCTAGAGGAAGGATGTTCCTACTTCTTCTACCCTCTATGGGTAGAAACAGGAAACAGCCTCCAGCCCTTCTCTCTTTGAGTTGTGTGTTGTTGGTTCTGACTGCATAGCTCACCTTCCATTTTCACTGAATGAAGTGATTGATACATACCTGCACTTTGAAATTTAACTTCAAGTATGTGTAAAAGTGAGAGAGAGAAAAACTATTTTTATTGGTACTTTAGTTTCTGGGTGTGAATTGAAAAGTGTTAGAGAACAGTTGCTCCAGACATAGTTTTTGTTTGCCCTATTAAGCATCAGAAAACTGAATCTCGGGGGAGCTGGCTCCTATTTCCAATTTCTGCATTAGCTTATGTAAAAGGCAGGAGAAAGAAGTGGTGTTTTATTCTATGGTCCTTCAGTTTGCTGTGAAGCTGGCCTGAAATTAAATGGGGTGAAAGTAGCACCTGTACACTTTGACAAATCACTCTGAACTTAGAGAAGAGAGGCAGGCTGTTCAAGAGAAGCAAAGCAAAGTATGCAGAAAACATTGATTTCACTCTACTGTTATAATTCCTGCTTTCTGGAGACACAGCAGTGTCTTACCCTGCTCACCTTTGCTGTGGCCTGGCAGGGTGGGATGCTGGATGTGGCTGCCTTGGAGAAGGCCCCAAAGGAGCATTCCATAAAGCTTACATTTTTAATCTCATGTACTGCTTATATTTGTGTCTTAATGATGCTGCATCAAGACAGTAGGATGTCTAATCCATATCAGCAATGCATTTATATTTACATTAAATTCATGCTAACAGTATCATTAACTTCTTAGTGATATTATAGCATAGCCTTATGAGTGTATTTTCAAAATGCTTCTTGTTGAAAGAGATTTGTGAAGTACTTTATTGCTAGCCAGAAATGGTTCTAGCAAACCAGTGAAAGGCTTTCTAATTAAATGAAAGTAGTTAATTTTCCTTTTTCTTCCACTGAGACTGCAAGCCACAGTGGCACCCACAGATATCCTGCCTCTGTACTCAAACTGACAGTGAGCTGCTTTCCTCTTCACAAGTGCCTGGCAGAGGATCTGAGCCACTCCATTTACTTGCAATGCTGTCAGGTACCAGCCTGAAAAGTTCTGGGAGGTGAGAGTGAGGCACTGTTGCAGAATGAGCAGCTGAAGTGTTGATTTGCCATGAAGCTGCCCATCTGAGGCAGGTTAATCTTGCAGCACAAGTGTTGATGAGGGCATCTTAATTAATACTGCACTGAAGACATACTGTGACAAAACAATGTAATTTTGTAGAGGAAACATGACTGGCCAATATTTAATTTACAGTATGTTACACAGGTGCTTATCAGTGTCCAGCTGAGTAGAAATAAAGCAGCTTGACTGAGAAGATAATAGAAAAGGTTTTCATATTTCCTCTTTTATTTTCTTCTCCATTTCTAGTGATCACAAGTTATGTTTTTCCTGTGGTGTTCATAATTCCTAAGAAACAAGAGAGATAAAAGTGGGCTTGTTGTGAATACTGTGTTGTAACTTAATATTTCTCTTCCTTCCATGACCATTTGTAGTAGTAAATGTGTCTTTAATGATATTTGCAGGAAACACACATGGAGCAGGCACAGTCTGAATCAAACCAAACTGACTTTAATGATCAAATGCCTGCAGAAAACATCCTTGTTGCTTTCTTACATAAATGAAAACCTGTCAAGCATGGGTGCCATAATGCTGGACTCAGCCATGTGTGTAGAACAAAGAGCTGGCAACTGGAAGGTGTCATCAGGTGGGCATAGCAGCAATGAAGTGAAGAATGAGGCTCCTCATGTCCAGACAAATGGGTGTCTTATGGTGTGTGTCTTCAACAAAGTAACATCAAGATTTTTCAGAGCCCATTTCAAGCCCTCTTGATCAGGAATCTCTCCACAGAGTTTACCAGTCTTTCAGTCACATCCTAAATCAGCAGCCAGGAGTACAGCCATGTGATTTGTGTTTCTAATATGCTTTGAAATATTTCTAATCAGGGGCTGCATCTATGGAGTATTTTTACATCTTTCTGTTTTAATATATGCAATGTGTTGCAGGTAAGTTTGGTGAAAGAAATATGTGGAAGTATCCCAGCAAGTAAATGTCACTACCCACCCCCTTTATTTTTTAATTAAAAAATAGGGAAATTATGCCCAGATCTCCCTTGCAATTTGTATCCTCTGACTGGAATTTCAGAAAGTAAATTTCAACACATCAGTTTCAAGCAGCAACAGACAAGTAAATTGTGACTATAAATGTTGATTTTAAGTACTCTGAATGTTGGCTGCTATCTGACTTTATCTTGGATATTGGGGTAGAGAGTGTGAGCAGTTCCCTAAGGCAGAGAAACAAACTGCTGGAGGAACAAAGAAGTTATGCTAATAATACATGACATGGTTTAGCCATGTATAATTTAATGCTTTGCCCTTCAGCAACACCTTTCAAGTAAAAATCTGCTAGACTTTATCAAATAATAAGTTTTTTATTACATCCTTTCTGTTGTCCCACAGATAGCTGATTGGAAGAAATGTTAAGAGACTCATCACAGCTCTGAATTCAGAGCCCTGCAGTCCTGTGTCACAGTTGTGTGTGGTGGTGTTAGAATTCTTATTTTTTGAGCCAATGTCCTGCTGAATGCTTGCTCTGAACCTTGAAGAATTTTTGTCATCACACAAGTTATACTGATCCTATTTTGGGGTTGGCTTTTTTTGTTGCTGTTCTCTGTGAGCACTGTTTCTCTGTTGCATAATTGGGTCATAATTGGGATCCCATCCCTCAGCTAAGTGCTGAAAGCAAAGTTTTAGCAAGGGATTTTCATGGCTTTAGCTTGATAAAATAGAGTAATAGATGGAATCAATTCAGTGTTCAGGTTAGACTGACCTGTGACCCAGAGCAGGTAAGATAACTTAAAATACCTCCCTGAGTTCACTGGATATAGTAACAGAGACATTTGTCTGTGTGAAGTGAAACCTGCTCTAAATTGTGCACGTTGGGCAAAGCTTGACATTTGGAGAGATTGTAAAATTTTCAATTCCTACAGAAGGAGTGCAGTACTCTGTAGCACCACTGAGGCTGGAGGTGTTTTCTGCCTTCATACAGGCTAGAAGAGGCTGGAAGACACACCTGTGACAACTTCATATTTCATTGCTGTTATCATTTATCTCTCCTGCTGCAGTGAGTGTTATTCTGTCCACCAGCTATCAGTGGTGGTGCTAGTGGTGGGCTCTTGCCAAGCCTAGCACTAGCTGCCAGCCCCAGCCAGTGTGTAAACCTGGATGAAATATTTTCCTGTTAGCTGGAAAGGTTCTTCACCTGCTGGGTGGAATGTGCCTGGCCTTGCACTGCTCATAACCTTTGCTTATCAGAAGCAGGTAATTGTCAGATATTAATACCTGACAATTTTACAGCATAGGGAGGGTTAGGTCAGACTGGAGACTACTGCCCAGCCCTGGGTTCCTGTTGTTCTGTTTTGTACTCCTTCTCTTATCACAGGGAGTCTTTTTTTTTTCCATCTCAGAACAAATTAAATTAGTACCTGAGATACTAATTTAAGAGCCCAATCCCAAGCATTCTGAGAGTAGAGTCTCCTGCTATAAAGATTCTAAGATTAACCCAAATCTCTGCTTATTATTACACCTATCAACATTAATCTCTCTCAGAAATTGTTAATGTAAGTGTGAGATCAGACCAGGTTTCCTTGAGTAGGACAAGTGTCAGGAAATCCCTGTTCTGGGAAGATAAGCAGTACCAGTGGTGCAGAGGCACAGTTGTAAAGAAGGAAATTTTGGAATCTGCTGAGCTCTCTTTTTGTTCTTTAGCTTTTCACACACCATTATCCACTATCTAGTTCAGTGTGATACTTCAGCATAAGTTGAATCTTTACAGCACAGAGTGTTGAAAACTTTCATATCCTTAATTTACATACAGCTTCATCACATCTCAAGTGGTCTTTGAAAATTCATTCATTTCTTGCTCTTGACTGAATCAGTGGAGATGTGTTCTCTTGGAATCTGCTGAATTAGGAATCCTTCCTTTTTACCATGTCCTTTGCTGTTTCTAGAGTACAGTTTACAGATTCCCCCAGCCCATGGTATTCCATCAGAAATGGACACAGCAGCCTGCAGGGCATTCAGCCTTCAGTGTCACACTCTGCAGGCTGCTAACACCTCGTGATGGACCCTCAGGTGGGGGATTGTGTTCATCTGTAATATGGCTTGCCCTGTTTTTCCATGTGGTATTGCAGAGTTGGCCAAACATGACAGTTGACCCAAAAGTAAAAGCTGACCTTTGGCTTTGAGAAATATTAAAGAACACAGGTTAGCTCAGACTTTTCTTGGGCTAATATTCAGTTTCCCAGAATGGAATAGGCTTTTCAAAAAGCTTTATGTTGATGCTGAATTATCTGCTTTTCTGCATCTTAGCTTTTATCCTTTTTTTTTTCTTAATCTAGTATTTTCTATAGCTGCTTTAGGCTTTGAAAGAATAGGTTAATAAAATAACATGTTAGGAATTTTTTTTGTCCTTTTTTTTTTCCTTTAACTTTAATTGTTTTATGTTGATAGAAAGCCAACACCTTTTCAAGGGGTGGGTGTGTGTTTCCTTGTCAAGCTCCTCTCTTCTGTGCAGCACAACAGCCTGGAATATATCCTGCTGCACATGGTACACCCATAGCTTGGACCACTCATTCCCCTATCAATATTCCCATTGTTCTGTCTGGGTCCTTGCTAATATTTTTTCTTTGTAGTGGTGTTTGGGGTGAGGTGAGTATTGATCCCTCTTTCTGGGGAAACAGAATTTCCAGATGAAACAGAAATTCCACCATGAAATGAAAATGTTTTTGAAATAGAAGTATAACTAAGGTTGGTATATTTCTATCCAGTTTTTTTCCATTATGTTTTCATTTTCATATGGAAAACCCTTTAGTCAGAAATTGTCAAGGACTCATAGAACCATAGCACAGTTTGTGTTGGAAGGGAGCTCATAGCCCATCTAGTTCTAACCCCACTGCCATGGGCAGGGACACCTCCCACCAGACCAGGTTGCTCAGAGCCCCATCCAACCTGGCCTTGAGCATTTTCAGGGATGGGGCAGCCACAGCTTCACTGTGCCAGTGTCACACCACCCTCAGAGGGAAGAATTTCTTCCTAATATCTAATCTAAATCTACTCTCTGTCAGTCTAAAGCCACTCCCCTCTCACTCCATGCCTTTGTAAATTTTCTTGTAATCCCCTCCAGGTACTGGAAGGTGCTGTTAACTCTCCCCATAGCCTTCTCCTCCAGGCTGAGCACTCCCAGCTCTCTCTGCCTGTCCTCACAGGAGAGGTTCTCCAGCCCTTTCACCATCTTAGTCACCTCCTCTGGACTCATTCCAACAGGTCCATGTCCTTCTCATGTTGGGGTCCCAGAGTGGTGCAGCACTGCAGGTGGGGTGTCACAAGGTCAGAGCAGAGGGGCAGGATCCCCTCCCTTGCCCAGCCCAGGATACAGGTGGATTCTGGGCTGCAAGTGCACATTGCCAGGTCATGTCAAGTTGCTTACAAGATTCCCAATAGTGTCTTGTTAACAAATCCTTCTTAATAATTTTAACATTAGGTCCTATTACAGAGATCTGATCCTTTTCTGACCAGGTAGTTTGAATGCCACGTGTTACAACTGACAGCTTGTTCATTAGCATTACTTGCCTTGCAGCTTGTATGGCTTGGAAGCATGAATAATCACCATTACTGTGGAAGAATGCTTTGACAACTATTTGTGACAACTATTATAGCTGTGTGCTGATTTTATGAGGAGTGAGTAAGTGTCTGCAAGTGAGTTAACAGCTTAATCTGCTCCCTTTCTCCCAACATGACTCACTAGAGCATTTCTGTATGCACTGCTGCCACCTCTCTCCCCAGTTGCTGCTTGATTGACAATAATCTGATCTCTCCATACGTGTTACCCTCTCTGTGCCATACAACTTTTGTCACAGTGCTGATGCCACCGACTTTCAGATCCTCATGTGAGCTTCCCCTGCAAGAGGATGTGACTCACAGGCTCCTCCTGAGATCCATTTAACACACTGAATTAAATCCAAGTAGCTCTTGCTGCTTGTTAGCATGTTCTGGCTGAATGACTGGGACCTTACTCCTTAGTCTTGAGATTGTTTGTAATATTAGATGTGTACATGCTATATCACAGATTTATGTCACTCCAGGGTCCCAATTTCTTTTTGTTTTGGGGTGGTTTTTGCTGACTGTGTCTCCATGAAGAGCTGCAGAATACGTGGTCACACTTGCAGCATGTCCTTAGTGTGCAAATATTTCTCCACTTGCTTTCTTAGCAATTCCTCTTTTTGTAATAATATATTGTGCTCTCCACTGTGCATGCAAACAATGAATTCCAGTGTCATTATCTAAGCAGCAAAGAAACCAAAGGACTGTGTCCAGCTCACCTGTTGAGCTACTGGATCATCATAAGCAAGGCTTTCTCTTGATTTCCTTAGCCTGGAGATCCATCAGGACCTTGTTAAAGAGGACTTGGGTGTTGGACCATCTAAAATATAAACATTTGGCTGCTGTGTCTCTTGGACATGATCCAGTGCTCATGTGTAGTTTTGAAATAAGGACTTTCTTCGTTTCAAAGAAATCATTCTCTTCTTATGCTTTAAGCCATGGCTTTGTATCTGCTAAGTCTGCCTGAGTTTTTGGTTGGCCAGCTAGCAATGCCACAGGGGATTTTCACAACACTTCCACAGGCTCCAACCTCACTATCCATTGCCTGTTCCAAGGGCTTAGGTTCCTCACAAAGATCCCCCAAGTTATATCCTAAACTTGTGTCAGTTCTTACCTTCAGGGTAAATTATGAACCAAAAACACTGGGCATTTGTGAAAACACTGACCTAAGAAATTCTTGGTAAATCATATCAAAGCCCAGCTGGAGATGAATGAGTAGCAAACATCAAAGCTAACAAGAAGGTACTCCACTAGTACAAGGGAATTCAGCAGAAATGTTTGTCCATTATGAATAGGAAAAGCCAAAAGTAAAGGATATTCTTTCTAACTTGAGTCTTCACAAGCAAAACCTGATCTAGGATCTGTTTGCATATTCTTATAGCTTGGGAAGGAGAAGTGCAGCCAAGATCAGAGCAGCAAAAAGTTAGGGACTCTTTACAGAGGTGAATGTGATCAAATCCATGTCCTGGATGGGCCCAAGGGGCCTGAAAAAGTAGGCTGATGTGTTTGTGGGGTTGGTATAGCATGTTTGTGACAAAATATGGTGACTGGGAAGGAGGCTAGCAAATTTCTGGTGACTAAAAATAGCAAGTATTGTATCAGTTTTTTGGAAAGGCAAGAAAATGGGGTCCTTTGGATCTCATCAGTCCCATTCCCATCCCTGGAGAAGACCTGGTGCACATCAGCTTAGAGTCAGTTGGATTACATGACTTCCAACCAACATTTTTATGGTTCTGTTTTCTGAAAATGGAACCCTGATCTCTGATTTTCATCTCTTCATTTCAGCTAAAGCTCTGTTTCTCATCCCCATTTGTGTTCTACTAAACGTTGTATATTCCTTATAAGCCTCATATTGATGTTTTTCAGAATCAGAATTCCTGTGAAATTTCAGAAAAGTTAAGATCAGGTCTGAAGCTACACATTTGAGCTTAGGCAGCTTGTATTTGGTTATTATCCTTAGCAAATCAATATTCAAAAGTGAATTTGTCCTTTTCTGTGAGATCTTTGAATTTGGGTTCTTATAATACCTGGGAAGAGCAGAATGCAAAGAATTTCATGTCTTGCAGAGGTCAGGAAAGATTGATCTCTTCTCCATCATGTTGTAACAATTATTTACTGTATTTAAGCATTGCTGTTTTTTTCTGTCTTTCCCAATATTGTGCAGTGGCTGTGGGATAAAGGCAGAGCTGGCAGGGTCAATATTCTGGCACACCTAATGCTAGGTAATATGCAAGTAGAAAAACACATACTGGGCTTCCAGAGCACAGTGCAAGCTTATGCAGGCTTATTTATTACTGCTTTATAAAAATATTAAGTTTCATTTTTCCAATTACATGGTACAATTCTATCTTGTTAAAATATTTCAAAATAGACTTGGGCATTAGTGGCTCTGAAATGAGGAGAGACTTCTCAGTTTAATGAGAAGGACATTTTTATTGCTGTTTGTACACTTTGATTAAATAGAAGATGCAGAAATTTAAGTCTGATTATATTTTCAGGATAACATAATTAACAATAATAGGCTCTTTTCCTAATCCACTGAATGCATTTGAGAGATGGTATTTGAGAAATGTCAGCGTTCTCGAGGAAATGAGGACAGTGCAATCATGCCCAAAAGTGAACCTCACATTCCAGACCTGTTTGCATTGACACCAGACTGCTGCCCCAGCACCCTGTGCTGCACTTGCTGAGCCCCCTGTTTTTCACACACATCTTTTACTGTCCTGTGGAACATCAGGGCACACAGCAAGGTCTGGGCTCCTGCAGCAATGTCAGAGCAACCAAGTCCCAGACAAATCGACCTGCATGTGAAATGAAAGCAATTAGTGCTGGAAGGTAGAAATTAGCTGGAAAAGTTGGTGCCAATGCTGATTTTCATTCTTACACTTCCTACTCCTCCTGTGCCTTTCCAGGTGCTGTGCATTAGTGCCAACCTTGACGTGCTCAGAGCAGACAGACAGATGGTCTGGGTCCTGCTCTGGCCATGCCAGGGCTGCCACTGCTCTGGGGGTGGATGCCACGTGTGGCACAGCCCAAATCTCCCTAGGACACCCAGCTAAGGGGGCAGGACTCTGCACAAGGAGGGCTGGTGGTACCAAGGAGGGATTTGCACATGGTGTGGCTGTGGCCCAGAGCAGATGAAGCCACCCCTGGATTGTTGGTGAGCTTGTTCCCTGAGAGCACAGCTGGGACAGGGCTCTCCTGGGAGTTACTGCACTGGGTTTGTGCCACATCTTGGCTGGGAATTACCCAGACTATCCAATTCCAGAAACAAGCCTTGCTGCAGGAGAGGAAAGATGTTGCTTCCCTGCCTTCTGTGCAGCTTCAGTCAGAGAGTGGCTTTATTTTTTGAAAATAAAAACCCCCAGGAAAACAAAACAGAAATGCCAGAAGCTCTGTGCTCTTATTGATCAGCTTCACTGGGATACCAGTGCTGCTGGCTCTGTATTTGTTTCCTCCTACCCCATATATTGCAATTCTATCAACAAGAGTGATCTGTGAGGATGGAGACAGGGAGAAAATACCCACAGGGTCAGCATGTCATTGTGAAGGAGAAGGAATCATTGTGTTTTATCAAATCCTCAACAGCTTGATCTGCTGGGGATAAATGTTTTTCCCTTACTGCTCTTTGGAATCCTGGTATTCTTCATCCAGCATGATCCCATGGTGTGCAATTGAATTGAGATTCATACGGTGTGGATTGCCATCACAAGAGCATATTTGAGGAGAATTGCCTGAACAACTTGCCATCTGAAGGGAGATGCTTACAGGATAAATGCTTTCTCCAGCCTCAATTACCTTCCAAAGTAAGTCAAAGGTTGCCATATTGAATATACCAAACTCTGCTGGGAAAATGCCAGAATATCAGTGATCTCCTTGTCCCCACAGGCAGGACTGGCAGCACCAGCCGTGACTCAGGGAGGGCCTGCCTTGATTTAGTTGTGCTTTTTCCTAAACAGCCTTGGGGAAATGCTTTAACTACAGGTGCTCTAGGGCTGTAAATCAGTGCCCTTTGCACTGACTTCTGCTGCAAACATCATCTTAGGGGTGGTGGCAGAGTTTTGTTTTTCTATCTCGCCTCATTACAGAAGTGATCAGATTTGGGACATTAAACGAAAGCAAAGTGAACTCTCACACTGGCTTTTTAAGAAGTATATTATCTTTCACATGCTTCACTAGCACATTTCAATTTGCAGCTCTGGAATAAGGATGGGCAGGAGTTACCCCATCTATAACTAATGCCTTTTTGTGTTGGAGGTTAATAACCAGATTGCCTTAAAATATCTGTTAATTTATAATTGTTAATGGGAGAGTAAGGCTCTCGTTTGGGTTCTTGTATATGATTATCTGCTCAAATTCTTTGTTTTGTGTACCTAGTACCCTTAATGAGCTTTATAAAGGATACCTTTTGTATAAAATTTTATTTTTATTAGTCATATTTCCAGTCCTTCATATTCATAAATCATGCATCTGACTTTAAACGAATACTACTGGCAAGTGCTTTTAATTTACCTCAAGCTATTAAAACTTTACCTCACATTTTTAAATGTTTTTTTTCCCCAAAGCAATGATGACCAGAAACTTTTAAAGATAACTAGTTATTTGACATTGAGAAAGACATCAAATACAGGAAGACTTGTAATGAATTCATGGTGAGGCAGAGCACTTTGGAGATGTAGATGACTACACACCTATTACATCCACTTTTCTAAATTATTAGTAAGTAGCTGTGTACAGAAAGTGTCACTCAGTAGTTGCTCATTTTCACATTCGAGCATCTGTCTTGCTCACAGCCCAAGGGGTGCATTTTGGGTACAAATGAGCCTGGCTGAAATGGATCTTGGGATCAAGCAAAGCATTTCCTCCCTGTAACAGAAACCATTTGTACTTAGTGCCCACTCTGTGATCCTTCTCCATCTCGATCCCAGAAGTCTGGGGTAATGGGGGAGGAGTAGTGTTGTAATACAGAGCTGCTTCTTGACTGTGCTGTGGCAATAGAAATACTACTAATTCAAATGTCCCAGTGATTAGGCTGAGGTTTACAGGTTTTTTGTGAGCTGTGAAAGGACTTACGAATTCAAGGAGAACTTCCACTTTGTTTTCCAGCTCTTTGTCCATTTACATGGTTCAAAGTTCAAGGAAATGTTGAAGAGCAATTAGCCTCTCAATGAGATGCAGCCTTTTTTGATGCTCTAGGGTTTTGGGTTTTTTTTTGTGTGTGTGTGTGTTTTGGTTTTTTTTTTTTTTCTTTTGGTTGGTTGGGTTTTTTTTAACAAAGACATGATAAATGTCTTTATTCTTTGATCAAGACTGAGTTAAACTTGTTTTCTATTAACAGCAGAAGAAAGCAAAGTTAGGCTTGTTCTCTTATTCCCTGCACTTTTCAGCACTTACACTGTTTATAGTTTCTAACTGTACAGTGTTTAACACTTTTTGTATTTAATTTTAACTTTAAAAATAACTGAACATCTAATTCCCAGAAGAAAAAAAGTTCTGTGTAAACATCTGCAATCAAAGAGATGTGGTGCTAAATGTGATACATTAAATACATCATTCTGATATAAAAGTATTCTTTGCTTGGTGGCTTTAATATGGTATTAGGTTACAGTGTCAGCAAAAACTTTGCTTTTTCATTTAGTGTAGTATCTCCTGTCACAATGCAGTTCACGCTGTAATGCCTGAGCAAGCTATCTAAAAATCTGCTGACTCTGGTTATAAACACAAATGGGGTGTGATTTAAAACTAACAGGAAGTGTTGGGCTTTCCATCCCTCCAAATAACCATGAAAAGCTAAGTTTGTGTCTAGGTACCACAACAGTATAAGGCTTAGAACTATCTTAGCCACCTTCTGCAGACTCCAGAAACCAAGGCTCAAAGAGCAGAGGCAATTTCCTAAGCCTCTACATGCCCCAATGACAACACCAGATCTGACTGTAGGTATATTTTTAGGCTGGTTTTCCTTTCATAAGTCTCTGCTTATCTTTACCTGTGTTTTTTACTTAGTTGTCTCTTCAACAGCAATTTTTTCTTCTTCAGAAATTGCTGGAGGTAGTGATCAGGTTTCAAAATCTTGGATCCAACCACTTGAACACATCAGCATCAGGGTATTGAATGGCTCTGAATTCCCCTTTAATGGGTCAAATCTGCACGATCAATGTGAACAACTTGCATTCTTTGATTGTATTTTAATTTGCATTCTGATCAGATTGTTGGCCATTTGAATCCATCTACAGTTCAAGCTGATTTGAAAGAAACATCAAGTACACATGTCCAATTAAACTGAAGTTATCGTGCAGCATATAAATTGCAATCTATCATTCTTTGCAGCCTTCCTAAAATTCACTGGTTGTATTTGATTCAGAGCAGCTATCTTTGTGATTTAGGAATGTACAACAGTAGGGCAGAGGAGGAATCAGCACAGCTCTCTGGGGTGCTTAGCCTTGGTGGTCTCAAAATGGGTCTTAACATATTTAAGCTCAGCTTAGCAGTGGAACGGCAGCTTATCATTTCTCTGCCCTGCTTTCCTGCTGTAACCATGCCCTGTCAGCCTGGGGCTGCCTCCCTGGGCTCTGATGGACAGGCCTGTCCTTACCTGCAGTACATTCTGCTGCCTTTGCAGGTAATATTTTGTATACATGCCAGGACACAAAGCCAAATCGGTACCTAATTTAAACTGGAATTTCAACAGCTTCTTTGCACTGCTTGCTTATGGTCAGGAGCCCCAAGTGGCTTCTCTGATAAGCATTCCAAAAATAGACTTTGACTCTGTTTTTTAATAGATGTGTTCTGTAAGAAGAGGATGAAGGGGAGGTGATGTGAATCAAGCCATGTTAATGTGAGCAGAGTACCCAGCTTGGAGGGGAGGGCTATGAACTGCTGTGCTCTGTGCTCACCTGTGAGGATGAGGGAGGAAGCTGATTCCACCACACTTGCATATTCCTTTTTTTTTTTGTATGCATACCCCAGATGTCTTTACCTTCCAGTTTTGTTTAATATTACTATATCCCATTAATAATGCAGAAACATATGGATTTCTTAAAAGATTCATCTAATCCAAATTGTTGGGTTGCATAGTCATGATAGAGTTTCACATGGTCACGTGCTGAGAGGGAGCTTAATCAGAACAAAAAGTTATTTTCCTCCTGTCCTGTTGCTAGTGTGTCCCTGGCACACAGTGACTGAGTATTTAGTGTGCAACAAAATCCTCTAAAACACAAGGATTAGAGGGCTTGCTTTGAAGAGAAATCTAAGTAGAAACTACTCCCCAGTCTGTAAGTGAGGAGTTCTGGCTCCAGTGGGCTGATTCATTGTAATGTTTATAAATAGTGCCTTAAGCAAAGTAAAAAAATAGGAATTTTTAGCCATCCTAACATTTTTCACCAGCACGTATAAGACAACAAACTAGGGCTAAGAAATATGTAAAATGCATTCTAATTAAAGTAGCTCAATATACTAAAGCTTCCTGATGCTGTAACTTTAAGGTACAATATGCATTTAATTATCCCCAAGGCAAAAATTACTTTTAGAGTGGTGTAGTTTTCCCCATACACAGAATAATATGGTTTACTGAACTGGACCAGGTTTTAGCAGGGCCTGCAACAGCAGTGATTTTTAGTGGCTCCTTGGAGATTACAGAGTAAACATTTTTAAATCTCATTTATAGGAAATGCTTTATTATGATTTTGGTCAAGCCTAATTTATTGTTAACTGGATTATAAGTGATATAAACTGAGGGTTGTTCCTGCTGGGTATTACATACCCTCTGCTCCCAGTAAGGTTGACCAAAATTCAGCATTGTCATTTCACTACCTTATGCAGATGCATAATGTTCTCACAAAAATAACACTTACCTAGCTCTCCCACAAATTGAATATTTTATCCCAAGCTAGCCCACCTCTTGTTTGTTAGACCTTTTTTTTTTTTTTCTGCCTTGAATTAGAACTAAACAAGATGTGGAACATGTAAAACTGTCTAATAGCAGTCATTGTTTGGTGTACTGTTACAACTGCCCTTTAAAAGTCAATTTAATTTTTTTTTCTCCATCGGCATTTAGTAATCAAACATCTTAAATTTTTTCAGGAAAAGGGTCTGAGTTTCTTCATAAACCTCAGAGCAAATTTTAGCCTTATTTTTTAGTTTAACTGACAAAATCCAGGCACAAGTTATTTCAAATTCAGTTTGTGCTGTTGAAACATTTCTTTTTTTAGACAAGTAATCTGAATCTGGTTAAAATTTGGACTCCTGCTGTATATTTCTGGGCTTTCTCCTTGAGTAAAATGACCTACAAAGCCATATTGACTGAAGATGTGCAGAGCCCAGAGCAAAGACCTTGATTTAAAATATCTCAGTGCTGCCTTAAAATGACCAATAGATTCATTGAGGGACATCAAAATGTTCTGTGTGCTGTATTTCTTATTTACTCTTTGCAATTTAATTAAGGAAGGGGGGAAGAAGCAGGGGGAGAGATTTCTGAAGCTGTGGCTCCCCAGAGCTTTGGGGAGTGGGGATGTGCAGTGGCTGCTGCTGTCACTGTCAGATTGAGGTGTTGGAATCCTGTCTGTTCAGGGATCCTTTGTGCCCCTGAGCCCTGCTAGGGTTGGATTTGTTCTTGCCAGCTGATCATGAAAGATGATCAGTAGCTTACACAGTTACTTATACCAGGGCATTATTCATGTCTGGTAATGTACCTGGTGGCACATTAATTGTAGCTGTGACCTGGCATGGCTGAAGAGGGCCAGACAGGGTCAGGCCAGGTGTAAGAAACTTGAATGCAAACTCAAATTTTGCAAAAATTCTGGGTTTGTAGCTGACCTCTTTTTAGAGAAAGCCAGGTTTTACTTTGCTGTTTCTGTGACCAGAAATTGAAGAACTCTGAGCTAGGATTTGGAAGAGTTTCTCTAGAAACTTCCATCTCCATTTTACAAGCAGAAATACTTGCTCACATTTACACACTTCTCAGAAGTCTTTGCTTTACATCTTGAAGCTGTGATGTATTTTAAGCTGCTGGTGTTATGGGAAGTGTTGTGGAGATCAAGCCAAACTGTAGCAAGTTCTGAGCTGTGTGAATTGTTTTATCAAAGATATTTTTTTCAAAATGCTGTGCAGTTTGACCATGAGTTCCTCTCTGACCATCCTTTGGAAATGATCAATAAGAAACAGGTTACACTGGGTAGTGGTAGTTTCTGTTCTGTCTTGACTTCCTTCTGAAAGTTTGTGTAGCTATTGGACACTACTTGTTGTTTAAAAAGAAAAATAGTAGGAATTGAGATTAATCCAGCTATTTGCTACTTCTCTCTTCATTTGCACCAGCTATTACTTTTCCACATCAATAGAGTTAGCATAGGAATTAGGGGTTTGCTTGTGGTGCTTTGGAATAGGGCTAGCAGCAGTTCTTGGAAGTAAGAGTTTCTTCAGGATTTGTCACTTGAATTCATATCAGATGTTCAAATAAACAACCTCTGGAGGTCCCACCTGAGAGCTTGGTCACCCCTCCATTTCTTCACTCTTGCTAATAGAGAAGATGCTCAGGAACTAAACTTGTGTGCTTGAATTCTAGTCAGCTGTGGTATGTAAAAAGCTGTGTTTTTTCCCCTGGCAGGAGGAAAGGAAAACAGCAACAAAACCCACTAGTGCTTATCCTGGCATAAAATAGATTATAAAATCCTGATACTAAACTGATGATTATTTCCAAATCTGTAGAACAGCTTAGTAAAGTACTTGCTCTTGTTTATGTTCATATAATAAATTTGAAAAAGATTAATTTTCCAACTCACTGTCTCTTAAATCAACTAATCATCAGCTATGGAAAATTGTGCAGAGCTCTTTGACTGTGCTACTGATGTTATTTTTATATTTTGTGTGGAAAGTTCATTACCTTTTCTCTTGCATCAAAAAGACCCCCTGTACACACAAATACATACAAGCAAAAGGAAGAAGTGATTGCGATTTTTTTGTTTCCCTGAAATGTTCAGAATTACGTGCAGTGTCAGTATACCAAAGAAGAAAAAAAAAGCATATGACATCTTTAATTCCCAAATACTCTGGGTACAAATATACAAATAATGTATACAATTAACTAAAGCCTCCCTGGGTTTGCATTGATGAACCCAAGTTCTGCATATCTCAGATTAATTCTCTTGCTTTATACAATGGTTATTAGAACCTCAATGCAGTTGGTGATGTTGCTGGCCTAATGAAAATTGATAAATGGTAACCTTGAGGATGCAACAAAAGAACAGGTCAGACAAAAAGCGGATCTCCAGTTTCTCATTTCATTTATACAGTGACATTTAAATTGAAGCGTGTCTTTCACATTTCATTCTCTATCTATACCAGGTATTTACCCCTCTCTGAATTTGTCTCTTAATTAACTGCAGATATATCTCAAGTTCTCACTTTTGAGTGCTCCTTAGCCTGTTATAAAGGAATGCAAAAGCATCTGGTATGCCAGTTTTGGGCTCTTGGTGCCAGCCGGCCTCTACGGAGAACTCCATGTGATGCCTCAGGTTTTGGCTTTTATATTTTTCAGATTCTGTGCTGCTTCAGTGTGTAGTTCTGAGCTTCATATTAAGGGATAGCAAGCTCTCTTCACAGAGTAGGTAGACAAAACAATTCCTTTTCTAGCTTGGAACCAAGGACAACTGATCCAAATCTCAGGCCCAAGAGCATAAACAAGGGTGGACTGAAGAGAAAAAACTCTTCAGAAGAAGGATGGAACTTCGTAATGTAAAGCTGTAAGTGGACAATTGCATATAATTAGCATGGACCAGAACATATAACAAATTTTTTATGTTCTGGTCCATGCTAATGGACCAGACAATATAAAAGTGAGAGACCCCGCACCCGCTCGTGCATTTTGTGACCATTTTGGTTCATCTTGGGTGTAGCCCTGGCTGGGCACTTGTACTGCCCAAGGTGGATCCACTGAGGCCTTCTAATAAATCCCTACTTTATTCTTTAACTCTGTCTAGTCTCTGGTCTAGGTCAGCCTTCACAAGGCATCACATGAGCATATTGCATCTGGTGCTCTCCTGACTTGAGGGCATCAGCCAAATGCCCAACCTTTGGACCAAGTGCCATCTCTTCAAACTCCTCAAGGACTGGGCATAATCCTCAGCCAAGCAGCGAAGGTTTGGTCACTTGTGGCTCGACCACTCCTAAAGAAAGCAGTAGGAAGTACCCAATGCACACAGAAATAGCCCATGAGCAGAGTTTGTGGATGTGCCCAGCCTTTCAGAAGCTGAGGAGGGCTTTGCAGGATGGAAGCAAGACTGCGAACCTGATGGAGCTCAGTCATGGGAGTGGGTGCATGGCTCAGCTCTGACACTGCAGCAGCATTTCCCACAGCTGTCACTCATGGAAATGAGGGCAGAGCTGTCACTGCTTTGTCTTCCAGAGGTTCAGGGCCCTCCCTGTGTGACACTGGCCTGTCTTTGTGAGCTGGGCCACGGTTAAGCCGTACCCCACTGCTGGGTCACTTCTGTTTTGCAGGAGACAGACTTTGGCTCACGAGATCTGAAGGCAACCTCTGCCTCATACTGCTAAGTACCTGAATGATCAGAAGAACATAAAATCCTCTTAAACTTTGTCTGCTGAAAGGAAGGGATCACTGTGGAGGTTTCATCTTAGTGCTCTGTTTCCAGAGGAAGACACAAACATATTCTGGGGCTAAGAGTTGTAGTTTTTATTAGAGCTGCTCAGAAAATTTGATACTCTGAGGTTTTCTGAAATACTGGATTTGGACAGAAAAATAAAAAAGTTTGTGGAAGCTTTCAAAAAACCTGACTACCGTTTTTTGACTACCTGTAGTTTGTGTTTAGACTAATACAGTGCAACTTTATAAATTTGGGGCCTCTTTTTGTAGCCCAAAGGATTTAGAGGCATTTAAGGAGAAAATTTGAAAGCATACTAACAGAAAGGAGTGTATTAAAAATCTTGTTTGAGCAGAAGTAGGTAAGTATGAGGTATGGCTGTATGAAAAAATAATTAACTTGTAAATTTTTTTATGTGTGTGCTTGGCCTGAGACAACTACATATGATGGAAAAAAACTGAGACTGGAGGAGAATCTATCCCCAAAATTCAAAAAAATTGAAATTTAGGAGATTGTTGGAAAGTAGTATCTATGCTCATAGTTTTTGTAAGATTTTTATTAATAGATTCTGGTGAATACAGGCATTGCAGAAATGCCATGTCTTATCCAGTGACTTTGTCATTACACAATTTTTTTAAATTTTACTGATTTTACTGTGGGGGTTTTTTGTGGGGTTTTTTTTGTGGTTTTTTTTTTTTTTGTTTGTTTGGTTTTGGTGTGGGGTTTTTTTTGTTGTTTGTTTGTTTTTTGGGTTTTTTTTGAGGGGTTTGGTTTTTTCTTTGTGTGAGGGAGAAAGGGAATTTCTTCTTCAGAACAGATTCTGCTGGAATCTAAATTTTCCACCTGAATGATAATGTTCATAGGAAAAACTCTTGCTTAAACAGAACAGCATTTCTTGAAAATAAATTATTTCTGATGAAGATCTTGGCTGGCTGTATTGTAAAGTTCCTTTGAGCAGCACTTCAGTAGAAAGGACTTGAGGAAGCGTCAGGGACACCTCTTATACCTCTATCCTTTTCCTTTTATTTTTTTAATTGACTGATTGAGATCACATCTGTGAACTGTTCCACTCTAATTTCAGCATTGTAACTCATGATTTGGTTTAATGAAAATGGTTACTTACCTTTTCCTTCACATAAAATTGACTGCTGGTATGGTGAGTAGTTAATTCTTTGTCCTCATGAAAAAATGCACTGGTCTGATTGTGATCATTCTTCTTTAAACATAAGTGGGAAAGTCATTAAATATCTTGAAAGGGAGGAAAGTCATTAAATATCTTGAAAGACAAGATACTCAATACTACATGAGATTTTTCTCTGAGGTGATTCTTGACTTTCCCAGAGCTGTGTGGAAGGAGTTTCTGTTTATATGACAAATGCTACAGCTTCTGCATAGGCAAAACACCCACCTAAACTACTTGGCATAAAACAGTTTTTGTTTCCAAGATCTTATCTTAACTTTTTTAAATGTGGAAAAACAAGTCTCTTTTTAAATGACAGGGAGAACAAATCATGTTAATAATTTTTTATTCTGTTTTCATAGTGGGATTTTTCAGTTTTGGGGTGCTATATTTTTAAGTACAGCTGTTCTGTCATTGCTCTGTCTGTTGTTAAACAGCTCTAAACCCAGACTGAAACCATTCTGGTTGTTGGCCTCTTTTATAATGTTAGCATGATTGAAAGCAGAATCTGTCATGTTTAATGCAGGGTAAGGCCAAACTAGAAGCCTTTATTCAATGTTTAAGATTTCAACAATAGAAACAGAACATATGTTGAGAGTTTAGATTAGATTAAATCTCTCCCTATACATTTAGGAGTGCAAAATTGAGTCATTTTGGAGGTGTCTGTAATTTTTCTCAGGTTTTAAATTCTGTGCTGCTACTATTCAGTTGTACACTTCCAAAGCAGAATTTTCCAGCATTTTGGCACTAAAATCCCAAACTCTGGTTTGTCTAAGAGCTGCTGAGGAAATTTGCACATCCTTTTTACCCCAGGTGCATACATGCTGATCCTGTATTACTATGAGCTAATTTGTACTGTTGGAAGTTCTGCCTTATCCATATTCCCTCATCTAGAGTTTTTCTAGACAAACAAAGAAATTGAGAATTTTAAACAGTTTGAAATAGATCAGCATTAACAAATCCTGCCTTGGTTTTCAGAAACAAGTGATAATTCTCACCACCCAAATGCTGATCTAAGTCTTATCCTGTGGCCTGTATGTCCTGATCCTTTCAGAACTCTTGGTGAGGTGAAACAACTCTCAGCACCTTCCCAGAATTCTGGTGCTCTGAGCAAGATCAAATGATTTCTATCAGCAGGAAAAAGCTGGTGTCAGAGACAGTGCAGTCCACCTCAGTGGAGTCCCTCAATATCTATAACTGGGGATGAATTTGTTGTTTGTGTGTGCAAAGAGGAATTGATGAAGGTGTCCTCTGTGGCAGAGGACAGATTACTCTGACATATAAATATAGCAACCCCCTATCCTATACTCCTTGTATTCTTATTTTTGTCTTAACTTCTGTTATCAGTTGGTGATGTTTGCTTCACTGGCAACTTCATGACAATAGCAAGGAATCCAAGGGTGTTAAAGTAGAACACTCCACATGGGAGAATCCAGCAATTCTGATTTTCTAACACGTTCAAGAAGAAGGTCAAGTGGTGCTTTAAATCACACTGGTTTTGACAGCCTCTGGGCTTTCTTTGTGTTTAGATCAGTTCCTGAATTTCCCTGTGCTGCCCATGGAAACTATTCTTTCCTGGTACTCAAGTCTGTCATGCAAAAGGAGTTAATGATATCCTAAGAGAGACTGATCCATACCTTCTCTAAGCCTGTGTTTCCCAGACAACATGGTGCTGTAATCAAAGCAGCTGAAACATTTCACTTCTGTTTAGGCTGGATGCAGAATCATTTTCTCAGGAGTTGAAAAGTTCAGAAGGAGAATGAATAAGATCATTTTCCCCTCTATACTTTACAAAATCCTACAAAGTAGGCTAGACCTCCTTGCTCTCACATCATTACGTGTAGTGAAGTGTTAGGGCTTTCATTGCAGACTTGCTCAAGGCACATTGTGTGAACTCCAGAGGAACATATGCTTGAAATTGTCCAGCACAATTTCAGGAGAGAATGTAAAGAACAGCAAGAAAGTAATACAAAACTTGAGCAAATGCTGAAATAATGAGTGTTGCTCTGTGTTGTAAAAGCTCAGAAGGAGATTGAAATCATCACTCTCTGCTTCACAGCCCCCATCCTTAATGTCTCCTCATTTCACCTGCATCTGCGCAGTGATCTGTGGAACCTGAGGAAAGGACATGAGCAGAGAACTAATAACTCTGACAAAATATGTGGGGGGTGCTCTTGGGCTGGTCCTCTTCAGAGCTACAGAACTTGAACTGGATACAAAAAGCCAGGAGAGTGAGCATTGGGTATCCTCTCTGAAGCGCGCAAATTTAGAGATGCTACAGGGACAAGTGGTGTGAAGAGAATCCAAAGCTCTCCTGAGAGCTGCTCTTCCTTCCCAGGGCTCCCCTGTGCTTGCCTACAGCTCATGTTGCTGCTGGAGTCTCCCTTCCAGTGACTAGTTTGGCATCAGGCTTTTTGTCACTGCCATGTTGACAACAACTCCCTCCTGGTCTCTTGGGGCTTTTCTGCCTTCATTGCATCTCCTCAGCAGCACCCAGGGATCATGGCAGGCCTACAATTAGCTCAGCTTTTCAAAGGTGATGAGAACAAAAAATGTGTTGCCTTTATTCACTATTTTAAAGGGAAATTTCATTTTCCCTCCCTTCCCTCCTGATACTTTATAAATGAAGGGATAGGGTTGTATTTCTCATAAAACCAATTTTTTTCTTTATCTTTTGGTCTGGAGGAATCTCCTTATTATAGTTTCCACAGCTGCAGCTTCTTCAGCCTCCAGATGAATAGCAAGACCGTTTTTGCAAAGTGATTCCTTTCAAAACCTTGTTTCTCAGGAATTGAAAGCAAGTGTTGTGTCTTGCTGACTTAATATTCCCTCAGGGCTGCTTGTACAGAAAGGTTATGGCTTTTGTGGAGTGATAAGCTGCCATCTAATGAGTCTTCCAGCACAAGGAAAGGCCTGATCTTCTTGTAATGAAAGACAGGCATGAGAGAAGAAAGAGACAAAACAAAATCCTTGAATGAGAATCTCTATTTTCTCTGTTCCTCACAGGGAGAGGAGTCAGTGACCAAACTTTTGCTTTCAACCTTTTGGCTGTTGGACAAAGAGCATGACAAAGACAAAGTCATAATTATATTTTCATAAAAAGTAAGAAAGTTGGAAGACAGTTTTATTGCCTGATTGTACCAAAGTGTTGTCCACTTCTCTTCTTCATCACACTATGAGCACTGGCGAAAGAGAAGAGCAGGAAAACGCTGAAGAAGAGAGGGACAGAAATGAAAAATAACCACCTGCTTCTGGCAACCAGCAGCATTTCTATGAATTACAATCTGTGGGGTTTGATGGGACAAAACTCAGCTTGCATTTTAGAGCTCTTGCAGCCAATTTCCAGTTGTCTGGGAACCAGCTCTGAGTAACCAATTCTGAATGCTGGCTGAGCCAGGGATTGGGGAATTCCAGGTGAATTTCCCAGTCAACAAGGTCTGTCTCACCCTCTTGCTTGCTTTGTCCTTGCACATATTTTATGTCATATTGAAGCATGTACCACAGACAAGTGCATTTTGGAGTTACATCATGCTGATGTTGAGATGGGATTTTGATTTGACCTTCTAAACAGAAAAAAGGAGGTTTCAACTCAAGTGCACATCTGTTTAGCCAGACTGCTCTTGGCATTCACCAGCAGAGTTTTGCAGTTTTGGGCAAGACAAATTTTTGAAAAATCCTTATTACCAGCACCTTTGGGATCTCAAGCAGCCTGGGTGTAGTTGTATAGAATAGACCAGATTTTGGACCAAAAATTAGCATCATTTCATGTTTGTGTTGAAAGGGATATGGACATACAGCTTCCAACTTCCCCCTCCTCAGTAAGAGCACTGATTCAGGTTCACAGTCACTCAAAAAGCAGAATGCTGAATTAGAGCTATCTGTAATTCTTGTTTTTAATTCCAGTTCTTCCTAACACTGGGCTATTACATTCACCAACTACTGTTGTAGAGTAGAAATGCATCTTTTAACATGATTAATTTAAATATTTATTTATAAACTAAGATCTTTTCTTCTAGGGTAGCCTCCCTTAGGTATTTAATTTGTACAGTGTATTTCTCTAGCCTTCTTCTTAGAACATAAAATACCAATTGAGCAGTTGGCTTTATGGCTGCTGGCAGAATTGGGAAAAGAAGGTAAGCATTCAGTCCCATCCTCTTGCTCCAAAAATATAAAAATCCAGTAAGAACCACTTTTATTTTACTGTGTTATGTTCTTGCTCTACTGTGAGAGATCTTGCCCTTAAAACCACATCTTCTGCATTGAATTTTTCAGTGCTTTCCTTTTCCTGTTTCACAATGAAACTGAAGGTAACAATACATTTTTACGAGAGGGAAAAATATTTCCCCTGAAGGAAAGATTATTTTTAAGAAGTCTTCAACATATGCTGTTTATTCTGAGGGAACAAAAGATGCAAAAATTTCATGAAGTAATCAAAACCTGAAAAGAGCAGAGAGGCATTGCCCAATCAATGGCTTGGAGGGCTGTGTTTGCCAGCACATTCACTCACTAACTGAGTTTGACACTGAAAGTGTCACATTTCTGGTTTTAGTTCACTGCCCTGAGGTTTGAAGCAAGATGTGTTACAAAGACATGTTCTAATGCTTTGTAAAGTGACAAAATTTCCTTTCATTCTGTCGAGTTATAGTGTTGTGAGCATTAACTAACTGTTGTGGCATTGGATCCGCGTGCGTCAGACAACAGGATTATGCCAGGATTATTCAAGGTCATGCTCTCTGCTGAAACTTTGTGTGACTCCCAGAGCTGTGGTTTGCAGCATGAAACACCAATTACTGCCAGAGAGATTGGGAATCAGTGCTGATTAACAGCAGAAGGCTTTTTGAACACAGAACTGTATGGGGGAGAAACGTGCTCAACAGGTGCCCTCTCTGGTATTTAATGATGAGGGAACCTGATGGAGAGAGATGTTTGCAGGACTGGCTCTGGATTGCCTGCAAGGGCTTTCTCACAGAAAAGGTTTAAAAGAAAGCACACAGTGGTGTCAGGCACAGGTTGGAACAGCAGCTCAATTAGAGCTAATTAATGTCTTGTGAGCACTTTGCTGTTTCAGCCATGTTGCATAACATCATCTTGTGTGTGCTTCAGTGCACAGGAGCTTCTTGCTGTGAGCTGGAGAAGTCTCATTCTTAAGTGTCTTAAAGAGCTCCAGAAGGCTGATATTGGAAGTCATAGTTTGTAAATGATCTTTGGGGGGTTTATGTGTCAAGGATATGACCCATGTTGATTTTTTGGTGTGTGGGTGGATGCTTAAGTGCCATATAGATATATGAGGTACTGCAGTTAATGGGTTGGCTTGGCTGATCATGGGTGTTTTGGTGAAGTTCAGGATCAGCTGGTGTGCTGTCACCTGAAGTTAGGTTAGAGTAAGCAGAAGTTAAATAGAAAATTGAAATAATGTATTCTTTGTGTGAAGAAAGCTGAAATATTTTGAACACTTGGTCATTTGTTGAAAATTATTTTTGATCAAAGTCTCTTCAGTGTATTTTAAAATGAGTTGGTGAACTTGCATAACTCTTAATGGACCCAGGTGGAATGTTTGTCTGACTGTAGTCCCAGTGAAGCAGGCATATGTTCATCCCTGATTTTGCCTGGAATGAAGTTCAGTCACTTCTCAGTGCCTGCTTTGGAGAAGCCTGTGTTTGGTGCCCAGATCTCAGCAATATCTCCCTCACACCTGACAGTGCTTGGTGCTTTTGTTTGCAGTGCTGGTGGATAGTCCAAGGAATAGAGAGATGCTGGACAGCAGCCTTGCTTTCTGCTTCTTAATGAAAAGTTGCTGTGAAGGTGGTGGGTAGGTCAGGCTGATGGGCAGTGAGCAATCACCTGCAGTTGTGCCTCTGGTCCACAACTGCTCTGAAGATAACAGAGCAAGACATGTCAATCCAACACAGCAAAGGTAAAGGTGACCATGATGGGCTGAGAATATTTTACCAGAGCTTACACATAAAGTTTTCTCGAAGTGAAATTTTGCAAATTATTTTCTTCTTAAATAAATAAATTTAAAAAAATAAATCCCAAAAAAACAAACAGGAAAAAAACCCATTGACCTAGGGAAATAGGAGCATCAGTCTGAATAAGTTTGAATAGGTTTTCAAATTGGAACAGACTGGCTGATGAAAATGTGAGAAGTGGCGGTGCCAGTACCTGTTTTCTGACAGGGATGTATTGTGAGAGAATGGATGCCTGCAGCCTTTCCTCAGCTCCTCCAAACAGCTCGAGTGCTTTGGGGCAGGTGGGTCCCTGCAGTGTCTCTGCCAAGGCTTCCACACAGGAGCCTCTGCCTTGGTTAGAGCATTGAGGTGTTACCATGCTGGTAATAGAAATGAATTCTTATCATCCTCTCTGTCTCCTCATTTTGAAGATTATTTAAGATGTCTTTTGATGTAGCTGTGAAATCACAACAAATTTGCTTGTTGGACGTATTTGACTGGAGATAGACAATGCACTTTCTTAGTCTTCAAAATTATGTTTGTGATAAATACAAAGTAAATATTTTTCAATATTTTGAAAGTTCTGTCACTTTTTGTAATCTTTAACAGTTCAAACAATTTAACATTTCCATTTTTCACTGAGTGAGTCACCCAGAAGGATAGGACACATGCATTACATACATTTAGTCTTGAATTACTGAAATATTTGTGTGTGTGTGTGTATGCAGTGGTCTCAAGATTTGCACATTTTAAGTACAATGAGTACAGTCTTGGCAAGTTAGCAAATGATACTGAGGCTTTCCACATTAGTTTTTTGTTAAAAGAGGAGTCGGTGATCTGAAGCCTGAATTTATGCTCAGAAAATTGCTTTTTATCCTACAGTGTAGGTTCTTGAGCTGAGGCAGGCTCAAACAATATGTTGAAAATTATCTTTTCACAGAACTTTGATCAAAGTACAAATGTCCTTGCCTCAGGAAGCAGTTTGTTTTCCCTTGAGAAGTGATGCTGGAAAAATCAAAGAGAGCAAAGTCTGCTTGCTGGCCAAAATTCATCTATGAATAAATTGCATCACAAAGCTACCAGCAACAGAACATTTTCAAAGACCATATCATGGTGTTGCTATAAGAAAAGTGATTTGTAAAACTCAGCATTGGATGGGAGCTCTTGCCATAACAATATTACTAGAAACTATTATTGTTTATAATGCAATAGAGTTTACTCATCTAATGATATTTCTGATTTAGTGGAATCCAGATGTAAACCAGGTTTTGCCAGTTTCATGATTTGCCTGTTAGGAAGCTTTTTTTCTGGGAAATTGTTTTGAAGCTTTTTGCAGGAACATACCTATATTAGTCATCTGTTGTTTCCAGTACCAAAAAAAAAAAAAAAATATTACTACATCTCATTTGACTCCTAAAGGATCCAAAGGAGCTATCTAAATAAAACTAAATGTTCACTGATGTATCATTTTACTTGTTTTAATTTTGCTTGTTTCATCCAAAGCTGAGATTCAAGGCTTCTTTTTTGCTCCTTAATATAAATTTTTTGAACACAGGAATCCTCATGTGTCAGGAGTCTCTGAATAACTGTTTGTGACATGCAATTTTGCTTTTCTTTTAGATTTTTCCTTTTACTGAATATACCTGCTTCTCATTCTCTTATATGCAGTGACAGAGTTCTAAATAGAAAAGTTCTGATGAAAAATTATTCTGTTTACTACATTTTTTTTTGGTGTCTCAGTATTATTTTCATGTGTTTTCACATCTTTGGAAGATAAGAATTCCTTCTTCCATCCAGACTCAGTCTTTAAAGAAACATCTGTGCTGCCAGAAGAGTTTCAGCTCAACTTTCCTTTGTCACCTCCTGAAAAGAAGAATGCATCTGCAGCTGAGACTTTTAATGTGATTGAGTGAAAGATAGAATTCTTTTGGTAATGGTGATTTCATCTCTAATTTCACACCAGACTGTGGGGTTGAGTAATAGTGTAGGACTCCTCTCCCCAGTAATTGGTCAGTGGAATCCCTAGTGGGGCTGGGGTGGGCTTGTTAAAGGAGAACTTTTCAAATGTGTTTCAAGTTTTGCTGCTGGCAGTTTTTGCTGAATGTTTCAAGTTGTGGTGTCTAGCACAGGCTGGACACAGCTGCTGTACAATGTCAGCTGTGCACACTTCTTTAGCAGCCTTGGCTGAAAGAACATCTCAAAGTGCTGCTCAGGCCACCTGTTGCTTTCATGGATTATTCCCACACCTCTGTGGAATATAAATGATTCTGCTCCAGACCTCTATTCCATGAAAGTGAAGAGAGATGAAGAAAATGTGCATAGGAAAAACAACTTAAGAGAAAACCATGTCATGGCACTCAAAGGCCTTGTGAAGAAAATGTCTCGGCATGAGAGCTAAGGGTAGGGAAATCTATTCAGATGAAAAAGAATAATTTAGATAGGAATCTGAACCTTGATGGAAAGCCTGTACAAATACTTGCTGAGTTTCTCATTACTCCACTCACAGTGGAGCTGGTGGGATAGAGCATAGCTGGTGGTAACCCTAGATCTGGTCAGGAGCAGAGTCCTGCCCACTTTCATTACTCCTCAGGCATGATTCCAAGGGCTGCAGACATTTAGCATCGTTCTGGTATTTTTTTTAGCTGGTTTAAATGCATTAAGTGGAAGTAGCCTCTTTGGAGACTGTGTCCCATTTATTCATGGATGTCTTCCTGCAATGTCTTCCTGCCAGTAGGTTTAAACCACAAACTACAGGAGGATTTTAGTAGCAAGAAAAGGATTTAGATTTCACAGTCTGCACGGACTCCCAGCAGAATGTTCAAGATAGCCTCACCCTGAAATGGGGAAGGAATAGCTAAGGGGTGAAAATATGAATCATCAGCTTTTGTACTTCAGCAGACATCATGAAAATATGAATAGAGCATCCTTGTCTATTGCAATTAGGTCTATGTCTGTCTCAGGTTCTCCTGCCCCTAGAAGTTTTCCATTTCTCTGTGTCTCAGCTGACTTCTTTTCACTCCAGCTACCCTGGCCCCTACCAGGGCCTTTCTGTTGACACCTTGGCTTCATTGTTGATGCATAATCCTCATATTGACATAATTTTTTTCTTTAGGATAAGTTTAGAGATGAGTGATTATTGAACTAGAACAAATTTTGTTGTTATTTGCATAAAAATAGTGTGTTGGTTTTTTTTTTTATATTTAGCAGATGGTTTTAGTAGAATTTAAAGCTACTGAAGCAATCGTCCAACATTGAGTTTTAGTTTGTCCTCAGAGGTGATAACCTCTGAAATATCAGGGATGGTAATCTAGAGACTTGACAGTTTCATAAGAAAAAAAAAAAAGGAAGAAAGAAAAAGAAGAGGGGGGATAAGGCTTTGACCCTGCTGAACTCTTTGAACCTAAAAGGCTGTTTGCTTCTAATACCTTTTGATCACCATCAGCTTTTGCCTGAGTAACACATATGACTTGAAGTTAGGAACATAAGACTGGGAAAAATCAGTAGGATTGTAAGAGCTGGGACATTAGTCTGTGCCTTTCTGGTCTCTCTGCTGTAATGGATTTTTTTTTTTCTCTCTGCAAATGTACTGAAGTTCACTAGTCTCACCCATTTGTACAGAGATTGCTTATTTCAGGGGGCTGTGTCCTGTCTTTAATCTGCTGTCTTCACCTTGTCCCCATTCTTCCTCCTTTTCCATTCTCATGAGTCCTCATCTTCATCTCCTCATTTCCCAGTAAATTATGCTGAAAGTCACTGTTAAAACTCTTTTTAGAATTTTTTCTTCAGGCATTTTTAGATAGGCTTTCTGATTCACACCTTTAAGTTTCAGTTATATGTTCTTTGTGATATTACCAGATATTTCTGTGGGGTTTGTAAGTACACAATTATTCAAAAAGATTATACTGAGGAAAGAACAACAGTCTCCTCTGGACTGTAAATTGTGCAGCTCAGTTTACCACCCTAGAAAAATCACTCCTTTTTTTTTCAGTGGCTTTTTTCCTGAAACATTTCACAGATTGCACGGTGTCCTTTAGAGAATGTTGAATAGCACAGAGTGTTTCTTTACTTTTGGCTCATGGCTGTACCCTGACATCCCAAGGACTGAAGGAAAAGGAAAACAAAACAAGGCTGAGGCAGGAGTTTACCTAGTGAAAGAGTCAATCCATGCTGGCATTTAAGAATTTAAATGCACTGCTTTGTTTGCCTCACACTGGGCTGGTGAGGGTTCTAAGAGCTCCTGTTCTCCCATCTCCTGTAAACCACAAGCTACAGCTGCAGTGAGAATGTGGTCACAGTCCTGGCTGCCTCTGGGGCATTGTCCCAGCTGGCCAAGGGAGGGGATTGTCCTGCTCTGCCCTGCACTGATGTGTCCTCACCTTGAGCCCTGTGAGCAGTTTTGGGCACCACAATATAAGACATTAGACTATTACAGAGGGGCCAGAGGATGGCCACAAAGATGAAGGGCCTTGAGGGGAAGCTGTATGAGGTCCCTTGGTCTGTTCAGCCTGGAGGAGACTGAGAGGAGACCTCACTGCAGTTACAGATTCCTGTGAGGGGAAGAGCAGCAGCAGACACAGATCTCTTCTGTGTGGTCAGCAGGGATAGGACCCGAGGGAATGGCTTGGGGTTGTGTCAGGAAAGATTTACACTGGATATTAGGAAAAGGCTTTTCACCCAGAGGGTGGCTGGGCAGTGGAACAGGATCCCCAGGGCAGTGGTCACAGCACCAAGTCTGACAGAGTTCCAGAAGCATTTGGACAACAGTCTCAGGCACATGGTGTGACCCTTGGGGTGTTCTGTGCAAGGCCAGGAGCTGGACTTGATGATCCTGGTGGGTCCATTCCAACTCAGCTGACTCTGTGATTCTGTGTGAGACACATTCTGTGGCATATATTTTGGCTGACTTTCTCTTATCCATGTGCTGTCTGTACTCTTCTCATTCCTTGCTTGCTAGTGCTGTTCTCTTCCATCTCCCCCTCTGTCCTTTTTCCTGGCTCCTGCTCTTTGACTCATTTGCCAAGAGATGAGTTTTCTAGCCTGGATATGAACTGCCCATGTTCTCTAGTGCCCTGTTTACAAAGACATGTATACATTTCAGAGTTTTGAATGTTGCCCTTTGCTAGCACAAAGCAACAAGAAGAAATAACCTTTTCTCCTTTCTTTCTTCCTGTTCTGTTTAGAGAATTGTCACCAGAAAGAAAAAAAACCAATGAAGATAAACCAAGTACAGAGCAGGATGTCTAATAGGGTCTGAAGGGCTTCCCTCCAGGGAGCAGCTGCTTGAGACTTACTAACTTTTGCACATTTTACAGGAAAATAGTTCTTTCATTCTGAAATGGGTTTCAGAGGGGAAGAAGGTCTGAAACATTTGACAGAGGCTACATTAATAGTTCTTTATGTTCTTCTAGCTCTTTGCATTTTCAAGCCCTCCACCAACAGGAACAAAGCAAATGTTACTTCAATAAGCTGATAATAATATGCATTTTCTTATTCACATATCCTGTTTCAGTGCACGTTAAGTTCATTGAAGTGAAGCTCTTGAGTCTATAGCTGAAAAGGGAAATTGAAGATGAGGCCACTATTGACCCTGCAGCAGCATTGATCCAGGAGCACCAATAATTCAGCATGCTTTGTTAAAGAAATCAATAGTGAAGACAAAGACATTTAGCCAGTGGAACATCTTCCACCTGTGCAGGATCATAGAACCACTGAGGTTGAAGGGCACCTCTGGAAATCATTTAGCCCAGCCCCTTTGCTCAAGGCAGAGCCAAACCAGGGTATTAGTACAGAATGATAAAAGCCTCCTCCAGGCTAAACAATCCCAACTGTCCCAACCTCTCCTTGTGTGTAGGTTGCTCCTGTCCACAGTGGCCATTACCTGTGCTGTCCATCTAACACCCACTTACCAAAGTATCTTATCAAAGCCTTCCTCCTGTAGGGTTGAGAATCTCTCTTCTACAGGCACAGTTTGTGTCTGAGTTACCTGAAGTGGGATGTTTATGGAAGCAGAGTTCAGGGCTCCTGGCAGAAGGGGGCCTTGCCCCATCCATCTGTCCTGGAACAAGTGTTGCTGCTCTCAGCACGTTGCCACATTCACTGCTTTGACCTCGGGCTGCAGTTTCTGAGAGCCTTTAGCAGAGTCTTGTGGTGAACTCCTGTGTGTTGAATCTTTGCTTCACCCCTTTCACAATAAGTGGACTTCTTAAAGCTTTATTTAGTGGTGTTTTGAGGATTTCAGAATGTCTTTCCCTGACAATTTGTATACAAGCTCAGGAGGTTACCTTGTGCAATAGTAACACTGGCAGGTCTTGTCCAGAAGCAACTATAGTTGCTTTATTTTACTTTTTAATTTTATTTTATATGGTTATTTTTATGGTTATTTTATATGGTAATTTTATTTTATATGGTTACATTATTTTTACAGGTAATATGCTCATATGTATCAGTATGGTCAGAGGAATGAACCTGATTTTTTTTTTTGTTTAGTCAGAGTTTAGTAAAATTGAATTCACTTTGTTTGTCCACTCAGTGGTGTGTGGTTGAACAGAAATTCCCCAGGGAAGAATCTCTGTGTGTGCTTTTGAGCCAATTCCATTATTTTCTGTATAATCATTGCTGTCTGAGAGTTAGAGAGTTAGACACTATATGTCTAACTAAAAAAAGTTATAAGGCAAGATTTTGAATTTACACAGTTTGCATAAGCAGGCATGAAATATAAAATATAGATTCACCATTTCTTTTATTGCAGTGGGGTGATGATTTACATGAGACATTACCTGCTTGGAAGTGAATATTTTGCAGCCACTAAGGGCCTCAGGATATAAACTTGTCCCTGTGAAAGTAGAAAGGGAAAGGAGATGCCTGAATTTTTTCATTTCCCCCCTCCCCGCCATGTAGTAGGAACTGCAAAACATATAAACAGCAGGATGGGATTGTTGGAGTTACTTGTACTTGGCATGCTCTGAAAGGGGTTTGTTCACATTTGCAAACCAAAAACAAAAATCTGGAAGGCTGAAACAGAAAATGACCAACTGCAACCAAAGCATTTGCTGCCTGTTTGTTCTGAATGTGCAATTGGCCTTGGTCTTTTAATTATGATCCGTGGAGATGGCTCTGTTCCCTACCCACCCTCAGGCTTCCAGGAGCACTGAGTGCTCAGGGCTTGGGCTGCTAATGCTATAATTGAAACAGCTGCTCTGCTTTCTAAGTACTTTATTCATTCACCTTCTAAAATGCTGATGGATCTGTGGCATGTTCCGAGCCTTTTCTGTAGATATGAATCTCAAACACAGCCACTTGCTGGATAGAACTACTGGAGAGCATTTGCCACAGCTTTTAGTGGGCTGTCTCAGTTTTCAAAGAGGGAAGAAAATGGAAGGAGGTGACAAGAAGGCTGCTCTAAGGCCCCAGTGGTCTTTGGACTGAATTCACTTCACCTACAAGACCAGACGTCCTAATTCTCTATTATTCTCAGTGACTTAAACTGAAAGTGAATGTAAAATATTACTAGGCCAAAAGGTCATTATTTTTACATTGTGCACTGATTTTTAAATTAGCTCAGACAGAGAAATGCTTCTTGGAATTGTGCTGTAAATGAGCAGAGCATGAGGAGGGCCTGGCACTGATTCACCCCAGGCCAGAGGTTGCTCTGCAGCCCTTCCTTTCTCTCTTGCCTTGGGGCAGCAGTGACCAGGCTAAGCTGCTGATGAAGTCCTTGATAAAGTTTGGAAACTTCATGCAGCCAATAGAAGCTGAAGTATACCCATGGCCTTTCTTTCTACACCTTCCTTTACCCACTGTGTTTCCTTATCCCTGCATTCAGCTCAGTTCCGAATTACTGTCTAGAAAAAGAGAGTTTAGTCATCATGTCAGATGAATTCCACTTAATTAGTGGAAAGTCATCCCAGTGTGGGCTAATGGCAAAGCTGGTGTGAGGCTGACAGTGGCTGACATGGATATATTCAGTAGGGCTGTGGCAGAAATAGAGTTATAGACTAAAACACTATCACTTGACTGCCCTGATGAAGCTTTAGCATAATTTCATCTTCTTTCACCCCACTGCTCAGCACATCCTATGGACTGAGGCAACTTTAACCTCCTTGTGAACAGAATTCAGTATGTCCTGAGGCAATTTCCCCAAGCTAAAAGGGTGCAGGAGCATTTGAATTTGAACTCTTTAATTCCCCAAGAGCTGATTCACCCAAGAACAAGCTGAAACTGCATAAAGTCTTTGAGCTAAGCAGAGGTAGGGGCTGCTGTGGTCCATGGCTTGGTTTTTATTGAACAGTATTGATTGTTCTTGGCAGATATGGAGCTAGAGAGCTTTGTGGTTATGCCTGTTAGGGAAAATTAGAGGTCATTGGGGGACTTTGAGAGTCAATAAAAGTAAATTTTGATGAAAAAGGCAAAAACCTACTTTGAAGTTGGCAACCCATGTAGAAAAGCAGTGAGGGAGGAAAGAAAGAGTAGAAATTTTTTGTATTTTGTATCAGCCTACAGAGCTTGGATTATGGCTGTATTCTGCTCAAGAGAGGAAGAACAGCAAGGAAGTAGTTCTAGAAAAGATTACATTGAAAAATCTTCTTGATGTGGCATGATAATTAATAGATAATTAAAATTATCTATTTTATTATCTAAAAAATGAAAAGATAATTAATGTTAAGAAATGAAGTCTTGGTGTTGCTCCCTAGTTTTTACTACCTATAGGTGACCTGACAACATGTTGCTTGGCATGTGGATATTTTGCTTATCTGCAGCCTTATTTGTCTGAAGTGCCCAAAGGTTGTTGCAGGTTCATACAGAAAAACTCATCCTTGTTCAGAGTATAATTTACATGTTATATTGCAAACAGGGTTTAAGTCAGAGGGTAGGAATAGTGCCTGAATTTTTTGGGCCTTTTTCATTGAGCTGGGTATTAACTTCATTAAGCCTTACAATACCCTCAGGTACCAAGTATACCTTTTTGTACTGATGTTCATAGAAATGTCACGGTGTTTCTAAAGTCACATTAAAATATCATGGCAAGGACCTTTCTCCTCATTTTTGCCCTGTGAGGGAATTGTGAAATGGTTTTCTTTCCAGCCTTTGCCCAATACAAGTGAGCTTGTAAGTGAGACTTGCTCTTTGAGGCTAAGCTCCTATTTCTGTGCTTCTGAGCTTTCCAGGATGTTGCAGTGCATGGTCTTCTTCCCAGAAGGGTGTCTAAAGGCAAGAGCTATCTCAGAAAATATTACTGAATTGCAATTACTGATGTTGTTAGAAAAAGGCACTACTTGAATTTGAAAAACAACTTAATGTAATACTGAGATGAGCAGCCTTGTCAGGACTGCTATTTTGGGAATGCATGAAAAGGCCTAGGTATTTTCTTTATCAGTAAATACTAAAGAAAGTCTTGTTTTCATGTGCTTTCAGAATCAAAACCAGCTTCAATTTCATTGGCAATATTAACCCAAGGAAATGACCTTTTTAGTTTGGGAACCTTTTTATTTGATTGTGAGGAGCCAGTATATTATACTGGAACATCTTGTGGAGTCTGTTTTCTATGCATGTTTCTTGTCAAGACATTTCTTATTTATGCTCAAAGGAAGAGTGTGTGCCAAATGTTGAGACAAACAGGCAAACGTAGGCTGAGCTAAATAAAACATCTCCATGCTCCAGGTTCTGGGAAGCTGAGAAACCAGACAGTGTCTTAAACTCGTGTCTGCAGGCAGTGACAGATGCAGTTGGCTACTCCTGACTTCCCTTCTGGATGTTCAGCGTGGCTCGCTCCGATCCTCTTTCAGAAATACCTAATCCTAAGTGCAGGAGATGTGGATCAGTGGGACAGAAACAGACTCAACGTGTGTGGAAAAACTAGGCTTGACTTTTGGTAGTGTTTTTGGACCTGCCCAGCAGATGTTACTGGTGTATATGTTGCAAATGTGGTAAGAGGGGGCAGACGTTGTTGTCAGCACTGGACATTGCTGTGACTGCTGCCGTGTTGAAAGCAGCAGCAAACCTCACTTTGGTGGCATTTCTGTCTCTTTAAAGTTGACATTTCAGTTGTTAAGTGGTATGATCTGTCTGACTTCTGAAGTGTCATTTGCTCTGAAGAGCAGACACTGGCCTCCCAAGTTCCTTGTCTTTGAGGACACTGACAAAGTCTTGATTTTAGTCAGTCTCTTTTTTTTTTTTATTTTAACTTCCTTCTCCATTTGAAAGTGAATCACACAATTCAAAGGCCCCTTCCCCAACAGGGTAACTCTTACAATACCTGCTACATAAGCAGTAATGGACAAAACCTTTCTGCATTCCAAGCTTCATATTTCCCAATTCGCATTCTTCCTAATGAATCATTTCTTTCAAATGACTGTGTTTGAAGGAAGTAAATAAAATTGGAAGAGGAAGTTTTTCATCAAGAAATACATTTTTTATTTTCACACCTGCAGTTTCTTTTCATGTCACCCCTCACATTGCTTGTGCATAGATATCCTCTGTATTGTACAGTTACATGAGAAGCATTTCACTTCTCTTTGTTCTGCACCATGTTTTATTCTTATTTACTTACCTACTTTGCATCTCACACGGCACACACTCTGCCCAGTGCAATCCCATGCTACCTCTGTGCTGCAGGCAAAGACTGGAAACAGCTGAAGTGATGGGAAAGGTGGTATTTGCTGAGGATTATCTGCCAGCCTTTTTTGTTTCTGGGAATCTCTAATACCCAGTCGGGCTATTTTTTTCTTTCTAACCAGACAGCTTTTTATGGGATTTGACCTGATGAAATGGGTTTTAGAAGCCTCTTTGAGGACTGTCTTGTCGTGGGCGGGAATGCCTGGAGTAGATGTTCTTTAAATCCTTCTGAGCCTAATGATTCCAACAATTCTTCATCTAGTCTTTAATCTTTCTTTAGCTGTATTAATATCTGATTTTCAAGTTTAGGTTATTACAGCTGCTAGATAATTGCAATATATTTGTAAAGGATACACAGTAAGCACAGCTGTTTTCTTCAGTGAAATCTTCTCTCTCACTCGCTCTTTGAACCTAACTTTGCACCTAAAATTTTTCATGGCTTTATTTCCACCAGATAGGTGGTGAGCAGATACAATATTCCTACTTCCCTTTACCTGTGCCATGAAAAGCCATTGCTGAGTGTGGAGGTAAAAATCCTGGTTTAATTGGTCTCCCAGACACAGATGTTGAGAACTAAGTCATTTCAGAGTATTTTGCCACTACTCCTTCCTTTGAAAAGACATTCTGTCTTTCTGAAGCTTTGACTGTATTTGGCTGTAATTAGGATTAGATTGTTTTACTTTCAATATTTAAATAAAAAATGAAAAATACTCTTTGGCACACCTGAGCAGCCTTGTACATTGCGTTGAAAGGATGGAGTTTCCTTCTGATCCTCAAAGACAATTAAGTTACTCCCTGAAGCATGAAATTTAATTACCCTCATCAGAAGCAGCATGATGCAGTGGATTAGGACATAGAAATAAGAATGGGAAACTTTTATCTCTGATCCTTGTTCTATCTAGTTACTGACTAAATGAATCACATAACCTTGCTGTGCCTCCTTTTCACCCACCTGAAAAATGAGGTGTTTGATTTCTTTGCTAAATTGCTGTGAGGTCTGTATTAACCACCTAAAAATATCATGGTGTGTATGACTGCTCAGTGTTCCTGGAATTGCCTGATGTTGCCAGCAGTTATTGCAGCTTGGTTTCATACAATGGAATTTCATTTTTTTGGCAGTGTTAGTTTTGTTGAAGTAGGTGTAATCAAGCTGATATGCAAATAGGGAGAGGGCTACAAGAGGAGGTGACACTAGAGAGCTATTGTGCACCAGAAAAGTCTGCTGAGCTATTCTTTTCACACCAGTTTTGGTGCTACATCTTGGATGTGATAACTAATTTTAGCATCCCAGGAGTGCCTCCAACTATGTAGTGCTTAAGAGGCAGAAGAAAGTTCCATCATGTGTGGTTTAACTGGGGAATGTAAAGGAGAGTTCAGGGCCAGATGAACACATTCCTCTGAGCAAGTTGTTGAGCTCTACTGTACTTGCAATTGCAGAAGTCTCTTACTGGGGTGATTAGCCATGTCATGTCCGTGGGGAGCTCCCACAAAAAACATCAGAACTGTCTATTGGATATGATGGAATAGCTAATTAAAATAATTGGTTCTGTCATTTAAAAAACCAGCAATGATTTCTCATGTCTCAACCGCTCTTGTCCGATAGAGTTTTAATTCACAGAGTTTCTTAACATGTCTGGAGCACTAAGTTTGCATTTTGGAATGATCAGTAACAAAAATTTGTCCTACAAAAACCTGGATTACTCATTCCACAGAGTTTTCAAAAAGATTAGCTGAATTAATAATAACTCTGCCATTTATTTAGTGGGTTAACTTCCAGGGGAAAGTTGGTTACTCTCTAGGAGAGAGGTTTGCCCTCTACCATAAAGCATAAATTCATCATCTTACTTTGAATCCCTCTACAGTTCCTCTGCTCTTTGTTCCAGGGCTGAGTTAGTATTAAATCCCATTAAAAGTTTCTCATTTGTAACCAAAAGAATAAGATTTAATTGTGAGTGTGCAGTTCTTCAGTCAGTTACCTTTTCAGTTCTTCACAGCGCTCATATAGAAGTTCTTCACATTTTCAGAGCAGGGAATTTTCTTTAAACAAGTTAGGAAGGCAAAATCTTTGTAACAGTGATTTTTCTAACAGACATTCAGGAAGGCAGTTAAAAAATAATATTTTAACTCTGTGGAAGTTAACAAGTACAGATTTTTATTTCTGTAGGTTTTATCTTCTGCCATTTGAATAGTTTTCCCCATGTAGAGTTTTCCCATGTGTTGTGGTTGTATAGCATGCTCTCTGCACAGGAGAAGAGTCCACTACCAAAGAAACTATAGTGGCTTAATTGCAAACTTCCATTGTTGGCCAAGGATAAGTAGAACATAAAAAACTCTCCTTCATGAGCAGCTTGTGTTTCACTGAAGCCTAAAGCAGTTTCTTCCATATTGCAATATTTTCCCAGCTGTACAATTCTCAGTGGAGCAGCTGTACAAAGGAACCCAGCACTGCAATTCTAGAAAGAGGGTAGATTTAATCTCCTTCCCAGCACTCATGAGGGGGTATAATTGCATTTTGGAGTCAAAAACTTGTTGGACTCCTCTTCTAGGTGAGGTAATTACTCAATGCCTGACTTATTGGTCAAACCAAGCACAGTTACAGCACGTTTTCTTGGGGGGAGGTGGCAGTGTTTTTAGTTTCATCTTAAAAGCACTGTAAGAGTAACAGGGAAGAAAATAACTACAATTTTTTTAAATTTTGTTTTTTTTAATGGCAAAACTTTCATGAAAGCATCTTCTAAAGGCATTTTGAGGAAAGGGCAGGGAAGCATTCTTGAACCACTCACAGGGATGATAAAGGTCTGATCCAGTGTCACTAATAAAGGTCTCAACTGTATTTAACCTACCAGTTACAGTTATGTCTTGCTTATGTAAAAGGCCAAAGAAAAGGGTAGAAAGACAATCGGCATTAAATCAATAGAGAAAAAGGGATATCATTTTTCTTTCCCTTAAAAAGTAAAGTTTTCTCATTTTTCTTGCTGTTATAAAGTAAAATTATCAATGAGAAGAGGAATTAACATTGCAAACTTTGTGTTGCACATCAAGAATTTCCTCCTTTAATGTTAAATAATCTCTTGCATTATGGTACAGTGTTTTTATTTGTTGCCATTTTGCAAGACTATATAATCATGCTTCAAATTCTGGACCTGGTGTCATTTAAGTAATTTTAGGGTCAGTAAACTGAAATTACTTTAAAGTTGTTAATTAAAAATAATTACAAGGCAATATATTGTATTGTTTGAATAAATGAAAAAAGAGTTTATCCATATTCCTATAGATGATTTTATTTCTATTCCTCTGTCTCTATAAGTTTTATTGGCATTCCTCTTGAAAATATTTTTTAGTTTTCTGTTGGCTGGAGCCTGAAAAGGTCTAATCTGGTTCTTCCTTTTTGCAGTGCCCATTAATTGTTGAAGCAAAGGAAAGTCTAAAGCAGTATGAAGGCAAGATTAGAACATATTATAAACTTCTGCATAATTTTGCAGGGGCATGCAGGATGAAAAAAGTTCTGTTCTTTGCCCTATTTATCCATTAAAGAGAAAAAATTCTCTTTTGGATTCCTAGTGCTAATTTTAATTCCACCCTTAATAAGGTTTCATTCTCAAAGATCAGCTTCTAATATTTTCACTGCTGCAGGCAGATTTTGATGTGAAATACTCTGACACAGCTGCTATTATTTCTATTTAATTTTGTAATTCCCAAAAGTTTGCAGAACCTTTTACCAAAGAGAGAAAATCTAAGCCCTTGCCAAGATACACTGCATTTTCCTCACAGCCACACCATGAGAAGTGCTGGTAGCAACAAGAGTGTTTTAGATGAGAACCTCAACCTGAAGAAATAAAATCACACTGTCACTCAATTTAGCTGTGAGGTGTCTGTTAAATTCCACCATTTTTGTTCTGGCAAAGTGGAGGTGAGAGAGCAGAATACAGCTTGAATTCACAGAACATTTTTCTCAAGGAGAGGAGATTGTTGGAAGTTCTTGTGCTCCCTCAACCTGTCATTAATTGTTGCTGGGAGCACATGAGCTGATTCATGACCTTGGAGGGCCCATGCAGCTCTTTATTCCCCACAACACAGTTCAAGTGCAGTTAGCCCTGATTTACTATGATTTAAGCATTGGTTCTTTGGGGCTTTTTGCTAATAATTGCCATGCTTTTCTTGTAAGCTGAATCTTGCTTTCAAATTTTCTCTAAAAGGGAGAAAGCAGTGGGTCTGTCAAAGCTAGGACAGTGTTCTGGGTGAAACTTAACTTCTGCTGTTGGGCCAATGCAAACTGCACTCCACTTAAGGCAGAGGTGGTGGCACAGGTGCCAGGCTGGCTGACAGCACAGAAATTAATTCCACCTTCCAGAATTAGTTGGAAGGCTGGGGAACGATCACAAAGATGATTGCAGTACATGGGAGTAAACTGGAGTCCCAAAGCTTGCTGCAATCAAGCATTTTGAAACCCCTCTTTAACTGGATGAAAGAGTATTTGAGTGTTAATTGGATTCAAAATCATTTAGCCATGAAGGCAGACAAATGCAGGATTGCAAGTGTTCTGGCTTGAGACTTTGAGAGTTCTAGCACTTCTTTTTTTTTTAATGCACTGCCTCTAAGAGATCATCCTGACTTGAACCTGCAATTAATCAGTGCTGGCATTACCCAGAGGAGCATGCAAAATGGCATCCAGAGCATTAGTATATCGATTGGAATTAATCAGCAGAGTGTTCCTTCTGAAGCCACATGCTGCATGAACAACCAGAGTGTCTAAACTACCTCTCAAGTTTCCTCTCTGCATGTTGTCCAGGCTTTCTTTAAGCAACTAATTCTTTCTAGGTGACATATCCAGGTCTGAACTTCTCTGAAGTCTGAAAATATTTCTATCTAGGATTTTGGGTCTCTGTCACTGAAGACCACAGTGTTATTAGTTTCTGTCTAAACTGATGTATATTGCAAATTTTAGATATCTGAGACAATTTCTTTCTTAGTGCAGCTTCAGTGAAAGACCTGAAGGATCTGACTTGTAACAAGACACTGAGCAGTGCCTCAACAATACAACACAGTGTGTTGCTTTACAGCATAAAGGTTTAAATTAAAATGTTAAACTGCAGAATTTTTTATTGCTTGAGGTAGTATCCAGAGAGATCATCATGGTTATTATGGCCACTGTTGTGGTAGAAATAGGCCATGATGTTGAAGGCTGTGTGATGATAGCTCTGGGTACATTAAGTGATGCCTTTGTCCTTGCAGTTGTCACTTACTGGGCTGATTCATCACTCTGCAGAGTGCTTGGAGGTCATGCAGAGGATAACAGGAGTAATCTGTTACCTGCTGTTGTTTGCTTTTGGGTCCTGTGTTTAACAAATGCAGAACAGCTGAGCTTGGAAGGAACCCCTGAGACTGAGTAGTCCAACTTGCCTTCTTGATGCAGGGTGAGCTAAAGCAAGTTACCCAGAGCTACATCCACTCCCATTTTAAATATCTGGGAAACAGAGACTCCCTAAGATTTCTGGGCAACTTGTTCCAGTGTTCAGTCACCCTTCAAGCAGGTAAACTTCCTCTTGTGTTTTAATGGAATTTCTGGTCCTTCAGTCCAAGAAAAGTGCCTTCTTCTTGCCTGTTGTCCTTTCATTGGATACCTCTGTCCAAATCTGTCTCCTTTTCATTCACCCATAACAGATCAACACTGATAAGATCCTTCCTGAACCTCCTCTTGAATGTCAGATGCTCCAGTACCTAAATCATCTTTGTGGCTGTTTGCTGGACTCACTTCTGGACCTTGTGTCTGTCTTGTTCTGGAAAGTGCTGCACTGGACCTGGTCCTCCAGAAGTGTCTCTCCAGAGCTGAATAGTGAGGAAGAATGGCCCCTTTGATCTGTGTTTCCCAGTGCAGCCTGGGAAACTACTGGCCTTTCTTGTCACAGGGGACACGTTTCTGGCTTAGGCTCAGTATTTTGTATACCAGGACCCACAGGTTGTCTTCTGCAAAGCCACTTTCTGGCCTGTGCTGGTGCATGAGGTTGTTCCTTTGCAGAGGCAGCACTTTGCATTTCTCTTTCTTGAACTTCATGAGGTTCCTGTAGAGCCAAATTTCCAACCTCTCACAGTGCCAGCCCAACTATCCTGTGTACCAATGCTTCTCCCAGTCTTGCTGGACACTTGTTGATAGTACAGCCTGTCCCATGATCCAGGTCATCAGTGAAGACACAAAACACTATAAAACCAGAGGTGTACCCCCAGTGACTGGCTCCCAACTGGACTTGGTACACTGATGATAACCCTCCAAGCCAGTCCACCTCACTGCCCACTCACAGTCTGTGCTTCCATTAGTCAGTGATGATGGATGGGAGAGAGTACTGGAAACCCTGTCAAAGTCAAGATAAGCAACATCCACTGCTCTCCTCCTCGAGCAAGCCTATCATCCCAGCACAGAAACCTGTCAGCTTGGTGAAGTACGACTCCACTGTGAGGTTCCATACATGGTGTTTCCCCATCTATCCCAAAGGACAACTGAAGTAGCTTTCTGTTACCTTGCTAAAATGCTTTCTAAAATTAGATTCATAACATGTAGGCCACTGACAGAAATTTAATACAGCTACTGCTAATTAATATCTGATATGTATCAGTTATGCTGAAGTAGATCTTGCTGATGCTGCTACCAGGCAGCCTATATATAGTACAGGATGTGCAAATGGGTCTGTGTAATATAGGGTGTTATAGAGAAGGTCTGGAGATCAGAGTCCCAAATCTGCCACAGAACGATGGCAGAACTGATTCCTATCCGAATTTGCCCACAGGTGCCTCTGCTCACCCTGGAGCTATTTTTAGTATCCCTGATAAATCCACCAGTTAATGTCATCTTTGTCTCCAAAGTAAGAGGCTGATACTTGGTATTTCTTTTCACATGAATCTCTGAATCTCAGGCAACCTATTGTAGGAATTTGTACCACAAGGTAGGAATATATTTTGTAATGAATCTGAGCTTGAGTGAGTCTGCCTTTTCCAGTCCTGTGTTGTGGTGATATAAAACACCTGCTTGGCAACAGCTCTGGGAGTTAATAAAGTTTCTGTGGTAAACTATGAGAGGCCTGAGAATCTCAAACTAAAGTTATTGCACCAGTAACTCAAAAAAGCAATTCCTAAAACTCCTGGCACATTTATCCAGAGGGTTAGCAGTAGCACAGAAATGGAAATCATTGTTGAAAGCCACTGCGTACTTGGAATTAAAATCCATCAGTCTTCTGAAGCTGAGGAAAACAATTTTCATGACATACAGATGCTTTTGTATTTCATAATCAAATTTAATCTAGGGTTGGTTTTGGCTCTATTTGTAGGGAAATTTGTATCCTCTAATCCTTATAATATACCTAAGTTGAGATGACATCAGAAGAAATAACTTACACAGAAGCTAGGCATTTAAAATACTCTCAATGCTTTATTCTATTTAATTTCAGCAAAAGCAGATTTATCTCTGGGGGGAGTGGGACAGAAGAAGAGGGAGGATGCCAACATCCTCCTCTCGAGTGGGAGCCTAGAGCACAGAAGGTGGAAGATGAGATGTGGAAATGAAAATAACAGTAAACAAAAAATGAAATTAAGCAGCCTATTTTCACTCTTCTCAATGGAAAAAGAGGGAGGAGGAAACCTAGTAAATCATTAAAAAGCTGTGTTTGCTTTTCTGAGTTACATATTGAACTGCAATAGCTGCCAGCAGGGTCCTTCTGCATCCCTTGCTTAGGACTTCTCTTCAGGTCCTTCAAATACCTGTCAGCAGCTTCCTTGCCTGCTGAGAATTTTGTTGAGTTCAGTGGAGCACAATGATGCCACTGTGTTCCTGAGGAGACAAACAATGTGTCTGCCTCTGGAACCAAGAAAGGTCCCCTAGCTTCTGTCACAGTGCAGGGTTTGCAATTAAGATTGATCCATGCTCATAGCAGGCACAAATGATGGTCAATTGGTGCAAATGTCATATACACATGTTGTTACATTTCCTTTCAGAAGGGTTTCTTAACTTCATAACATCCAAATTTTGGCATGCTTCTGGAGAAGGAGATTCTTGTAATGAACGCCAGATAAACTCTGTAGCTTCTTGTGCTCAGAAGATCTGTTCCAGAAAGTTTCCTTCCCTGAAAAAAAAAAAAAGTGTTCTTTTTCACAGCTCATGGACAAGCACAAACACATATACAGGGAGGCAATGGGGATACTTGACAAGGAAATCTTTTTCTAAGAGCAATAAAAAATGTGGGGTTTTGTCAAAGGGCAATGAAAAATTTCTGACAACTAGAAATACTTACAGTCTTCCCCTAAAATGCTTAATACTGGTGTTTAAAAACAACTTAAGGAAACACAATACATTTTTGGTCTCATCTTTCAAAAGTTGCAGCTGGAGCTGCATTTCCTACTAGACTTTGTTAGGCCCTGTTGGTTTGTTAGACTCCAGCTGACCACTTAGAGTATGCTACAAAGAGACTTTTTCCTTGGTGTTGAATTCTTCCTGTAACAGAAGAGAAGTGTGAGAAAATTGAATTAGTAGTGGCTGAGTGACTTTACAGAATCTCTTGTCTCTGATCATGTTTATGGTTAGTGAGCAGGCCCTGATAAACTGGAGTGGAACAGGGGATGGGATCCATATCACTGCTGAGGTAACAGTGCCTCTGGGGAAGCAGCCCTTCACAAATGGTGTCAACTGGTTTTATTGGCAGCCTGTGCCCAAGGATGAAAAGGGAGATGGGCCAGACCATGTTATTGTACAAGTATTTAATTTCTTAACATTTTCCTTGCAGTGTTCCAGAATATTGGCAAGAAGACAGATACTTGTATTTTTACTGTCTCCCTATTAGACATGTCTTGTGGGATACAGAATTGGAATCAGGGGTCTAGGAATAGTTCTTGTGCTCTCAGGCTGGAAGTTATTTCAGGTAAAGCAGCAGGCCCAGCTGATCAGAGGGGAGGAGGTAGACATTAGAAATAGCCAGGCACTGATGTCCTCTAGCATCTCAGGGACTAAATTAAGCTCATACAGGTTTTTTATTCTCATTTACTCTTGGCAACAAGCAGACTAAATTACAGCACTCTTGGAGTGTGGATTTTAATCTCCACGGCTGCTAATTCACTTCCTTAATTTATTTGCTGGGATTTTTTGTCATTTGGGAGGGAGGTAAGCAGGAAAAGAGGGACAGGAAGTGGAGAAGTGGCATGTTTTGGATGTGGCGCTTCGTGTACAGGTAGATGTTCCAGCCAACTGCTTTGGAAGCAAAATGTGTTACCTCAACCATGATGCAGTGCTGGGAATTAGAGCTATTGTACAGCCCTGGAGACTGCCTTATTTCCTGAGTGACTAAGAGCCTTGTTGGTGAGACTCAGGAATGATATTTAAAGGGGGTGTGCACGTGGGCTACAGATTTCACAGCTTGCTTTGCACAGAGAGTTTAGCTTCCTTTAAACAGCAGGCAGACATCTGGGGGCACAGAAGTGTGACAGAAGAGAGCGATAAGCTGCTGTTTAGTGGGGTTTCCACATCTTAGCTGGGTGGAAATCTTGGTGCTTAGAATCTTGCTTTTGCAAAATCCATGGGAGGGAAAGGTCCTGACCATGGCGCACTGTGAGGGAAGTGAGGACTGGGGTAGGAGGCACAGTGTGACCATCCATAAGTGGAGCTGCTCCTTTGGGGGATTTGGTATTTGTAAAGTAGTAGCCTTTCTTACAGCTCTTCTCCTGTGTTCTTTCCTCTTGCTGTATGATGAGACCAGATGGGTGTTGCTTCAAAGGAGAGTTGGACACCTGGAGAAACCATTTCGGATCTCACTGGAATATATTCCTAATGGGAACAAGAGCGTGGCAGCCGTGGATTCCTTCGCCATGAGGAACTGCAGTTCAGGTAACAGAGTATTTTATTGTCTCTGGCTCATAGTGCTTTGATGCCTTTTCAGAGGGAAGCTCAATTTCTGACTGCTGCAGACACCACAGAAGGAAAGGTTCTTGTCAAATGAATAATTTAAATTAAAAAAAAAATAAAATAGGGTCCCTCTCAGGGAAGGAGTTTTTTTAATGTTGTCTTAAAACTTTCCTTCAAGAAGTTAAAAACAAGTTTGTTGATTTGGTTGGAAAGTATAGCTATGAAAATTTAATTTTGGGAGAAAAGAAGCAGTATTCATCCTGGCTTGCCAGATGAGTATCCTGACAACTTCACTTTTCTGCAGCAGAAAGTAGAACAGATGAGGGGTTCCTAGACAGACATCTTGCAAGCCATCTTTTTTTTATATTCATGGTTACAAATTTCAGGGTTGTTTTTTAAACAGCTGTGGAAAACTTGATTCTAATAAAGTATGCCTTCCTTTGGCAATGTTCCAAAGCAGTTATTGCTGAGCAGCCCCTAATAGCTTCACGTAATGTGTGGAATTTTAATAATGGGCAACCTAAATGGGGGTTACTTTTTTAAATACAAGCTATGTAATCAATCCAAGTATGTAAATTCAGTGCTCTGTGCCAGAAGCAGCTGCATATTAGTTCTACCAGTTTTATGGACTCTGTGAATCATTCTGAAATCTTTAGGTGGCGTGTCAGTGAAGAATATTACTACTTATAGCTCTTAACACATTACTTTTTGTCCATTTTATTTATTTGGAGTAGTGCTGAGTTGAGCTGCATGTCCTTCTTTTCAACCTCTCCAGAACAGGGAAATGTGCTGCAGAACATACATTATTTTGGTCATTTACCTTGCTCTCCACAAAGGCCAGTTGTATGAAAGGATTTATTGTGCTGTTTGTACATAAAGGTGCTCTCCAAGCTCCAACAAGGAGCAGCCTGACATTGTGCTGGAAGCAAAGGCATGTTCAGACAGGAGGTGCCTGTTCTGCTGCTGGTGTAAGGACACAAGTCATCCACAGTGCTTTGGGAATTCAGTGTAACAGACTGTGGGCACAGGAGCTCCTCTCTTGGGAGCACTCAGGGGCGAGCCCGAGGTGCTGGGCTGGGAGTCCTGACCAGCAGCAAGCACTGCTGTGCACATGATGGATGTCAAGGGCTGAGGCCATTTCGATACATTCTGAGCAAAAAGAGGAACAAATCTCCCATTTTGCCTGCAGATTTGTAGCAAACTCCTCTGCCCTGCTTACAGGACACAGTGTAAGAACAGTGCCACCAGAGAACAAAACCACTTCTCTTATTTTCAGTTGGTTTAGGCCACTAAGCCTTTTGTGTACAGCTGAAGATGTGGCAGTGCACTTTTACAAGGAAAGAGGTGGTGATGAGCAGCTGAGGGTGACACCTTAAGCTTGGAGAAAATAGGGAAAGCAATAAGAAAAGATTAATCTAAATCTAATTTTTCTGCAGCTGTTAGAAGCCTTTGGGCAGCTTAGCTACTTGGATACCTTAATGCTAGTGAAACACATAAAACATGGGTGAATTTCAGAAAGAAATACCTAAGAAATAGAAACAAGCCTTCAGCCTGATTTTTCTAATCTTCTTTTTGAAGACCATAAACACAATTTAAAAATAAGTTAAGGTGTACATACAGTCTTAGGAAGTTAGGCTACCATTTCCATAGGCACATATATAGACAGAATCACAGAATATGCTGAGTTGGAAGGGGCCCATGAGGATCATTGAGTCCAAATCCCAGCCCTGCACAGGACACCCCAAGGGTCACACCATGTGCCTGAGATTGTTGTCCAAACCCTTCTGGAACTCTGTCAGGCTTGGTGCTGTGACCACTGCCCTGGGGAGCCTCTTGCAGTGCCCAAGCACCCTCTGGGTGAAAAACATCAAGAGCTTGAAGAAGGTTGAAGTTTGAGGTTGGAATTTGCTTTTGCATGTTGGTGATTCCATTTGTTTTGAGTTCCTTAATCATAGAAAAGATTTTGCATAGGAAAAAAATATTTCATCTGAACTGAAAAGTAACAGTTTATATATGAGATTGAATGGGAAAATAAAAACTTAAGGAGATTGTGATGCTGATAAAATTCTGAATTCTTAAAAAATTCAAAATCAAAAAATTCTGGTTAATTGTCACTTGAATATCTTCACATTTCCCAATTCCCATAATAGAAGGAAAGCTCTTACAGTCTTTTCTCAACCTTAAGATTAGAATCTGATCAGAGAGCCCCTGCAGTCAATATAAAGACTGCTTGTACTTCTATAGGTTTTGTCTCAGGACAACAAACAGGTAGCGTTGCCTGGACTGCTACAACCAATTGACTTTCAATTACTGACTTAAATGTGAAGCAAATTGTGTTTGTCAGTGTGTAAAACCTAAGCTATTGATTGCCTAATTCTCTTTCTTACAACTTACTATTTAAATAAGTGCAGTAGCCAAAGGAAAAAAAATACAAATTGCTGAGAAGTAATATATTAATTTAATAGCATCAGTTAAGATATTTGTTACTTATACAAGTAAAGTAATTGGTACAGTGGCATTTTATAGTGGATGGTAATTTCTAGTAATAAAAATAGAGTTCATTTCCTAAGTAATGTATTGACTTATTTATGATATTTAATGGGTTTCTTACTGATTTTTTATTGCAGTTGTAAATTAATTAATTTGCTAACTTATTTCCTAAAGTCCTAATTAAAGTACTTATTAGTAGGCACAAGTAAATGACAAGACATTGTTTTACTTAGCAATGTTCGATTGACCAGTTCTAAGTAAATTTTTACCTAAGGGGCGTGGAGACCAAATGCTTCTGAAATGTCTTAAAGCTTTAATGATGCTCCAGGGCTGTTAAAAGCAGTTATTTCAGACACTCAGCCTGTCCAAGAGGAAGCACTTAGCTTTCAAGTTTTCAAGCTCAGTAAGCAACATAAAAACCATTTATTTTGAAGAGGGGAGCGACCGTGTGTTGTTGATTAAGTTAATGCTTCTGTCCACTCAGCAATAGACTTTTTTCAGTAGATACTGAAAGTACTCAGAAACACACATTACCTTTGGAGCTGGTAGGCAGTTAGTTCTGTAAGGAGCTGATGGCTGTAATATGCATGCAAATTTCTGAAAGTTGGAGTTAAGGTTGTACTAAAGGCAAAATCCTTGATCTTAAGCACAGGACCTCTCAGGAAAGGAAAAATTTTGAAGATCAGGAGGTGATTTTACTGAAAGAAGAGATAGCAAAGGAAGAGTAAAAATATAGACTTACAACACGTCTGAAGAAATACGATCAACTGCCAGATAGAATTTTTCATGATACCACTTGATAAATATTCTAGCAACAGATTTATGAATCAGCTGCAGGAGATCAATAAGGGCTTTCTCCAGACAGGATTGCTTATGCATCTGAATCATTACTAAAATGATGTTTCTGTGCATTTGGACAAAACCTGGATATGTATCATTTCAGTTTTCCCACATGCTCTCTTTTCGCAGTTTGTCTTACAAATTAATTCGATGACAGAATGTTGTGGTTAACTGAACTTAATGAAATGCCAGTGAGCCCCTTCTCAAAATGAGTTCCTGATGCTGCCTATTGCAAAATTGGCTAGAAAAGTTAACCTCTTCCCAACAGAAAACTGAAATTATATCAGTGTATGAGAGAGAATCACAGAAAAGGCCGGGTTGGAAGGAACCTCAAAAGAGAATCTGGCACAACTTTTTGTGTGAAAGGGAGTCTGGGTGAGATTATCTAGAACCCTGACCAGCTGCATCTTGAAAACCTTCAGTGATGGAGACTCTATCACCTCCCTGGGGAGTTGCTCTGGAAACTGCACCATCTCACTACAAAAATAATTAAACGTACACTTCAAATTAAGGCCCCACATGACACACAGCTCATTTAGATGTTAATATTAATTGAAAAAAAATTGTATAACGTTTAAGTAATTTTTATTCAGGTAGAATTGCAAGATATTTACAGAAGTTTTCTTAAACCACTAGATTAATTGTGACAGTAGTTTATATTTCATTATTTGCTTAGCTGTATTTATGAGATGGAGGAGAGAAGGCATGAACCTTCAGTAGAATCAACCATGTCACCTTACATGGTCTGGAGATCCACCTCTGTCCAGAAATTCAGGGGAACAGGTGAACAGAACAATGAGCACTCAGTATTTTGTCTTTGTTATAAAACTGAGAAATAAACTTGATTTGAAAAAGAAAAGTAGTCATACTTTCAGAAGTAGCTGTCTCTATCTGAGGTTTAGGATTAACATTTACCATAATATTACTTGGCCTGTCCAGGCAATTTTTGTGTAAAAGAAGCTGGATAATTTCCTTTGGCATTAATGCCATGGTTAAGAACCCTACCAAGCCAGAGAAAAGGTCCAGAGCTTATTGAAACCAGCAGTATTATTGTTATAATAATGTTGGCATTATGTTTCTTCATTTAAAAAAATAAAATTAGGCAGATTGGCTGAGTTTTCCATCGAGTGGCCTATGCTATTCATACAGTTCAACTGGTCTGGTTTTCCTGTGGGTCTAATTTCACTAAGTAGGCACTTGGAAAAGCCTTACTATTTTAAGAATATTTGCTTCCAAATGCTTTGGCGACCACCTTCTTCCCCATTCACCTCTGCTCCCTCGTGAGCTATGACTGATTATTCTGACTTCAGCTTGTGTGCCAAAAACTATCTCTAACCTGCTTGTGCTTTAATCCTGTAGGGATCTTGTGTCAGAGAAAATACTGCTTTGCAGATGAGGGTGGTGGCTGTAGTGAAGTTAAATCATTTTAAAGTCATTCTAAAGTGAAAGTTATTTCACTTGTGGTTTGTGCCAATTTAAGTAAAATAAATTTAATGAACTTGTTATGGGGCTTATCTTTGTTTTCACTTTCATCTTTTTAAAATGAAGTTATTGTAATGCTAGGAATAAAAAAATTAAGCAAATTTAGTTTTAATATTGCTTCCAGAAGAGGCACAGTAACTCAATTAGTGATAGAGTAGCTTCTTGCAGTAATGAATTAGTGATTATGCATTTCTGTTACTGGCTGTGAACACCTACTTCTTGCAGAGCCAGATTTAGACAGTGGTGGTTATGTTGAATTATTTAATCTATTTAGAACCTTCATGTGCTCATCAAAGGAGCAGCAGGGGGGAAGCAAACCTGAATATCTACAGAATTTGGGTTTCATAGGTCTGCCATGCCAGTTTGGAGATAAATGGGACAGTGTCCTATTGTTGTATTTAGTAATCAACTGGCCATATATTTGGGAGTTTAAGATATGGAGGAGGAAGATATAATAAATGTTTTATAATGCAGTTAAAACTCATCTTTAAAATAGATGTTTTCATGCAGAAGATGGAAAGGTTTGAACCTGCCACAGCTCCAGATAGGTGTGCCTTACCAGAGCGAGCAGGTTTATCCTCTCTAGCTCAGAAAAGGTTTGGTGGCTTGGGTTAAGAAACAGAACTGAGAAATCTCAGCCTTTAAAATCCAAAGCCTTAATAGTCTGAAGAGAAGGACCTGCTCATAAGAAGTATGGAACTGCTCAAGAGACATTGCAAATGTTGGCACTTGTTGGTCTTAAGTACTTTTTAACACCTTGAAGAATTGGCCAATACATTATCTTTTTAATGCTGTATATGATTTTTATCCTGACCTTCTCCTTTAATTAAGGCTTATTTCAACAGGGGAGCCATTGATTCAGTGAAAGAAAATGAACTCTGTAATCTGCTTTTCCCAAATTGAACTTATTTTTATTACTATTAATTGCTGCCACTTACTTCTTGTGATGTTTTAACTGCTTGGATTTATTAAAACAATCATAGGATTTGCTATTATCGCTTGAGAAATGGGAAGGACAATGATGATTTATGGATGACCCAATGATTTTAAGCCAGTATTACTCCAGATTCAAAGATTTATGCAATCTGACTCCACTGTGTAAGTAGATGACAGTCTCACTCTCCCTTTTTCTCTCCATAATAAAGCCCAAAAGACTGCTCTGACTGTAACAGAGGGCATGGAGATCCTTGATTTTGCAAAAGAAAGGGGGATATTTTTGCTCTGAGTTTTGTTTTATATCCATGAAGTTCCCTATTAGCTGTAGGAAAATTTTGTTGGTTCAAATAGGAATGGTGTTTGGAGTTGTTAAGACCTGACTGTGCAATTTGATTCACGTTTGTGAAGAATTGCAGTGATCTTAGTGAAGAACTGAGAGACAGTGGGGAAGCTCAGAAAGTCAGAACAGAAGAGGGAGATGATCAAGCAGAAAGGAAATGAGTCAGACTGAGTCAGCAAAAGAAGAGAAACATAAAATCCCTGAATGGTTTTTAGTTGGAAGGCACCTTAAAGATTATCTAATTCCACCCCCCTGCCTTGGAGAGGGACACTTCCCACCAGACCAGGTTGCTCAGAGCCCCATCCAACCTGGCCTTGAACACTTCCAGGGATGGGGCATCCACAGCTTCTCTGGGCAACCTGTGCCAGGGCCTCACCACAGTGAAGAATTTCTTTCTTACATCTGATCTGAACATCTTCTCTCTCAGTTTGAAGCTGTTCCCTCCTGTCCTGTCACTACATGGCTCCTGTGAAAAGCATCTGTCCACCTTTCCTGTAGGATCCCTTCAGTAAGAGGGAGAGATGAGGAAGGGAGAAATAGTGACAAACCACTAACGCTGAAAACAAACGACAGGATATCAGGCAGGAGTAATTGGTCTAGATGGTGGAAATGATGAAAAAGTTTGACCAGTTAGAAAGTGATTGGAAGAAACATTTACAATCCAATTAATTAACTGGAGCAATCAAGCTTAATCAGATAGTCACTCAATCAACCAGACTGAACTAACTAAGTGGATAATCTGTTGAACCGGCAAAGAAACCAAGTGAGGGAAATGCAGTCAATTGTCAAAATTTAATGAAATGCACGAGAATTAATCCATTAACGTTTAAAATTATCAAAAGCAAAGATAAATATGTAGGATGTTCAGATGGAAACTAGTCCCTTTTGGTGGCACATCTCACTGCAGCCTCAGAGGCATTAATGAGCAAAATAGGTTTTGGAAGATGAAGAACAAGAATGAGGAGAATTTGGCACAACAAGGAAAGAAGATATTCCGTGTTTGCTTAAAAAATAAATAATGCCAACAGCAAGAATCTTATTTTTTTAAAGCCTGCTTAAGTGTCACATGTACAAATGGTGGGTACTGAGGTGGTCACTGCTTCTCTGTAGTAGTGCAGTCCATACAAGATTGAAAAAAAGGTGTAATTCTTCCTCTTTCTTCACAGGGTAGAGTCCTTTAGGTTTTGGCTCAGGGCACTCCTGTACCTCAGGGCTTATCCTCTGAAGTGTTCAAGTCCACCTTGGTTTCTGTGTCTGAGAGGTCTCACTGTAAACCTGCCCCAGTTGTGCTATAAGACCCAGTCCAGCTCTTCCCTCTTTTTTTCCAAAGCCTTCCCCTTCCTGGCTCAGGAGCCCTGCTTGCTTTGTCCTGCTGCTCTGTTTCTGCCAGGTCTACTGCAGTCAGCTTTCTGAGCAAATCAATTGCTAAATCAACCCAGGGACAGTTTTTTAAAATCCTGCACTGCATCCAGCATGGGAGAGGTGTGGCACCTTGGTGCCAACACTGATGGATATGGTGACAGTCTGCAATGGAATTGCTGGAACCAAAAAGCCTCAACCTTGTGATTCCAAATCAGATCCATAACCCAGAAATAGAAATGACAACTGAATAAAACTACTGCATTTGGGGGTTTTGTCCCCTGAAAAGTTTAAGAATCTGTAAAGGGGGACTAAGTTTTCTCAAAAGCAGTGCGTGCCCTTTTAACAAATGAAAGTCCTTTATGCTGTATTTGGAAATTCACAACCAGTGGCTGCCCATCAGAGTCTCAGGCAGTATCATTAAGCCTGTACGTTGTAATTCTTTTACTCTGAAGTTGTGAAAAATGTGGGGAGAGAGAGGGATGTTTAAAAGCTGCCAAGTGACTTTGGAGCACAAATTAATGGGAACCACACTCCTTAGTCCCCTAGGAGTTCTCAAAAATGCCATCATTACTGCCTGGCACTTCCATCATGAGGATGAGAAGGGAGGCAGCTTTACCAAGTGCCTCCATAAATGAGGTGTACAGGGCTTTTATGAATTGAGCCTTTGAAAGCCCTGCTAGCAAGGCTTATTGATCCAGAAGTCACACATGGATGGCAAGATCTTAAATTGCAGTCAGTTTTTATTACATGAAAGAAATTTTAAGAACATACCTTTTCCCCTCCCTCCCTTTTTAAAATTACTGCCTGCTGAAGTTTTCTATAACTGGAAGGTTGCAAGCAATTAAATGAGTCAGCTGGATCCTGGGTCCAATTCCAAAAGTGTAATAATGTTCATGGAACATGATAGATGAGTATCAGTGAATTTGTAAGCATAGGCAAAGGTTTGGAAATGTTTTTTCAGCTCTACAAGGAAATATATATATAAATTAGTCAAGTCTGTAAGAAACATTTATCATGTTCCAAAAATATGATCAGTGGTAGATCTTTCATTTGATGTGAATACAGATGAACAGTGCAGCTTTTTGGGTACTTAAAAACTTTGAGAGTTGGGAAGCAATCCATCTGGTTCTGTGAGATAATGGGTTGCACTATACTGGGATCTAAGCTATTTTGGTGGAATTTGGTGCAACATAATCCAGAGTAAATGATTTCTTGGAAAGTAGAGAATATTCCTTGCACTTAAGCCCAAATGATGGACTGGATTTTTTGAAACGTCGTTTAGAGCTGTAAGCAACAACTGCAAAAATCCAGCATTAGGTTATGAGGTACAAAAAACCAAAAACAAACAAAAAAATTATGAAATTTCAATATTTCTGTAATATTATCAATGTTGCTATTGATTTCTAAAAAGGCACAAAGTCTCTTTAAGCTCCTCATGGGATAACAGTGTATGTAGGCATGTTCATGAACATCAGTTAATGAAACCATAACAAAAAGAAAACAATTGCTATAAGATCAGAAACATTAAGTGCAAAGTTTTGGCAACAGTGTTAATTCAGCCCTGCTGTGTACTCTTGTTGTACACATCAGTAACAAAACAGTAGCAGAATGACTCACCTGTCTGCAAAAATTGCCACGTGGCTTAGACAGCCAAGTAAAGGAAGTATTTCTTCCCTGGGAGCTATTTCCCAAAGCAAAGGAAGTGAGTAACTATGCAGTAACTTGTGAGGAGTTTCTGCCAGTGAAATTACTAAAGCACGTTGCACATCATCCCAGTAATTGTTGGAGCCTCAACTGTTTGCATCAGCTGAAGATCTGCCCCTATATATTTATCAAATATTATATTTATCCTTTTGAAAAAGGAGGAGCCTGACAAGAGGTTTGACACATTGCTCATTTGGTTTCAGTTACATCATTGCTCAGCTCTTCACAGCCAAGAGAAGAGTTCAGTTTAAGTCACAGCTGTTCTTTCACTGCAGATAGAGGAGGCTGAAGCTGACACAGGATTTGCAATTGTACATATTACTGTACCATTATATAATTTTTTTAAAATTAACAATTGGTTAAGACAACTGAGAAATGGAAATAACCTTTTCTGTTCTATGTTGGAAAAGTTCTGTTCCAAGGGATGTTTGCACTGCTCATGTTTGCACAGAGTGCTTTGCCATGGTCTTCCATGTTTATAGTGTTTGTCTTCTGTTTTCTTCTAATTTTGTCTTTGGAGCACCTCAGCTTTCTCTGTTCCCAGGTGAAATCAGGCAATTCCTTTCATTTGGACAAGTCTACTTCTCCTCCATCCCTTTACTCATAAAACATTCCTGCCTGTCTAATCTAATCACAAAACCTGTAGGGCAAATTTTAATCCATTATAAGTTTATATTGTAGTAAGGAGTCTTCCTCTTAATTGTTGATTTGTAGAAGAATGTGGACTAATTTCTGGCTTCATGTAGCTCCCCTGAAATTATAATAAATGTGCCTCTTCTTGCTGCTTCTGTTCCAGGCACCAGCAGTAATGCATTACAGTTGTCTTTCTCAGAACAATTCTCCCTGGTTCATATGACTTTTTTTTTTTATTTTCAAGTAAACAGTTCCTTTCTTTCCTGGACAATTAAGGTAATTGTTTAAATGAAACTAAAGTGTCATGATGAGGCAGATGCCACCAAATGTTAATCAGTCATGCAAAATAACTCTTCCTACAGTGCAAGCCCACCATGATACTGTTCTGTAAAGACTGCAGAAAAGCTTATTACAGTTTCCATTTATTCATATTGCTGTTCCTTCTCAAAACAGTAGTCTCAGATGAAATGAAGACAGTTTCTTTTCCAGTTTGCAGAGCCAAGCAATGGACTTGTCCCTTTCTCCCTATTTCTTTATCTTAATAGCATAGAGGTGACCTTTTTTTAGCACCTCTACATTCTGTGATGCTGCCTGCTTTATTCAGTGTTTGAACAAAGGCCAGAAAATATTTTCAGTGGATAGAAAAAAAAAAATTCCCCTAAACTCAACTTGCAACGCTAATTCAGTTTGCAATTCTCAGTCTAGACCTCAACTGAACTGTCAGGGAATAAAATCTGTATAATAAACCAGTCATCTAATTCACAAAATCACAAGATTCAATCTCCCTAGGCAAGATTTAGTTCAGACATTCAGGTGCTTTGTTGTATGAAGTTAGACAAGATGGTATTCATCTTTTGTGACTTCAGCTATCTGAAAGTTAGGCATCATGTCAAAGCTGGTCTCTAGGGTCCCTCTGTAGTCAACAGAGAGAAAAAGAGGCACTTCAGAGGGCAATTCATTCCACCTTTAACATCATCACATCATCAGAGTGTCAGAAAGGGGACAATGCTTTGGGTGAAGAATTGTTGTCTGGGATTTCTAACAGCACTATCCTTTTAAAGCCAGTGGGTGCTTTAATACCTGTAATCCAGAAGGTCTGCCCACCAATTTCTCACTTGTGAATGAATAGGGTCAGGCAAGGAATCTTTAACAAACAGATTCTCTATTGAACATTCCCAACACTCGCTGGTTACCATGCCAGATCAATCATTTGAGAGTAATTATTTTGCAGGAGTTTATTCAGAGTCTGTTAGAATAAACCCTGAAAAAAATTAAATGACTGTTGAGTGCAAGATTAATAGTGCTATCCAGGCATACTTTACAAAACCAGCATTATCAAAACAAGCTTCATTTGTGCAGCTTTTACTGGGTGCTTCCAATCAGACCTAGAAGCTTCTCTGCACTGGGAAACCTGTGTGAATTATAAACCAGAAATCAGCCCTGTGTTTTTTCAGCCTCTCTAGATATTTTATGAATGGGTCCAGAAAAGAAGGCATATTTCCAAAAAAATAACAAACACAGTTCTTTCACAGGGAAGAACATTCAGATACAGAAGTGGTTTGTGAGCAGTGAAGTGGTTGTTGGTAGAAGCAGAGCTACAACCCAGAGCCTTCTGATGGAGCCCTGTAGATCATATTTGAGACCCCAGATCAGGCTTTTTGAAAAATCTACTTAAATTGAGTTGCAATTGGAGATTGGATCCCATGCTTTCCAAAGAGTGGTAATAGAAGATCCACATTAATTTTTCACTTACTTCCTTACCAGGAGGTGCAATTCCTTCTATTGCATTATCTTGTTTATTTTTATTACCCTTGTGAATGACTCTGTCACTTCTGTTTAAGCAGAAGCAGTAACTCAATCCCTTAATACAGCCTTAAACAACATTGCTTCTAAATGAGGTTAAGGTCTATATTATATGCAGCATTTGTCTTGAACCTTAATTCAGCCTGCTTCTGAAAGGATATCTTGTTACATTCAGGAGTAAATAATTCAGATCCAGTTCCTGGTGATCATTGAGTTCTAGACTAAATTTCAACTGACAGGACTTCTTAGGCATGATGCACTGTTAAGATGCATGTCAGAGCATTTCTGTTCCATTATATTAATGTAATCGATGTTTCTTCTTTACCAGAAAAATTTAAACCAAAGTTTTTTACTGAAGAGAAAATTGTACCAAGTGTGATATTCCTTGGGGCTTTTGTTACATGACCATTCTGTTTTAATAATATAAAATATTGTTTAAAAAAAACTTTAATAATTTCCTGTACATAACCCAATCCTTTTATTTCCATCTTTGATTTAAAGAGAGGTCCCTCTTGTGCAGCTCTAAATTGAGACACAGTTTCCTCAGAGCTTGACCATACTTGCAATTTCTTTTTTCCCATTCCCCTTGGTTTAGAAGCAGACTTGATCTGAATATTTCAGATGAAGACCAAGCTGTGTTTGAGTTTTCCCAAAGCTGCAAGTTAATGGGAGTTAGCAGCCTGATGTTCCACAGTATGCCCTCTTTAACAAAGGAAAAGGGAAATACTCCCTCTTCCACAAAGTGCTTTGCATGGGCTAGTAAGAACATTGTCATGTATTAGAATTATCTCACATATTAGAATGATGGTTTTTTAAAGGAAGAACAGCCTTTCAGCAGGTCACATGAGCCTGGGAGATGCTTCAACACAGCCCAGAGAGCAGCTGTCACTTGGAAATGAGAGAGGGTCACATAAAATCCTTGAGTAGGTAAGAATTGTTGTACTGGTGTCACCTGTCTGACTTTGGCTGAAATAAATTAGGGAGCCCTTGCACATGCTGCTTGATCAGCAGATCAGGAGGGAAAGCAGTGGTGAACAGATGGAGGCAATAACCTCTCCTGCCAGTGCAGCTGGGGAAGGATGCCTACCTGCAATCAGAGGGACTTACCTGTTCCACAGCTACAAATAACTCCAGGATCTCACCCCAGTCTGCTTTAGCTCATTAGTGCTGACAGCTGTGAGCTGAAGTGTTGTTGCTAAGGCTGGAGCCTTGCACTGCCAGGAATCTGTGGAGGGGGATACCCTCACCTTGTGAGTTTGTGACAGGGTAGTGGAAAGTACTTGGGGGTCTGTTGACTCACAGTGTGCAACATCCATAGGAAACCATAAGAGACAGACTCTGCCTTTTTGCAGCATTTGGGCCAAATGCTCAAATCTCAGGGTCCTTCTGGGGCATTTCTTGCTGCAATTTCTTCCAGAAGGAGCTCTGTATTTAACAAAGTATCTGTAAGGCTCAAAGATGGGTGTTTCATGAAAGAACCATTTCTGAGAAATACATTGTGTTTGTAAAGCATCTCTCTACCTTCAAATGTGTGCGTCCACTTAAAGGATGTTTGGGTCCAGACTTGGTGCTGTTAGGTTTCTTTTGCTGTTTTCCACTACAATGAAAAGCAATTTCCACTTGGATTTTGGAAATCTGAGCAGTTCTAATAGTATCAAGTAACTTTGATCAGAAATTGAAAGTGTCTTTTCATCATCTCATCCTAAAACTGCAACAGATATTCAGTGCTTCATCTACAGAAAATTTAATAACTTAGCCAGCATCAAAAATTGTTTGACACCAAATATGCATTGCTGAGTGAAGGTAGTGATTTATAACATTGCATGAGAGATGTTAGTATCTAATTTACTGCATTAATCAGTGAATGCCAGATCAGTTTGCAGATTGCATGTAGATCAGTTTAATCTGTCATCTTAATTGTCAGTGAGATTTTTAATGTTGAGTTTACTTTAACTGTTTTCCATGCTGCTTCTCACTGAGATGGAAATAGCAGCATAATAACTCTAGAGGCCACGTGAGACTGTGCAGGCCTCGTGGCTGGTTTTGTGCTGCTTTCCCCATCTGAGATTCCCTCAGCTAAACCTGACTTTTGCTAACATTTCCATGCTTTGATGTGTGCCAAATGGAGAGAACATTGTCAGCCCTCTCAGGGCTAATATGGTAAAAATTTGTCTCTTTGGTGCTCTGAGTGAGGAGATTTCAGGGGACAGGACCCAGCTGAAATCACCCAGAGCTCTCCCAGGCAGATGCTGCATTAGAATGTGGCAGTGGCTCCAGTGATTCTGTCACCCTGTGCTTGTGATTAGCATTTGGTGACACACTTGGTGTCCCCTTTCACTTGAGAGCCTCTGTGGAGTTACACAGGGTGAGGAGCCTGTTTATTTTATAGATTATTTTTATAATATATTTATCTATTTATATAATATGTTATATAAACATAATATGTTATATAATGTGTTATATTATATATAACATATATATAATTTTATTTTATATATAATATCTATATTTTATATATAATTTTATAATACATCTGTTCTATTATTTATACTTTATTAGAATATATATATTCTAGCTTGTTTTTATTCCAGCTTGTTAAAAAAGCAACCTGGTGGGACAAAGCTATTCAAAGTGCAAACTTAATATGTGTTTTGGCAAAACAAAACAAAACAAATTAATGGAAGAAAACGAGTTTTCACACCTTCTCCTTGGACTCTAGGAGGGTTTTTTTTATTGGAAAATATGTTAAAAGGCATAAAGAAAGCATAAAATATATGAACTGAAAAAAAAATTTTGAACAATAGCAAGTTTTCTGAAGCTAACCAATGTTTTATTTCAGGTCAAATATAATCTTTTGAAGTACTGCTGAGCAAACATTTTCCTCTACAGGAGACATTTTCATTTTAGATAGCTCTTAAAAATGAGGTTTTTTTTTTCTGTGAAAAAAATTATGCTATTCTAAAAAGTAGCAAGGCCATATATTCCCCACAAAATGGTTTCTTAGGGTTTTCTTCTGTCACAGCAAAAAGAGACTTATCCAAGGTCTTTGTCAAGCAAAGAGGCTCATCCAAGGTCACAACAGAAGAACCATTTTGGAAATCCTGACCATCAGATTCCTGACTGGATAGGCAGCATTTCTGGAGGTGATTTGCTAGCAGTGCACAGCCCCTGCACACACTGGTGGAGTCTGGTTTGAAAAACCCCAAGAAATGATGCTGGGCTGGTGTGTCTGGGCTGTTTTGTGCTCAGTCCTTGATTATTTAATTCTTTCTTCATTTCACTGAGTACTGGGGAAAGGATACCAGGCTTTTTACTTCCAAGAATACCCTGGATGACAGATAACTTGGATTTGGCACCCTGTCTTTGCCAGGTCTCAGCCCCCTGAGCTGCCCCACTGCTCTGCTGAGCAGAGAATGCAGCTGCTGCTGTGAGCCCAGAGCCTCGGAGCTTCCTGACCCTGTCACCACCCATGGGACCTTGGATCATTGATTTTATCCACATTAGATGCTAGGGCAAGGCACTTTTATCATCTTTGTGATACCTCATTGACAGACTGTTTAAAATTATATTGCTCACTAAAAAGCAGCAGTAATGACCTGTGGGATGGGAAGGAAGGGCATGGTCCAGGTGGAGCTGAGAGACTCAATATAAAGTGCAGCTGCACAAGAGTCCTACTGCTGTCTCTCAAGAGATCCTGGGAAAGGATGCAAGTCATTTTTTCCTGGTGTAAAGAGTAGGGCAGTTGATTTTGTTGCTGGTATTTCAGTAAACTTTCTGATCCCCTGTGTCCTGCAGGTTGCCTTCCTGGCTTTGAGATACTGCAGTGATGTAAGCTAGTGACATTCTTTATGGTGGTGAACTGCATCCACATCCCATTAAGTTAAAGCCCTGGGAGAGCTAGAAGTCAGGTATTTTTACTATTCTCTTTGTAAAAAATATATAGTGAACATATAAAACCTTTGCACCTGGTATAACTTTACTACAGCATGGAAAGGACCATGTGCAGCTTAAGGTGAATGGAAGTACAAATGCAGTGACCAGTGGGGCAGAGTAAGAAACAGAAGGAGTGTCTGTTCCCCTAAGATGACTGCCCTTGTCCAGACAGCCACTGCTAGAGAGAATTCCTAATGAAATGTGTACAAAAATTAATATCAATGATTACTTGAGCTTTTAAATTGATACTTTAGATCAAATGTAGACACATGCAAAGTAGCTTTGAGGTCTCCCCTGGTCTATTTTATGGCCAAAAGAAAGCTTGGTGGTTCCTTTTTTATTATGCAGTGCATTTGTGCACTTTGTACTGCCAAGTGAGTCCTGTCCAGTACAGCTTGCTTACTGTAACCCTCTCCTAAACTGGTGGTGGTTTTTGCCAATACCTTCTTTGAAACTGCACCATGACCCAGTAGATGTTTGATGGAGTGTACACATAATTTCATTACTTCCTGTAGCTGGTAAATTGGTTTATATTTCTCTTTTCTTAATTCCTGGTACACCTAATTATTTTTTGATTGCCAGTCATTTGGAATACTGTGCATGTATGGCTGGGTATTTGAGGGTACTCTACTACCCCTGCCTGCCACAAGACTAACTCCATTTACTTTGCTGTGGGGCTACCATTTCATATTCTCTTTCTATAATTCTTTTTTTACCAAAATGTTTGTGTTTGATAGGACTTGATGAAGAGCTGTGTTTCTTCCTAATTCTGTATTTTGTATAATGAATTGTTGAGGAGTTATAAAGGATTTGCCTGCCAGGAAGAGGTACATTTGCATTTTATAAATAGATTTATCTAAAGTCAACAAGGTGCTATGCTTTGCTGAAACCTACCCAGCTGGGAGGAGCATTTTATATAATAACAGCAGTGGCAAGTTTGTGAGAATTTAATACTACTGCTGACAATAATTAAGTGATTAATTAATGGCCAACTGAATAAGTTAGCAAAATGGGGGGAAAGTGAGTTGGAAAAATCTTGAAGGGGAGCTTGCACTAAGCAGAAATCTTATTGACAAAGAGGATGTAAAGGGATATTTTGGGTAGACATACGCTTTATGGTGGCAAGTTTAAAGATGAGAACTGCTAAGATAATGACTGCTCATTCTGAGTAATTGTATAAAATCTCCTGAGAGTTGATTGCACAGTTTATTCATTGAAGGGTAAAGGTCTTAGAGAAAACCTAGAGTCAGAGAGAGAAAGAGAAGACGTGGTTTGTCTCTTTTATCTGTCTTTACTCATACCAACAGTTTGTTAAAATTCCTATCACTGTATTTAAAATAAGTTCAGGAGCCATTTTAATATTTTTTAACTACTCCACTCTTAGCCTAACTGCTCTACTGCAGCTGGCAGCCCAAGGCACCTCAACCTCAGGGCATGGTTCTGCTCTTACTGATATTGGTCAACTCTTGCTATCCTCTCTGCATCTCCTCATACTTTTGGAAAGTGATCTCATGTGGAAAGCATTCAGCAAAGAGTCTTTCAGCATGCCACAAGGGAGTGGAGAGTCTGCCTGAACCCAGGGTGGTGATGTTGGAATTGTAACATTTTCCTTTCTCCATTATCTTCAGTATGTACCTTGGCTTACACAGAGCTAATCACTTTGTTATTCACTGACATCTCTTTTTTTTCTCAGTAAGCATTCCCAATTTTCATAAGTTTTGTGCCCATTCAAACATTAATAGAGGTCCTTGGGCAGAGATGTGAACTCCAGCCAGGAAGGAGTCTTCTCCAGGCTTTTTTTGCTGTTGTGGGCCATTGACCTTCAGCAGCTTTGCTCCTGGGATAATGTCATTTCAAGCATAGCAAGGCCTTGAAGCACAGCCTGGAACACAAGCACACAGAGCTGTGCTGGCCCTCTGTCCCTCTGGACTGGCTTCAGAGCACTGGGATGTTGGCAGTTGTTGGTGCATCCAGCTGGAAGAGTCACCCATGACTCACTGCATCCATGGCTTCCTGGTGCTCAGCGATGTGTGGAGATGGGGTGACACTGAGAGTTTCCTTTTCCTTCCCCAGAACTAAGAGCTGGAAGCATCCATGCACTTGACATCTCTCCCCATGGCAAACTTGTTGTGTGTAGCTACTGCTCTCCCTCACAGCAAGTGTTCAGGAGCAATTTCATTTTGCTCATTATTTGTGGGTTTGAGGTATCGTTGCTCACTTTTCAAACAAAGTGGAAATCAGCTGCTTGATGACAACTTGTTGCCTTCACACAGCTGCAGAAGTTGGCACAGTGGAAAGGGGCACAACAGGAAACACTTCCCCAAGAAAGGTTCTGCTTCTACCTGGAACAACAATTGCTCTATCACTGTGTGGCCACTGCTTTGCACAGTAAGGGATTGGCTGTGGTGTGAGGATGAGCCCCTGCACTCTGCTGAGAGGGGACCACATGTGCATGCTCAGGGCTGTGCTGATTTGTGATGTTCCACTCACCATACCCAGCAACCCATCTGTACTGAGGCCAAAAACCTTAATACTGCTGACAGCTAAAGCAGAGACACTGCTTAAAACAGTTACAGAAAGAGAATTGCATTTTAGGAATGAAAAATCTCATTCCTATCTAAAATGCCGTTTGAATACAGTTAAGTCTCAGACCTTTATTTGTGTTTTTCAAGACCAAGCATATGAATATACCTCTCTAGTTTACTGGATTGGCAATGCTGAAAGAGAGCTTGCTGAGATGCTGCAACTGCAGGGTAGAGGGAGAGGTTATATCTCACCTGTGTGGAGTCAGCTCTTGATGAGCTATGAAAATATTCCCCAGTCTCTTCTTTTTCCTTGAATCTGAGCATCTTCAGTCCAACTGGTACAGGAAGCAGCAGGAGTCAGAGTTTGCCTAGTTTGGGCAATTTATGGGCTCATTTATGTGATTGAAATTGGTTGGCAAGTACCTCAGTTTTCTCATCTTTAAAATGTTATTGATGTTCGTGGTCTTCTTGCTGGGCTGTTTTTAAGAACCAAGAATTGGAAAAAATCTGCTGTGTGTAGTGTCAGTGTTGGTTGTGCTTGGAACTGCAGAACTGGAAGAGGCAAAGATAACACTTACTTTGATAATTGAAAATGGATTTGAACTAAGCCTCCTAAGAAGCAAAAGGTGGAAAATTACATGTATTTCCTATCTAATCAGCTCTTACAGTTTCCCCAAGAGGCACACACGAGGTTTGGAAGCACAATTTTCATGTCTTTTCTCCAGCAGCCTTGTTTTATTTCACATTCAGCTCAGTGTCTGGTGCTGTGGTAGGACCTGTGCTAAATCTGCTCTTGTTGTCTGTAAATAAGCTTAGAGATCTTAACCAGCTCATGATTTTGTCAGTGCCCACCATGTGTGGCAAGCAGTGTTCATCTTTTAGTGAGCCAGCAATCAGTCTGCTGGTGTTTCCCATGGAAAAGATTGCTCCCTGGTAAGAGCAGTTCTCCAAGCCTAGTCAGACCCAGAAAAGTCTGATGGGAATAGCAGAGCTAATAATAGATGTTGGACCTTTTCATTTTCCCTCTACAAGGTATGAATTTTGAATTTTGAATTTTGAAAAATTCACAGGTCACGGAAAAGGGTTTCTTGGCTTTGCTCTTGTGGGGATTTTTAATTTTTTTTTTTCTTTTAACCAGCTGCTTACTGTTACAAATATATTGTATTCACTTGTATTAGGAGAAACATGAAACCTAGGAGAGAGGGTTTTTTGTTGGTGTTTTTTTAATCTCACAAAAATGTAGTGGTACCTAGAAAGATGCAATTGTATCCGAGAGAAAAGGGAAACAAACAGCAAATGCAGCCTGATACTGAAACAAGGGCAATGAAAAAGCAACCAAAAGAAAGGGGATTTGGGATTTTAATAAAACTACTCTATCCCACCGGATTATTCTAAGTCAGAGTGTTCATATTTATGGATGAAAGCCTTAAAGATCTACTGTGTTAGAGGAAATTTTTAAAAGGTCCAATGACTATGTATGCACAATATTTCATACAATAAGTATTCTCTGTCTCTTTTGGCCCTTTTCAATTTAGCAGATGTCACAGAATATGTAGGTATCATTGCAGGCTGCATAATCAACTTTCATTATAAAGTTCACTGCTGCTGTTTACTTGTTTACTGTTAATTTTTGGATGTGCAGTTGGAGCTGCTTATTGACTGGTAACAAATCACCAGAAAAATATATGTTACCATGAGCCCTAGGAAAAAAAACAAAAGAAACAGCTAGATTTTGTGCAGGATTAAGTTCTAGGGGAAAACATTATCATGTCATTTACTGCACTCAACGATTTTTTTGTTGTCTCAGGAACTCTGAAGACCCTCAGCCAACTTTCCTAATTGAAAATTGAGAAAGTGTGAAATCCATCTAACTTTCTCTTTCCACATTCTTACCTCATTACAGTTTTTTAAGAAAGCTATTTTTCTCTGTAAATTCAGGGAATATACATCACACCAACACTATTGTTGGAAAGTCATTCAGTCAAAAGGTAGGAAAAGCAACTAGACCTGGCTGGAAACATTTCTGAGAGGACACAGAAGGCCTGGATAGTCTGAATGCTGCACAGGTCTGGAGAGAATTCTTGCTTCTGAAAATGTGGCAGTGAGCAAGTGCCAGCTCCTCAGGTGTGCTGAGAGCTCTCTTCTGTGTAAGCAATCCTGCTGGCATTAGGCAATGCTGAAGGAGCAGATGTTTGAAATTTGTGTGAAACTAAACACAGCATCCCTACTTTGAAGCAGCAGAGAGGGAAAGCACATTAGAAGTGAGCTGGCTGAATTATTGGCATGAGTGTGTTCCAAATCATTAAATTCCCTCTTGAGTTTCCTGCCCAACATTTTATTTTTGTCTTAATTCAAGCGTTTTCAAATTTCTGGGGTTTATGACAGCATTACTCATGTGTTGAAACCCCTAAAGTCAGTTTTCTAACCTAGAATTGATTTGAATTTTTTGTTCTGTGAGAACTTTGTGCAGTTTTATTTTCCGGTTAGATACATTTTGAAATGTTGACATTGTCTTTGAGATGAAAATTCTGTCTCTACGTGGCTCTAATGAGCAAATTTTCTCTTCTTGTAGTAGCTCACTGTGGGAATGCTGCACCCTTAGTCTGCAGGGCAGGGGCTGCTCTCTCAATGGGAAGTTATTTGCTGTCCTCTGTCCTGCCTTCATCAAAGGTGTGTTTATTTTATACTGTAAATTATTCAAGCTGCACTGTGAAGACAGAGTAAATAATTTCCTTACAGGTTTTTTCATGCCTGTTATCATAGCATCTCAGTTCCTTACAAATGTTAATGAAATGAACATCACAGAGCTCTTGTGATGGGTTCATTCCCATTTATGTTTAGGAAGTGTAGTAAGAAGATTAAAGGCAGTTTATGTAACTGGAAAAATGGGTGAGCTTTCAGGCATTTGCAAACATGGGCTGTTTTTTCTGCCTGTAGCAGGCAGTCTAATAAAAAGGAGAACACTTCCTTTTACAAATGCATCCTTAGGCAATGACAGTAACAATGATGTTACAAATATTAAAGACAAATTATGAAGTGTTGACCAACTTTGACTGCCTGGTGTGAGACATGGAATCCAGGTTTTTTTTTTTCCAAAGCATTTTTGAGGACAATGTGTTTTCCAAATATTTCTCTCACTGGTCTCATTTGCAGCTGCAACTATTTGGGTTCCTTGCTGATCTGGATACAGGTGTCCTGGGGTGGGTGGCTGGAAAATGAGAGCAGTGTAGCTGGCTGTGAAAGTTGTGATTTATGTGATCTGCCCTGTATCATGTGGAGTTCAATGGCCATTTGCCAAGGATGGCTTCGCTCCCCTCAAACATGAACTTATCTTTCACTTCTCTCACTTTCTTTCCTCCTTTATTTCATAGCTTCCAACTTCTCTAATGGTGTGAAAGCATGGGTATTAGTGACTTGTATCAATAGCAGATTTACTTTGTCCTGGAATATGGCTATCCTCAGCACAAAGTGAGCCAGCAGCCTATGAATGTCTGTGCTGCTGGAGGACTGGGGATAAAGAGTGAGGAAATATGTAGCCATCAGAAATGGCAAGTCATGGAAAAATCAATAATCAGAAACTCCCCCAAACTCTCACTATCCTTTTATAGCTAGACAGCAGCTTTTCTGTTTTCACACAACCTTTCAATCCCCTGAGTAATGTTTTTGTAAATATCTGAGTCAAAGCTTTGAGCTCAAGCCAAAGGAGGGGCAGGAGAAATGGAGAAGTTAATGACAAATACTTGTGACAGACACACATCATCAACAAGGTTGTACAACCCCAGATTTTTAGTGACATTTATTGGAGGCATTAAGCTACAGCACTAGCCCATTGGAAAACATTTTTTAAGAGATGTAATCAAAAAGTAGGAAACTTCCTTTTTTGAGAGGTAACACATACGGTTAGATAAACATGGTAGGATTTTTTTTGCTACATATATGCAATTAAAAATGGAAATTTTTCACATTGTGAGCATATAGGGTCTTGCCTTGAGAACCACTGAAATAAACTCAACTCTTTGCAATGGGGCTCCTTGAGGATAGCCCAGAGAGAAGCTGCTTGCTGGTAAAATGTGACAAGGCTGTACATTTTTCCCAGGTCTTTGGAATTTTTGCAGAGTACAAATGAGACAATTTTTAAACAGCAACCAAGTACTGTCCTATTAAGCTCTTCTGTTTTAATGTGTGCTCAGCAGGAGTGCTTCACCTGACTGTGTTCTGAAAGCTTTGGTAGAATTAAAAATTGTGGTCTAAGAAGTAGAATGTAGCATGTGAAGGTATAATTACATTCAGCTTCATTAAACCCTGCATGATAATTAGCAACGTAGCCAGTTTGCCAGATAAGAGATATTTTTGTGGAGGCCTGCAAGAACTTCTTCTTCATCCCACCTGGCCAAGTGTGGTGGCAGGAGGGTGAAGTCTCCCCTTTTGCAGTGATCAAACACCACAATCTTTCTGGCCAGGTCCCTCAGAGACAGACTCACCAGAGCTTGCCAGCACACTGTGATTTCTCTGCTGGTCAAGGGACAGGGAAGGAGAGAAGAGGAAACCCAAGTCAGAGAAAATCTGTTGAGAATTGAAATACATCCCCTTGGGTCCCACAGTGCTAGCAGTAAGTTGCTGATCCTGTATAAGCTAAGCCCCACTGATTTTCCTCTTTCCATCCTTACAGAGGAAATGGAAATCAAGTCCAAATACATGGGCAGTAAAGTTCCCAGGCTGTCATTTGTGTCCAGGCTCTGGTACTGGATTTGAACACTGCCAGGGCTGGACTGTGTTGAGAAGCAGGACCTGTGAGGTACAAAGTCAGCTCTAGCTCCCCAAGGAGTTGTTTCTACTTTTCTATTTTCAATTTAGAGCCTGAAATGCCATTTATTTAATGCTGCTGTTTAAATAATGATTTATAAGCCTCCAAGCCAGCCGTGGTACAGCTTAATTACTGCTGTAATTTATGGATGCCACTGGCTACATAAACACTGCTGTAAATATAAAGGATGTCTCCCACAAATTTTGCTCTGATACTTATTTGATACCATTCATTTTCCTTTCCTAACACATCTTCTGTGTGTGAGTTGAGGCCACTTCAGCAATCCAGGTCATTCTGGTTCACTTTGCCAGGAGTAATTGGGTCTGGGAACTGAAAAGATCAAACGTCTGTTTTTCTTGCAAAGTATTTTAATTAAAATTTGAGTTTCCTTGAGCTTGGATGCAAACATCTGCATTAAGTGGCCCAGTAAAAGGATTATTTGTATTTGGGCTTTTTTTGGTTATCTGTTTGTTTTACTAGTTAATCATCTCCTTTCTCCAATTCATTTTGCCTTTGTGCTCACAGTAAGCAAGCAAACAAGATGGGAATAAATCATGCACTGTAACAGAGCCCAGCCATTCCCTGGGCTGCAGCTTTGCTATTTGTGTTCTCTAACCTATACAAGGAGCACGTATATATTGGTCTAATGCAAATCTGAGCTAATTCAAGCCCCGTCTCCACAGAGATGAATGAGCATGTAAATCTGCTGCTTTATTTTGGAGGAATAGCTCCTGGAATTGCCTGATTCCCAGTTGCAACTGACATATTTCAAATACTACAGTCAGTTGGCTTCAGGAGATTTGTGCCCCTAGGCTGCAACAAAGAACACCTGGGAAGACAAGTGGGTTCTCTTGAATGCCTTGCTTCCATTATAATTAGTGTTAATGTGGTTGTGTGCTTGGAAAAGTGGGTGCCTTTAAAAAGTTATAATTAATTGAGTAAACAGAACAACCCCATTGCCTACAATTACCACTCCTCTGAATCTCTGTATCTCTGCAGCTGCTGAAGTAAAACACGGATGTTGCTGAAGAGATTGCAGATAAACTGAGTGGGACATGAAAGCTGGCACTAAATATGGGGTTCAAAACCATCTGTGGGGTAATTCAGAGAGACAAGAGTACTTCTGAATTTCAGTAGAACTCAAGGTACTTTAAAAGACTCATGTTGCTAACTCATGGAGGTGCTCTGGGACATGTCTCCTAACTTTTCTTCAGGTGGTACTTCCAACAGCAGGGTGCTGTTCAGGCTCACTGCACGCCCCTAGGAGAAGGGATCACCTACTGAGTTACCAGAGTCCCTTCTCACAGCTTTGTAGTGCCCATTTGCACGTGTCCTAAGCCCCAAGTGTCTGGCTGGGGGCACGTGAAGAGCTTTGCACCTCACGTAGGGAAGGCTCTCAGCGGTGTCTCTGAGGGTGCATTTTTTGTAGGAAGTTGAGCAAAGCCAAGGGAGATGCCATCTCACTGCCTTAAACCCTCACCAAGGAGCCCACAGAAATTGTCAGCAGCCAGCTCCAAGTTACTTGGGCTATTTTTCCTGCAAAGCTTCTCCTCTGTAGTCATGCCTTGACTAAGACTGGAATGCAAGGGCATTGTGCAGCCTGTATGTGGCAAGCCAGAATTGCTCTAAGGAAGGGAAAAAAATCGACCTGACAATAACACAGAGCACCCTTTTCAGGATCTATCGTCCTTTATTAATAAAGTTTGGCATGTATTCCCCCCACTCCTGAATGATTTGCACCATAAAATAAGTTGGAAGAGAAATAGTGGTTGTTTTCCTACATGCTTCATTAATTTTTAGTTTTGGCAGGCAATATAAATAAAAAATCAAGTGCATATCTAATTGAATCGCCAGTGATTTCCAGCTCCCTGTAGTACCAGAGAACATGATGTAGCTGCACTGTTTAGTGAGCATGGATGAGTTAGGCAAACAATGGCTCACTCTGCCTGGAGGCTTTGGTTTAATCTGGAGCATTTATCCATTTAATATGAGACAGGGCAGTTATTGCAGCAGTGGGGAATTCACAGCACAGATCTCTTTGTTCTTCCAGGCTTGTCTTCCAGCAGTGACTGGAAGCATGTCTTGGCAGATTCAGGAAGGTGTCAGGGAAATGCATCCACACTCAGATTTTTGTGGAAAGGAACTCTGGCCTTTCTCAAGCTTAGACTCTGACTTCAGCATGTTGCTGAACTAATTCCTGCCTCCTTCAGGTGTCTGATCTAGAGCATGGGCCTCTTAAAAATTTATATATATATATAAAAGAAGGCCTTGGTCTAAGTATCATCACAAAGTACTTGGGATGAGAGTATTCCTACAGTAAGGAAAATTATACCTGTCAGGCTACTTGATATCTGACTTCTCAGCTGTCAAGGTAATCAAGTGCCTCCAGAAAATGATGGTTCTTGAGGAAAATTGCTCAGGATCATTTCTGAGTGGATGATATTGACCTCTAATTGTAATGTTTGATGACCTCATTTCATAAGAGATGTCTCCTTTGCACATTGCTGGATGTCTTTTGCTGCTTAGCACAGGTAAAATGAACTGGTGACTTCTGTCTCTTGGTAGATGTGGTCTGCTGTGGGCTCCCTGACTCGAGGGAATGCAGGAGCAGGAGCAGGCAGAGAAGAGAAAGAAAATTACAAGTAGAGGTTGAACTGTTTTCTCTCCTGCAGAGAATATGACAACACAATATACCCAAAGCAAAGGCAATACATGTTGCCAAAAGAGCATGATGAAAGCTTGGTGCTCTTTCTAAACCCTGTAGCCATGTTACTCCTGAGCTAGACAGAGAGGTATCAGCTTTCAGGACTGTCAGTGCAGCAGTAAATTCACACACAATTAAAAACCTGTCATATGTATTGTATGGTTCTTGAGAAGTACCAGGGCAGGCTGCAGGATTTAAGCCCTCCAGAGGTCAAAGCTGCCTTCCATATTATAGCATCAGAAAGGCCTGGGGAACTAAAATTCTTTATTAGCTGGACTATTAGATATTTGACAAGATTAAAAAGGTCAAAAATAATAGGTCAAAAATTAATCAAGTAAGTATTGAATTGAGAAGATTTCACAAGGTGTTCATCCCTTCAGTGTTATGCAGGATGCTGTGACCTGTTGAAAAAGGTCAAAAATATTTGGTTGTCTGAAGTGTTTTTGTTGTTTTTTTTTTCTTTTTCTCTAGGATCTGCCTCTCTCTCAAAAATGGCTCTGGAGGGCTCCTTCAGCTGCTGGAATGGAACAGTGATCAGGCTGGGGCAGGCGTGCGACTTCATCCAGGACTGTGCTGAGGGAGAAGATGAGGGGGAGATGTGCAGTGAGTAAATCCTAACCCCAGGTGGTACCATCCTTTTCCAGAAGCATTGATTGGTTTGAACTTTAATAGCTGAGACTTCAGCACTAACAGACTCATTTGGTGCTATCAAAAGACCTGTATCCCCCACAGCAGATGCCATTTCCTGCATGTTTGCCTGGAGTGCAGCATTTGATATTTCTGGGCTCACCTACATCAGTTCTGCAGCAGCTTCTTAACATGCTCTTGGTGCTTCATCCCTTCCAGTGTCCTGATCAAAAATGCAAAGGAAGTATAGCCTGAATAGCTAGATGCCTTACAGAATTACGAAATGTGTAGTTGGTTAGAGCCTTTAATCAAAATGTAGTGCAGCATGTGGCAGAGGGGGAGAGGAAGGAGAAAACTTCGAAGATGAAAAATGAGTACAGCCAGTAGCTTGTCTTTGACCTGCTCCTGTGTCTTTGTAATTCCTCTGGTTTTCTAGCCTCTCTTCAGGAGTCAATAGTCCAATAACATACAGCAGAAGATAGATAGCAGCCCAAGCTTTCTAAGAGCTTGCTGTGCCTGAGTACTTTCAAAAATGTGCTGTGGAACTCAGATACTTTAGGACCTTCTTTTGACCATCTTGAAGGTGCCTTATCACTTTTTCTATACCTCTGTACATTCTACCTCCAGCATCCTCCCATCTGCCAGCCTGCAAATAGTTAGGAGCGGTGGGTTGTCAGCTGTATGGCTGTCTACAGGGCAAATATATCAAGAAAATAAATATTGAAAGTTTATTATTCAAAGTGTATGTGCCACAGCTGATCTAGCCAATGAGCTGTTACAATAGAACTGTGTTGATTTGGTATGTAAAAAACATGTTTGCTGTTTCTAGCAAGAAATTAACATGAGTGATATACAACTTCTAGCAGATTTCACTTCTTTTCTGCTAATAAAGAAATAAAGTTACAGACTTTATTGGCGTGGAGAACATTGGTTTGACCTGGGATCATCTAGTAAACTCGTTAAAAGCTTGAAATTACATGCTTCTCCATCAATTTAGACATTGTTACAATTTAAAATTATATTCTTTAATGACACATTCAGTGGACATTAAATTCACAGGAACAGTGTCAGCACTGTGGACTTACAGCTTCTTAGAGCCAATAATGCTTCATAATATTACTAATATGAAACCTTATTTCCATCTAAGACATTTAAAATAGAACTCCAAAACCTCTTAATGGCGTTTCTGTTGTCTTCCACTCTATAATTTAAAAAAGGGTTGAATGCATTTTCATTTCATTGGAAGTAGAGAAACATTATTTACCCTCAAGTGTACGTTCAGACACACTTTGGTGCCCGTGTGCCATAAATGGCTCTGCCTTGCAGGAGTAATCCCAGGCGGAAGAGCAGAGGTCACAGGGTGGAGTTGTATTTATCATGGATGCAAACTAAATACCACCATGGGATGGGGCAGGCCTGGAGGAATGTGCTTGCCTGGTATTTTCAGACCCTGGCTGCACTGGTGGCGGGTCTGTTGTTCATATTCACGTATCAGGAGGGTGGCTCTGCTTTTGCCCCTTGCTGCCACCCTGTACCCCATGGTGAGCTCAGTGAGGAAGCAGCCAATGCCTCTCTGGCACATGCTATCCACAAGGCTTGGTTTGGTTGTCTCCATTCATCTGTAGCTGTTTCCACAAGGCAATATGAAACTTGCAGCTGTGTTGGCAAAGGAACGTACTGAGAATGTCGGTGAGAAAATGTAAAAAGCAGAAAATATTTAGCCAGCTGTTTAGCAGAGCATCACTCCCAGCCTGAGGAGACCACATGGCTTGCATTCACCCATAGGTACTGGAAATGAGAGTTCTTACTTCCAGCCAAAAGGTCCAAAAAGCACTGTTTTCCACTCAAGGAACAAAAAAGCATGGCTTGCCTGAGCAAGAGCCCAGGCTGTGGATATGCCTGCTTATCCACCTACAAGCCTGCTCAGTTCTATGGCTGATCCTTCTGCTTTTGCTTCTTTACAGTGCTGAATATTGTTGGCATAAGGTTTCTTACACAAAACAGAGAAATGATCTAATGTCTGAGGTGTCAGATATATCTGAGTGGCAGCCTAACACAAAACACATGTCATCTTTCAGCATTTTAGTTGTCATTTTACTCCTGAGCAACAGGATATTTTCATCAGCTTTTTGCAAGTGTGGTAAAAAGTGATTCAAATTTATCAAGCAGAGAAAAGGGTTTCCCAAATGGTTCTGCTTAGACAAAAGAGCTGTCAGAAAAAGATGAGCTATGCTCAAAACTGAGGCTAGAGGTTTTAAATATGCCATTATCAAAGGCTTCTATCTTTGAGCTTCAAGGAGGTGTTGGTTTTTTTTTGCCTTTCACAGTCTTTTAGCTTAACAGGTACTGATTTTTTTTATTATTATTTTAATTTTTTTTTCTTAATAATTTGAATTTTGTTCCTGTCTTAGCTGAAAAAGATCTCTGTACAGCCTGCTGTTTGCTGACATCTCTTTACTTATTAATGGCCGATGAAACGTCATGGTGCTTGTTCTGCTTTGCAACCAGTTAGTCTGTGTAGAAACTGTAAAATCAGAGAGGGATGACCCCTAGAGAAAAGCCTGTTTGAGTCATAATCAGATATGCTTGCAGGAATAAAAGACAGCTTCAAAGAGGCAGATGAGGGATGAGAGGCTGAGCTGCACGTGTGTGTTGACTCGGGATCAGACACACAGATTCACCAGCCTGATGGAAGTGCCAGGCCAGAAATTATTTTGCAGAGCATACACTGCAGACACATATTAATACTTCAGAGAGCACTGGTGGTGTGTCTCTGCTAGTAAATTCATGCCTTTCCAGATACAGAAACTACACATGGCGGCCAACATGGCAGGCTTTGACTCAAGGTTTCTGCTGAATTCATGGATTGAAAGATATATTCCTCTATAAAAGTACTTTTTTTTGTTTAATGGTGTAATAGCTGGAGCTGGGTGCCTCTGAAGAGCAACCTTGAACAAGTCCCTGGTTGATTATACTCAAACAATCTGAATTCCTCAGCCTTCATGTGACTGTTTGGACCAGTTGTCCCCCATATGAGGCTCTGGGAGTTCTTCCCATTCTTCATTGTGTCTCTTGCTTGCCTCTAGGTAGGATGTTTCTTATTTCCAAGGTTGAAGCTTCTGTTAATGAATTCCTTATCTTCTGTCTTGAACCAGCTCTAGGTTTTCTCATATTTGACTGAGTGGAAAGTTCAGTGTATCTGGTGAAAGCTCACAGCCTGTGCCTTAAGCTTCAGCAAATTTATCTATTAATGCTAAGCAACAAATTCTATGTAAGTAGTTTACCAAATCACTCAACATATGGATAGAACTTACTGCAAAAACCCCAATTGATTTTGCAGTAATGATTTCTCTTATCATAGTAATCACATGTATTATACTTTGTGTGGTGCAAGACAGACAGGCAAACTCAAATTATTTACTGACACAGATGGGCAGGGCTCTGTTTTACAGAAAGGCTGAATTTGTTTTAGCAGTTTTGTACTTCTCTTTTTAGTTAACAGTATCTGGGATTCTGGTTAAATAATCTTTCATTGCAGGGCAGCAAGTCAGGGCAAAAGTTAAAACTTTACTGAAAAGGGATGCATATAATTCTGGCTAGTCCAAAATTATTTTACTTTCTGTGACAAATTCAGAAAAAAAAATCATCCTTGGAAAATATTGGTTAATCAGTCCAAGCATGTTAGGCAAGTAATGGATATATTCTAAAAGTGCTAACGTTTTAAATAATGGAGGTGCCAGTAGTATATTTATTATCTAGAGACCCAGAACTTCAGGATACAATTAACCCAGGACTGGTTCTTCTGTGAATTTGAACCCATATTTTCTATTTCCATAAAGACTTTCCAAGCTTGTGATCTGGAGTTCTGGTCTAGTTCAGAAGAAAATGATTACCCAAGTCTCTCCTGAGGTTGCACTTCCACTTTTTATGAATTTTAGCTGGAACAGGAAGTAATGTCCTCTTTATCTTTCAAATAAATCTCATAATCACTGGGTTATAGGGTAATTTTCCCTCTGCTTAATTGAATATTGAAGGATGTTAAACACCTTAGCAGGTGAGATAAGGAAGTGTCTGGTTCCTGAAAGGAGGGACTCAGGCTGTGTTGGAGGACTGCATGCACACATCAGTCAAAAGGCCAGATGGCAACCAGGACAGGAACCTGTGAAGTTTGATTTTCTGATAATGTGGATGAGTAACCAGAAAAAGCATGGATAATCAATTCTAAAGTGGCCAGTTTGCTTTCCAGGCAAAAATATGTGAAGAAATCGTGGGATTTGTTTTTATCCAGATGCAACCCAGCAGAGTCTCCCTGCAAGCAAAATGATGAAGTAGCAACCTGTTGCCAGGCCATGCTATGCTCTCAAGGTTCCTGTCTTGCATACACTAATCCTTCTGCTTCTTTCTTTATCAAAAGCTGTACTTACAGAAATTAATTCTAACCTCTGGCAGTTTTGAGCTCAGCAAAGCCATCTGCCATTAAAGGATAACTGTGCTGACTGTTGAAAAGTATTTTCTCTTTTTATGCTTCATTTCTGGTAGAATTTGGCTGGCCAGCTTTGCTAGAATCGTTGAAACAAACTCATGTTTAAGATTCATGTGATTCTTTAAATTGAGATGATCTGTTTGGCTTCTGAGATTTCCTCCTAAACCTGGTAAAGGTCCATACATACAGAGTAGTCTTTTAAAGATATGCTTTTAGATAGTCTTTTAAATAATGCTTTTATTCTTTATAACACCAGTTTGTAATTTCACCCAGAAGCTTAAACTGCAGTATCTGGTTGATTTACACCTAGTTTTGAAGAAAGGGATGACTTCATCTGCTTCATAAATTATATCAGTTACTAATTCTCTTGCTATTAATGGATGAAAAATCTGAGTTTAAAAGAACTTATTTAGATTTTTCTTGAAAGGTATTAGTTCTGAGGGCTTGAAAATATTTGGTTAAGAACAAATTTAGCATCTGACAGCTTTTCCCTACTTCCCCACCCACATGAAAGGAGAGACTCACATTCTCAGAGTGCTTCAGTTTCACTGGTCTACTCTGTTCTCCATCTCTTACCCACAAGTTGTATCTTAATCTTACTAAGGCCTAAATCTTCTGAGGTTTCTGTCACTGGTATTAATATCCAAAATGGCAGGTTTCAGTAGAAGTAACCCCTGCCCCTAATTTCCTGATTTTACAATAAAGTCAGAGCAGCTTCCCCTCATCAGTGCAGTGTCTGTGCTAATGTGAATTTCAGTCACAAACACATGAAATGGAGAAGTAGAGGTTGGAGAGAAGTGGTACCCAAAGAGGTCTCTGTGGAGTTCCAGCACATGGAACCACAGGTGCTGTACATATTCAAGGTAAGAAAGAGCAGCAAAGAAAATGCATCCAGGGCATGAGACATCTGAAAACTCATAAAACATTAATTTGGGAAAAGGGAATGAAATATTCTGTGAAAGTAATAGCTTCTTATTTATGCTCTTACTTGTTCATCGACAGTGAGCTTTTCCTGGCCTTCAGGCAGGGATTGCTACTTAGATGACTCCTCCTGCTGCTCTGACTTGTTTACATCATCCTAGATAGCAAATGGCCATGACATGAATTCAGTTGGACACCGAGCCAAGCTGTTTCAGTGGGAATTCAGGGCACATTATAATTTGTCATTTTCTTTGTATCCCAGCCTCAGGCTGCGCAATGAAATATAATCAAGTTCTGCAGAGGGGTGAAACACAGGGAAGTAACTCTCTGCTTAACAGCTTCACATTTAAAGACTAGGCTGAATGAATTTAGAGAGTTTTAAAAGGAAAAACTTGAAAAAGCCCAAACTTCAGTACAGGTTTTGATTTTTTTTTTTCATAACAGGTTTAGATGCTTGCACAAAATACCATTAAAATGTGGCTCTTGCCTTGACGTCAGGTTCCAGATCCAAAACTAGCCCTACTAAAAAGCTACAGATAGAGGATTTGTTTCACTTTCCTCTGTCAAGTGAGTTGTGATTCAGGGTCCCAGAAAATCAAATGTTTGTGGTCTAGATGCTGCAGTTTTGGTGTTCCACAGTCGTTTTCTCTGGGTACACCAAGGAACACCTGCATGTGCTAATGACAGTCAATTGCCTTTTGAGGTGTATGAGTCAAAGCTGGGGCCCTGTGAGCAGGTATTTTATTGATCTGAAATCTCAGCCAGAGGGATCTACTGGTACTTAAACGTTCTGAATGATCTGGAGCTTGAATATTGGTGCCTCATTGTCTGACAGCCTCTTTATAGATACATAATTTCAGGGGGAAAAGAAATTAATAATCACAACAAATTATATGTTCAAAAACCTCCTCTTCTCATAGAGGAGCTAATGAAATTACTGGTATCACTTGACCAGAAGATTCTCCTGCTTTAGAAGTTTGTGGTCTCTCCTACCTCCTACTGCTTGTAAGTGAATAAATTTTTATTCTGATTTTATCAAGCAGCTAAAAGTAAAAAAAAAAAAATCCTGGATATGTGTTTGCACATCTAATCTCATTCTTATTTTTCAATTTTTAACAGATTTCATGTATCATTCCCCTTTCTTGGAGCAAAAGGAGCAATGCTTTGCACTCTCTGTAAGCAGAACTTGCAGTTGTAGATAGAGAAGTAAATGGAAGGCATGAGATTACCTTCTTCTTTGAATGGGACTACTATTGCTTTGAAACTGGCAAATTTCATGGCAAAAACTAATGGAGCTCTATTGTTTGGAGCTGGACACTGAAATCCTAAGCTAGTGACAGAATGAGCAGGCTTCAAAGCCTGGAAGTATGGATTAAAATAAACTATCCTCTTTCATCTCATGGAAGAGACTCACAGGTGAAAAAAGGGAGGCACAAAAGGATTCAGTGCTTTACCTGAATCCACAGCAGTGCTTTCAGGGAGAAGAGATCATGTTGCTGAGCTGGGCTGAATAGAAATCTGGACTGTAAGGGAGGGAATCTTGTAGAGAATTCATCCCTCTCCAAGATTTCCTGTTGTGAGGCTGCAGAAGCAGTGCTAAGGAAAGTCATCTCCAAAATGTGACCTTGAGTGAGCTGATACCTGCAAAGCTGAGAGCCCAGGTGTTTAGGGGACCCCGTGGTGTGTAGTGAGATGTGTCCTCTCACTGGGGTTTGTCCAGGTGTGTGGGGAGTCCTTTAGCCACAGTCTGAGGGTTGTTTCCTTTGCTCCTCCCTCCCCATGGTCAGGCACGTGCGCGATTCCACACGAAAGGACCAAGGAGCCGGGAGTGCCCTGGGCAAACTGGGTTGGAAGAGTCACTGCAGTTCCTGTGTGAGCCCAGGAGCCTCCTCCTCAGCTCACTGGCTTCTTCTCTCTGTGTGCCTTTGCCTCTTGCAGGAAAGCTTCCCTCTGGCTTTTACTGCTCATTTGAAGAAGGGGACTGTGGCTGGATGCCAGGCTCCTCTGTGTCCCATCCTTCTCCGTGGCGGATCGGAAGCCCGGAACACAAGCGTCTCCCTGCCATCCAAGGTGTGTGGGAGTAAACAGTAAGTGTAGAGCACAAACAGCAGAGAGCAGAAATGATACACACATGGTGAGGAGAGTTTTCCTCAAGGCAAGGAAGTTTTCCTCAATGCAAGGCAAGTTTTCCTGTGTACTTGCATTTTCAGACTCCAGTGGAACAGATCCCAGCTTTCTACTCTCAAATGCCATCTTTCCACTCTGAGTGCTTTGAGCAAAAGACTGTCCTGCTCCCCTTTTGTCTGGAGGGTACAAAGTGGTACCTCAGTCTCCACCACTGACACCAGATACAGATCTTGACCCCTTCTAAAAAACTTCATACCAAATGTTCATCTGCTTGACCCTTTACCATACTGATCTGCTTTTTTCTTTCTGATGTTCCTATTTATTTTCTCTATTTTTCTGTACTGCTGTTTTTTTTCCCCTGCTCACATCCTAATTTTTCTTCTCTTTGCTTCATGATCCCTTGAGCTGCACTTTTATGTACATTACTGTGTATTTGGTCCTCCTACCTAAGTGCCAGTTTCTAGTCCTTCTCATACAACCAGTTGAAGGCTTAAGCAGCTGAGAGAAAACCTAATACTGCCCTTCTTCCTCTTGTTTACAGAAATTATTCAAGTAGCAAAGAGCTATAGTTGTATTTTTATTTGGTTTTGGTCAAGATAAATTATTTTCTTCCAAGTTATTTTTTTGTTCATAAAAGATACACTTCATTATTTGCCTTGCAAGGAGGATGAATTTGAAGTCATGGAGCAACAGGAGGTATCAGTGGGGGGAAGGTGGACAGACTCGTGTGGTTACTGAGTGTGTTTGTTAGGTAGGTAAAGCTGCATTCCTGAGAAATAGAAAAAGCCAGAATTCCCTGGAATTCTGCTGTGGTAGGAGCCAGCTAACATAGGCTTGGGGCAGGTTTCACAAATCCTGAAATCCAAAGGTGAGTGCTGCAGTTTGACTTTCTTCCATCTCTTTCATCCAGGTTCTGCACTCCTCCTCAACACCAGCAAGGCACCAGCAGTAGCAAAGACTGTCATGACCAGCACAGCATTTCCAGCTCCTTTGAGGAACTCCCCCTGTGAGGCAAGTCATAATGTTTTCTTTTCTTGTGCAATTTACAGAGCTTTTTTTTGTGTTTGACTCAGGTTTTCAAACATAGGTACTAGGTCAGTAGCAAGGCAACCGCTACCTCTGATTTTATTTTCTATAAAATATACTTATTTATGTCCACTATGCAGGGAAAATATATGTTTATCTGCTTGAATGCCACAAAATGTGCTTTGAAAAACCTGTCATATCCTGTCCTCATTGCATCACATTAATTAATAGTATTGCAATCTTCATAATTAGGTGGGTATGCTGTAAGAGTAGGGCAGCCAATGTTACATAAACAGAGAGAGGGAGGATCTTACTGCATGAACAAGCATTATATTTGCAACATCCAAGACAGAACAGGCTTCAGGACTGCCCCTGAGCCATTCAGAAAAGGCAGTACATGCTTTCTCTAGCCCAGCTGGGATTTGGGCTGGCAGCTCTTCTTGCTGCTGCACTTCAAACCTACCAGTCCTCATGCAGACCTCGTTGATAGGAGCACTGAAGTTAGCAGAGAGAAATGCATCCAGAATGAAGCCAGGTTCATATTCCAGCAGAAAAGCTATTGACAGTCATAAGACATCAGCTTAAGCAAGTACATCAAGGCTTGCCAGACAACCTTGCTCATGGTTGTCATTTCTGAGTCAGTTGTATTTAACCCTTAAAGTGCAGCTTCAGAAAGATGACCTGTCTGCATCTTCTTATTCTGTAGCTTCACAGATTGTAGAATCACTGAGAAGATTTATTTCTGACTTATGGCTTTGAACCATGCCTAGTGAATTAAAGCATTTTACATCTTCACAGTCACTCAAAAACCTCCCTTAAGCTTCTGGATCCTGGAGCAGAGGGATTTAGGAAAACTGATACTAAGGAAGTGCAGCTGCTTGTTGGTGAAGCACTGAACAGCCAAAAGACTCTGTTCCAGTGATCTTAAAATGCAGAAAGAAGGGATGTGTTAGAAAGTTCTCTGGAATTAAACAGAAGAAGGTGTTTTTTCCCCTTAAAGTTTGTTTTGGTTCACTGCTGTTGGATATCTCAGTTCATACAGAAAACGCCTCTGGTTTTGCTCTCTTGATATATTCATGTTCTCTGTCTTTGAAATATATTCTACCTTGTTTTTCCTCCCATCTGTGACATAGGCATAAGCAGGTTCTGAATATTTTAAGACCTTGTTCTGCCATGGACCAGCAAGAGCGAGTGTTTTTCATAATCCACCCGACACAGGAATCACAGTGAATGATTTCCCAATATCTGTGTATTTTTTTTCCTTGTGTATACAACACTGCAAATAATTAAACTTGCCATCGGGGGAGAAGCTGCCATGTATTTCATCTGCTCACATGCCATCCCACCTTCGTCACTCCCCTTGGCACTTAAAAGGCATCCGGACGCATCCAGCGTTGCAGCTGTCGGTAATAAAGAGTGAAGGAGTTTTGGCAAGGGTTTTGTCTCTTGCCTTTTCATATAGTGTAAAAGCTTCCCTTCTCAGTGGATCCCTGGTGGCTTCAAATTCTATTTTACTGGAACAATCTGTCTGTGCACAGAATAATTTAATTCCACTTCTCAACACAACAGAAGAGGAGAAAGGAGATATGCCTCCCTACGCACTTATTCCTCCAATAGGTGCCAGCAAACTTCCTAATAGTGAAATTACAGTCAGAAAAGAGGTTGTGAAAATACTGTAATGCTGTCCTGTATTTATTCACCCTCAAGCGCTTTGTGATTGAACTGGCTCAAGTTCAGGCACTAAAAGATGAGTTTTCTTTTACCTGTCACTGCTGACAGCTTTACCTGGCATGTCACAGCTGGGACAGATTTGCTGGCAGCTGAAATCCCACAGAAAATACTCAAAATTCATGTTGCAAAGGGATCTCAGCAAGTGTGTGTGTGAATTAGACCCATTTATTCTTCCATCGTCAGATCCAGCCATAAATCTGCCCTTCCTCTTTTATTTGATCCAGCTCTCATGATCCTTTAGATATTTGCTTGCTCTCCTGAGAGCAACAAGGAGGTCAGCAAACATCCCAGTTTGATAATTTTGACTCCCCTCTCTTCTCCCCTACTATGTGGAAGCTCTGGGGCACCTGCTGTTCAATGAAGTTTTGGGGTTTTTTTTCCCCCCTTATCCCCTAATTTTCTTTTATCCAGTCATGTTAGACCAATCACACCCACCACAGCAGAAGCTGACACCCTGCTTATTAGCCTGAGGTGTTCACAGGAATTAATTACTTCAGCCTCAGCATGAGGAGCATTCCCTGCCACAGTGCTGTTTACTAGGCTGGAGGAGTCTGGGGTTTGGCCAGGATGTCCATGAAACCAGGACTCAAAGCTGATAAGGAAACAGCCAAGCAGTCCACAGTGGGTGCCAGCCATAAAGAGTTTCTAAGGCTTCAAGCTTGTGTTTCCTCCCTGAGCCTGCCTGTTTAATCTTACACTGTGGCAGACTGGAAAGGGAGGTGAGTGACCAGCCTGGTCCAAAGACCTTCCCTGCTGAGGTTCTGTATGCAGTGGTGTTGGTGCTAGCACATGGAGGCACCACAGCATGGATGAGCTTGGCATATGAGCTGTCACTGAGTGCAGGACTGGTGTGAAAATCCATCTTTGTGCTCCCTGCAGCCTGAGCTCAGTCCCCAGGGGCATGCAGGGCTGCCTGCCCTTTCCACACCCTGTGAGAGGCTACTTGTTAGCTCAGGGAGGGAAACGTCAGCCTCACCCATTCTGCACTGCCCCATGTGCATCAAAAGATGGGAAGAGGATAAAAATGCACACAGGAGATACTGTGATAAACACAGCCTGTACTTTCCCACACTTTTGGGATTGGCTCTAATGTGCCTTGCACTTTGTGTATAGCTTTGTATTGCACTTCACTCCTGTTTGTTTTGAGCAGCCTTATATTTTCATTTTCTTTGTTCTCCAGTGCTTTTGGCAGGTCAGAGCAGTCGGTTTGTGATGCTGCCCTTTATTCTTGGTTCAGTTAGTTTTTCTCTTTCCTTTTGTTGTTTTATTACATTTTGGCTGGAGTATCCTGGCTTCAGAGAATCTCTCTTGTTTACAGTCCAGACAGCCTTTGTTATCTTTTTCATGTTGCACTTTCAGTAGAGCCCTTTGCTTGTTGACCCCCTTAAGTCTGTGTTTAAAACCCACTCTGTATGGAAGAGGGAAACTGTGGCACTTCTACAAAATCTTGGGTGAATGCAGGAAGTGCTTCACATAGTCCATGAAGTGATGCTCTAGTACCCTGAAGTAGCCAGAGAGGGGAGATGCAACAAAAAGCTCAGGAAATGCTTCTGTAACCAAACAGTCACAGTAATCAAGAGTGAAAACCTTTTAACCCACATGTAGAAGTTCACTGGAAGCAAAGCACGTGTAATTGAGCATAGGAATGCATGTGAACTGCAAAGAATTAAACCAAACAGTGGCCTGATTGAAGGGCAGAGATTTTAGAGCTTGAGCAGTAAAGCACAGCATTATTTGGCCCTTCTGCCACACTGAGATTCCCCTGCCCTGAGTGGGAATCAGCTGGCATGTACAAGGCTGACAGGGCAAAGAGGAGCATGGGATGGATAGGCATTTCCTCACTTTGAAGAAGAAATCCATATGCATGTCATTAGAAGCTGTGTTGGTGTTTGGGAACCTAGGAAACCACATTGCAATTAAATCCAAGGGAAATGCTGTCATCTCAGATACCACCCATAGCAAAACTAATTGCTGTGCCACAGTTGATAGCTCCTAGGTGTGCACAGTTTCCAAACTATCATGGCCACCTACTTCTCAGTACTTCACAAAGAAGTCACTGAGCTGGCAGAAGTGTTGCAGGTGCCCAGGGATTACTCACCTTTGTGTGGAAGCTGGAGACTCAGTTCTGACCCCCCATGTCTGAGACAACAAGGCAATCCCATCTCCCCCAGTCCAGCATTATTGCTGTACTGGTGCAGTCACTGATTCGCTTTTCCTTCCATTTTTTAGAGATGTTCCCTGAGTCTGCATCCTCAGGCCCTGAAGGATGTTGTGGTACCTGTAGATCATAAGAAACATGCCTGTTTCTTCCCAAAGTGCCTGACTTCCTCTCATAAAGACATGCAAGAGGCTGGTACAGTTGTACCTGCCTGGGCTGTAGTCTTGCATCTATCCTGCAAGATTTCATTTTGTGGTGGGTTGTTACTACTCCTTCTGCTTGGAAGTCACTCCGAAAACATGAGCAGATTTTTAGGAAGGCTGTGCTTTGTGCAGCTCGAGGGAATCTGTGACAGAATCTCAGTGTCATGCCTGATAAGTAAAAGCTGAGCTGCAGCTTTGGTGTGGGCTGTCAGAGAAAGGGAGAGGAGCAGCAGAGCTGCTGTTCCTGCGTGGGGGTGAATTTGAAATTAGCCTTAAATGTTATTGCATGCACCTCCATAGGGTAAGGTGACTCTGCAAGAGGGACTGCCTTGTGATTAGGAACCAGATTGTTTCATTTTCCTGGTAGGCCTTGGGTCAAACATTTTGAAGGGTATAGTTGTGCTGGAAAAAAACACAAACAGATTCCTGTGGTAGTAAATGTGCTTTGTGCTTTTGGCTGTGTTTAAAATAATGAAAATATTTTTTCTGATGCTGTTTTGACGTTTCAACTAGCTGTTTCTTGAAAGCCACCATTATGTTATGTAAGTTAGTACTAAACTGGGCCAGATTTCTTTAACATCTGAAATCATTTTTGAATATAAATGTACTCTCAAAAATAAATATAACATGTTGGTGTAGAACTGTATAGTTGAAGTTTGCCTTCTCAGTCAGATATAAAGATGTTTTCATCCCCTCTGTTTATTAATTCAGTTCTCTTTTCTATGCAGAAGTGTTGCATTTTTTTCAAGGCATGTAAGTCAATAATATAAATCATTCCTTGAGTGCATTCTGAGCCCCATGCTTACACCTGCAGAGTATGTCTCTTTTTCTCCTCTACTCCTTGAGCTTTAAATAACTCAGAAGGGTCCATGGTAATAACATTGACACTGAAAATTTACGAGCATGAAAAATGCAACATAGACATTCCTCTGGCTCAGCCTTTCATGTGCTTTATTTGGCAGAATATTCTTAGCATACTTTTTTATTTTAAAATGTTGTTTTTAAAATCTGTACAGCTTATTTACTGTTACCTGTCTTCTCTTGCTCCCTTTCCCACCTGGCTTTTGTGCCATTGGATCAGAGGGTCTATAGCATCTGAAATCTCTTGAATGCTGGTCATTCCACAGTACTCTGACAGCAAAATTCTGAACACTTTCTCTTTGTTGTTGCTTTTATTTTTCTCTTTGTCCATTTTCTGAAATAAAGTAAGAAATAATGTGAGAATAAATAGTGGGAGAATCTGTTCATATAAAGCATGAGCTTCTCTTGCATGCCTAGGTATTTTAAAGCTGCATAATCAGATCAGTTAATTATAATTCTATGATTTACAAAAGGGTTTTGCTTTCACACCTGAGTCCTCATCTAAAGCAGAGTGTCTGCAGACTACAAGAGAGTCTTATCATGCATTGTTGTAGATCTGGCCAAAAACCAGGAACAAGACCTTTTGATCCTCTTTATTATTCATAAGAGTCCAAGCCTGAATTGCTGAACAGAGGTAATAGATGTCTTTGCTTGTACTGTTGTGTGCAACCATTTCTCATTTCTAGAAAGAAAAAAAAAATTGTCAGTATGATAAACTTCACATGTCAAAGGTAGCTCATATTCATGTACAAAGCTTACTGAGACTTGGCAAAGGTGTCTGCAGCTACTGCCTAATTCTGTGCAAATCATATTCCAACTTGCAGCTTCAGTTTCTCCTCAACAATGAAATATTTTCCAAGCTTCTTTAATACCTGAGTAATATTTACTGGGTCAGTGCATTCACAGCTGAAAACAATTTCTACTGTTTCCCTTCCAGTGAAGAAGACCCAAGGGAACAGTAATGGTTTTTAGGAGAATAAATGTCTACATTTCAAGAATCCACTGTTCCTTGTCAGGCAAATTTTGAGCAAGCATCATGGAGGGGAGAAGCAAGGGCTTGGGGGCATCAGAACTAAGTAATGTGCTGTGTCACAAGATGAAAACCTGTGGTCTAGAGCTGAGGTGTGGCTGGCCAGAGAGCCACCAGTGAGATCCAACTACTGCAGTTCCTTGGGAGCAAAATGCCTGTAGACTCTTCTCTGTCTTCTTAAAAATACTTTACTCCAAGCCCTGTTTGAAATATGTTTTTCTTTTCCAGTTCCTTTTTTCACTTGTGTTAAAGATGGCCAAGTATCTATTCCTGCCAGGTAGGACCATAATGCTAATAGTCAGCATCACTGCCATGCAGAAAGGGAGGAATAAGAAATAGCATCTCTCCAGAGTGTCACTGCAGAATGTTTTATTTATGCTGCTGCTAGTGTGTGTCATTGGTCCTTGGTCAGGCATCTCAGAGATAGTTTATGCTGGAATGTTTCTAGCCATTAAAGTAGATTCACAAGTGTCAGCAAGTTCAAACTTCACCCAGAAGGTTCTTGGTATTTTATTTTTCTTTTTTTGCATAAGGAAGTAAAATGGAAGTCTCAGTTCTCAAGTGGTCTTGAAATTATGCATCTTGTGCCGTAAAATCTACCTTCCTTGTTTTTCTTCACCTGCCAAGCCCTGTTGATATTGATAAGGATTCGTTTTTTGGGTTTTTTTTTCTTTCTGGGATGAATTGAGTCTCCTGTTTGTCAGTTCAGAAACTCCACCAACTCAGAGACTAAGGGGATTCTCAGAAGGCATCCTTCCACAATGTATTTGCAGTACAGTACATGTAGCCATCTGACCTGTGTTTTGCCTCAATATGCTGTGTATTTACCATGGGCTCTCCCTCCAGTTAATTTCCCCCAGATCAGTTTAGACCATTTCATTTACTGAGTCAGTGGGTTTGCATATGAACAGCTGATCATGAGCTCTGGTGGGTTCTAAAACCAGAAAGCAAGGTGCCATTGAGCCACTGCCCACCTTCTATGCTTAATTAATTTCTCAGTGATGTTTCTAGCATCTGAATATTTTGCTGCTAGTTTAACACAGAGGGAGATGTTTGATGCATAATGTTGGGGTATTCCACCAACAGCCCAGATTTAGATTTTTTTCCAAATGTGCCACTGCTCTGCTTGCAGGGCGCGCTGTGTATGTAGTGCCATCTGCCATCATTGATGCTGTATTCTACAGAATGAATGCCAGCCCCATTCAGAAGTCTTTACTATGGTATCCAGCTCATCATCTGCTCTGGTTCACTTCAGCAGGTGTGAAAAGACCTGGACTGCCCTGCTGTGAAGCTTAGAAACCATGGAAATCACAGCCAAAAATGCCCATTTGGACACAGTGCCAGTCGATTCACTCAGAGCCAGTTCATTAGAGTTTGCATATTGCACTTTGCCAACGAGCTGATCTCCCACATCTATTGCCAGCTACTTCTTTCCTTCAAACAGCTGACATGTGTGCAAAGGCATTCATTCCAATTCATCAATTGCTTCAGCTTTTGCTCTAGTGTTACGTTAACAGCTATCAAAGGCTCGCTCTTCCCTCACTCCTGAGCATGTAGATGTTGCCTCTTACCTTCTGGCAGGTCTCCAGAAGAGACAGAGGTCTGAAAGCTTCTGCCTAGTGGCAGCTTTACCTCTCAAATTTTAAACTACCAAAATGGCATGGTGAAGTTGCTCCAGCTCACCTGTATTACAAATGCCACGTAGTGTGCTGCACAGGGAGTTGGCACTTGGGTCCTAAAAGTGGGCATGTGGACTCTCAGTGAGAGGTATTGCTTTCCCTGGTATAAGTGGAGGGTTTTAAACATCCACTGGCATTCCAAACTTATTAAAACAAATGGTTAAATCCTGATCAGTTTTCTCAAGGGAATTTACTTTATTGGGTTTGAAAGGTATAAATTTTGACTTTAAATTCAGACAAAAAAAATGCCTCACTTTGTAGGCATTTGAAAATATAGAATTCCCAACAAGTTCTTTCACCTTGATTGTCACCTGTTAGGAGTAGCCACACAGACACCAAGTTGAAGGCATTAGCCTCCTGTACCATGAGCATTTGTCAGCAGCCTCTCTCACCAGTGTTGGCTCTGGTTGCTGGATATGAACTCAGCCCTCCTCAGCTGCCTCCATGGCCATTGTGTTGTGAATGTGAAATAATTCCTGGCCATCCTGCTCAGCTCTGGTTTTTCTCTCTGGTATCTGGGAGGTGAAAATCCTCACACTTGATGCTGTGGTTTCCACTGCCTGACACTGTGGAAATAGCCAGGGACTCCATGAATCCTTTCCTAGAACTGGAGAGGGAGTGAGCTGGAATTTAGACTTGACCAGTGTCCAGACTTGACCAGCTTGTCCCCAGAAGTGCTGTGGGCACCTGTGAGGGTTTGCTGAGCCACTCAAAATCTTACACATCAATTTGGGATGTGTTGCCAAAATAATGTAACAAAATGGTTTCACAGACACAAACTGGCATATCTGTTTGTACATTTATCAATCCTTGGGTCATACAGCACAATGGATTCCTGGCAAGTCCAGTGATTTTTGGACTGGAGAGAGAGAAGAGCTCTATCTAGATTATTCATCCTCTGTCACAGTTTTGCAGTATAAAGTTGCTTCTTTCTTTGTAGCTTTGGAGACAGGCAGATGAACTGTACTGTTTACCCAAATACTGATAATTAATACAATGGATATCCAGAATTTTATTCCACCCACTCCAAAACTGTGATCATAAACCAGGAATAATAGCAACACTTCTGTCATTTTGATGCCTACATCTGATTTGGCTGCCAGAACAAACTTACACCATGACTTAGGAAAAGCAAGCAAAATTTAGCAGTTCTGTTTTATGCTGAGAAATGTTTATGGATGTTCTGTGCTATCAAAGCAAGGAAGTAATGTTATCAGGTGTTCCTTTGTAAAATACAAACTGAATTCTGAGCCTCCTGACTTTGGCTTTGAAGTGCTAAAAAATAGAGTGCTTTATTTAATATGTATGGATACTAGATACTGTGCTGAACACTTTCTTGTGCCCAAAACATCCGTCGTTAATGTGGCTTTAATAAACTCATTCCTTCAGCATTCTCACCTCTACTGGTTATTGAGATGAAACCCAGCTCCTGAATACAAATATAGGGGTATTTTACTTGTGCTCTTTATCAACAAATGGCTAGCTCCTCTTCTTGTTTGCAAGAAAATAAGAGAACTATGTTAATATACTATGGATTGTGAAACTAGCCTGATGTGGAAGGACTTATTTTTCCTTTTATACAATGAGAGAGAGTCATAAAATGAGAAAACTACATGAAATAATTTTACATATAGGGATAAATGCATGGAAATGGATTAAATTACATTATCATAACAAAAATGTTAGAAAAATGGTTCCCCAAAGTATTTTAATTAATAAAAAACCCAAAATTATTACTAAACTTTAATTGAAAAATCTGTAGAAACTTGGATGGAAAGTAAAAACTGATTTTTGAAAAGAGTATCTGGGGGATGAGGATGTGATTACTAGTGATGCCTTCTTATTGCAGTCTTCTCCCTGTGTTTTTTGCTGCTACTGCTGCTGGAATATAAAAATTTATTACTGAATAAGTTGTTAGTCTTAACTTGAATCTCTTAGGTGGCATCTTAGGGGATTGTAGTCTTTGTACTGCTCAAAATAGAGGTATAATCTTATCCCTGTAAAATTAGCCACATATGTGAAAGCTGAAACAGACTGTTTAGACTCAACTTTACAAAGAGAAAACAAAAAAGGCCAGTAGTTTCAGTGTTTAATAGCATATACTGAGTATTACAGGCTTCCACATCTGCAGAGTTTCCTAAAGGGATTATATAAGGATGGGAGGATCAACTTCTTGGTGTTTGGAAAGCAAGGAAAGAAGAATTGAGAACTTTGTGAACTTTTGAATAATGTTGGTGATGTTTAATCTCATCTGTTCTACTTCTTCTAGCTACGAATGTCATGGCTCATCCACGGTGTCCTGCTGGGAAATGTATCCCTGGTGCTGGTGGAGAACAAGACAGGAAAGGAGCAGAGCTGGGCATTCTGGCATTCCGAGAACAGCGAGGGCTTGGGAATATGGCAGTGGATGATCTTACCTCTCCCAGAGATACTGGATAGGTATGAGCCTTCTCCTCATTCCCCTGCATGATGATCAGTCCTGTCAGCACTGGCTACCCAGCAATGAAAATGCCAGCATTGCTCCTGGAAGCTGTTCCCTCAAGCAGAAGTGCTTTGTTCTCTGTGAGGCATCTTCTGTTAGAGGCAGACAATGAGAATAACTGACTATTTTGGGCAAGGCACACAATTTTGCAGCTCCCAAGTCAAATTTTTGGTTCAGAAACTGATTCCATGGGTAGTCAACAGCAAGGTGCTTAAACTTCTGTGTCTCCATTTCATTGAGTGGGAACCACTTTCTTTGCATGCTGTTCTATGTTGCACATCTGCTGCTCCCTCGTGATTAGCTAGAGTTGGATGTGAGCTCCTTAGCTGATATTTTTTCTGGGTATCAAAGCCACTGGTGTGTTCAATGTGCCTAGATCTGAGGATGAAGAGGTGAGAAAAGAGCCTGCTGCAAAATCAGACAAGGATCCATCTGAACACCTTTGTGATAGCTGTAGCAGAAGCTCACCTTGATAAAGGGCTGTGCCAGTCATGGCGCTCTCCTAGCTTTAAGCACAGAAGGCTTATCTGGTAGCTTATGTTTATTCAGAGTGTTATTTTAGCTGTTTCTTGCCAGTTATCTTAAAGGGAATACTCTTTTTCATTGTTTACTTTTAATGTGTGATATTTCTAGAGAAGGCACAGACATACTTCACCTCCTGCTGCCCCAGCCCTTAGGCTGCAAGATGCCCCTAACATCTGTGTCATGAGCACTGGTGGCCCTTGTCTTTTTGGAAACCTGTGCCCTAGAAATAATGGATTTCACTAAGGCATAGTTTGCCTTCTCAGAACTTTGAACAAACATTATGTGAATATGTCTTTTATCTTCCTGGCACTTGGGTATGCACATAGGCTGCAAATACAGCAAGGACACTGCCAATGCTTTGGTCCTGAATGTATAATTAATATGTGTGTGTCAAAGATTTTAAAAATGCCAGCATTAAGCTTATTGTGCAGTCACTGGTAAAGCACCATTTGTAAAAATACCTGGTTGCTTCATTCCCTTCAGCTGTGTTTCCTTTGAAGAATGGTTTATTTTGCCATTATTATTTATGTGATTTATTTCCTAATGTTGCCAGGGGAATGTTTTGTACCTGAATTATTCTGTACCCTTGTACTATTGCTTCCCTTTAAATTCTCTCTGCTTGCACAGTCAGGCAGAGAACACTTTGATCTTAGGAGTCTGGCTAGCAGTGCTTCATGAGAAATCATGGATTCAGCTGATAACACAGTGCTGACTGCTATGTATAAGATGCTGACACACTTACTTCCCCATTGCTCACAGAGAAAGACAGATGGGTTCCCTGAAGGAAGGGAGTTTGTTGGAGGTTAAGACATAAGCAAGGAAAACTTTGAAGTTTTGGTGTCTCTTGAAAAATTTTTGGCTTTATTTATCCACAAAAACTGCACTATGTTAATTATTTTTTTTTTCTAAGATTGATTTAATTGAAACCAATCCTTCCTGGGAAGATAGAAGCCTCCTGTGAGATTTAGAAATACTGCAGGCATCTTCCTTACCATCTCAAAACCTGTTTCTTAGGAAATCTGGACTGCTGTACAGACTAGGAAGGAATTCTATGGAAGTATATGCCAAAATGATACTGGTGAGACTCCAGTATATAAATGGAGATAAATAACAGTTTTACTGAACTGTAAGAAGTAGGTAATTGAACACAGTGCTGGTGCTGCTGAAAGCTTGCTGTGTCTGTCTTTTTCTAAGTGCTTCCTGTGTCAGAAGCTGTGAGGGTCTGTGTTAGAGCCAGGATGTTGCAGATATTCCTACAGGAGGAGCTGAAAGTTTAAATCACCTCACAGAAGTAAAGCTCTCAAGTAAAGCACACCAGGGTACCAGTTTCACACAAAATTAAAGCACATTCCATTGTGACTGGGAAACTGAATGGAAAGTGTTATTAATAACAAGATAATACGCTCTAAAACTGCTCAAAAGCATGCTTGTTTAAAAGCTGCTTAGCCATAATTTCCATGTTTGGCTTAGAGCACTTCAAAGAATCATTAGGAAGACTTCCAAGAAATTAGATCAGCTCTATCTTTAGAAACAGACATTTCTTAAATGTTTGATATCCCTCAGGCTGTTGGGAGAAATTAGACTTTGGCAGAAAATCACAGCTAGAACATTTCAGGTGAATTGGCAATAATAGAAAAGAGGGAGGAGTAAGACAAAGAAGTAAAACTGTGACTGAGGGATGGAAGATTTCTAGCTCTGTGTTAGCCTGGGCAACCTTGGACACATACAGTCACAGTTTCACCCTGTGTGAGGTCTTACCTCTTCTGCATGGACTTGAAAGAAGCTGAAGTGCTGCCACTTTACATCTTCCTGAAGTTCTCTACCAGCTTTTGTTCTGGCAGGTGTTAGCAGAACAATCCTGAGAGCTCATTTGTTGTGTTGATCAACAGAGTTGAATAACAGAGTTGTAACCCAATTCCAAATGCTGGGTATCCTCTGGGCGTGGGGGAGGATAATGCATCCTGGTCAAGGATGTGTCATCAAAGCAGCTGCAATTAAATAAGCCAGTTGTGGATCCTTAAGTTGTTGGATGAACAGGTTGTGCCTACCAGAGGCAAAAGGCAGCACCTCCAGGGGTGCTGCATTTGAAGTTGCCAGTGAGATATACTCAACATGAATGAAAAATCCTTGCTGTGGTTTGTTATCCCCTGTAGAGCCACTTACCCCTCTCTAAAGGATGCATTATCTGCAAATCAAATAATCTGCACAGATTAGTGAAAGCTACAAAAATGGTCATTTGTACTTACTGGAATTTACACATTAGTGCAATAATACAACATTTGGATTGAGAGTAGAGTAGAGAACTATCTTATTGTAAGATTGTTTTACTTGATGGAAAATTACTATTTGTTTTCCAGTGAAAAGTGATGAGCCTGTCAAGGATTGTTCTTTTTTAACTTCACAGACATACAAATAGGAAACCATCCTCAAAACTAGGTTGTAGCTGGTAGTTTGGGCTTGCTTTTTTTATAGTTAGTACATGTGAATTTAAATTTTAGTAATGATAATGTTGTGGAAATGTGACAGCAAGAGCAAACAGAAGCCTGATGTAATTGAAGATGAGTGATTTGTGTAGCTAATAATTAGACATTCTGTTAGTTAAACAGTGTGGTCAAGGTACAGCACATAGATAAAATACAATCACATGTAACTAAGTGATTCTCTGGAGTTTGCTCTAGGCTGGTGCTCATTATCACCAACACTTAGCAACTGTTTGCTACACAGCATGAGAGGTGGAAAAGGATTAACTCTAATAGGCTGAAGCCTGACTGGAAAATTAATGCTTTAAGAAACAAATTCTAAATCTCTTGATTTTTTGCTCCCTTGATGAAGCTGAGGCCAGCCATGTGGAGCAGCATGTAGACTAAAAGTCCTCTGGGTCCCTCTACCACCGGGCTGAAGCTGCCTGGAAGTAGATTCCATGTGAGCCAGCCCAGCCCAGCTCTGGACTTTTAAGGCCTACATTCTCTACTAACCCTGTCCTTGTCTTTAAAAAGATTTCACTGTAACCTCTGTAAGGGCAATGTGGTAAAAATGGCTAATATTAATAGTAACCTGTCCCACCTCAGTGCAATCTCAGAAGAAGACAGAAAGATGACAGAAGAAGACTATAGAAATATAAAAGGAATTTAAATGTGTTTACTAGTTAGAAATGTTTCCTTGGTTTCCTTTCTTCTTAAGTTCAATTTTTTTTTTTTGCATTAAAACATCTAAATTTTTAGCCAGTCTTTATTAGTAGTGGTCAGATGGAGGAAGGAATAAAAGGCGTTTACTTGAGGTCCCTAGAAATTTAATTTTCAGTCATGGATAGCAGCACCGTTTGCCTTGTCACTGATAGCAAGGCCAGGCCATGTCCTTCTAGCAGGGAAACATGTTCAGAAAGTGAAAAACCAATTTTCTTTTGGTCCCATAGTGCTCGGAGAGCTTCAAAATTATTTTCTTGCTGATGACCTTCTCCTGAACACAGACTGAGAATTTTATTATGTTGGAAGGGATCAGTAAAGTGACTTACCTGGAAGGCTGGGTAAGGGTGAGAGCTTCCTGAAGAAGAAAGCAGAAAGGCCTAGAGAGCAGTTACCTCAGAGGATAATATTCTGCTGCAACAAGTCAGAATTCATGCCCCAACAACTGCACTTTCTATTTTGTTTTGACTGGCTTTATTTCCTATTCCAATTTTGCTGACTTGCTGGGTTTTTACAAACTACACTGGCTCTCATTAGGTTTTGGTTTCCATATCCATGGGGGATTCCCTTTCATTCTGTGGGGGTGAGATTGTCTGATCTGTCTGGCTCCTTCAGCAGCTCTGGTCTCAATGGCAGCCCCAGCACCTGAGGAGCCTCTCCCTCCTTGCAGCAATAAAAAGAAATTGTCTCATCTCACACCCCTGTATCTCCACCAGCTGTGGCTAAGCACTCTCTTGTCCAGTAATTTTTCTTGCATTGCTCTGTCTTTCCCTATCACTCCTTTCAGAATTTATTTATAAGTTTCTCAGTGTCAGGTTTCCCATTTGGAAAGAAAAGGAAAAGGAAGGTTCTTGGCAATATTTTGGACCCAGGGGCCTGTTTATCTCATGTTATTCCTAAATTTTCTTCCCATTCTCTAAGAAGAAACAGGGACCCTCCACACAAGCTAGTCATGTGTCTGCCTACACATTACCATGTATATATTAATTCACAGAATATTCTGTGAATGTCTATTAATTGGTCACATCTGCACCCAGATCTCTTCAGTCTGTCTTACCCCGAGGTGGCCACACATTACTTTGCTGAAAGCAGTGAGACCTTAACAACCAGATCACTGCTCTCTAGCATTAATTATGTCTGTCTGTGACCATCCTCCTTCTGAAAGAGTTATTCTGAAAATGTTGTTCTGTGCATCTGAAAAGGAGGTTTTGGTGACAGTGTGCAGAGTGCCTGTGACAGATTTTGTGCATGCATAGTTGTCTTTAATAACACCTTTGAATCTCAATCTTTATTACTAGCTATTAAGTAACTTCCTGCATGGCAATTCTGTCACTGTAACTGAGTTTGGTTAACATGCTTATATTTCTCCAAATAATCTTATTTCCTCTAAATGCATCTTTTATCCCAAATAGTGAGTATTCCTTTGTGAAGTGAGCTAACAATGCATCATTTGTAACAGAGAAGTTAATGGGAACCCGAATGTAATAAGGGTTAGTGACCTGAAATTTCTCCATTCTGTGAATACCACAGTCTCAAGCAGGTTCAGCTGTAATTATTTTAGCTAGGTAGGGAGAGAAATCATCTCCATCAGAGGCAAAACATTACCAGTTATGAAATGAGATTTGTACGTACAGACACGCTGTGTTCGTGTCGCTGCATGGGGGATGGAGTACAGAGGAGATTAATGTTCAATCTTGGTTAATAATCCCTGTCTTTTATGATCAAAAGAAAAAAAATAATGATTATGAGGCTTTCTAAAATAATGGCATGAAGGCAGCTGCCTGAGTCTGGATAATGAAAACCTGGACTCTCTGTATGAGCCAGGGACAATATTTAGGTGAAATTCAGAGTAGTTACTGAAGGGAGGGAGCTGTAGAATTTGCACAAAATCAGCTTGCAGAGGTCTTCAATGCAATGAGAATGGGTTTTTTATTTCCCTTTCATCAGAAGAAGATAGAATGCATGCAAAACCAACATTTCTGTGCAATGAAGATCTAGATGATGAGTAGAAGTTTGCCCTCATGGAGGCTATGCCAACATAGCTATAAATACATCTTCACACTTTTAGTTTTGCATTTCCCTCTCTAATAAGCCCCAAATATTTTGGGGAGAACCAGTCTTCTGTTAGAATCAAGAAAAAAATAAGTAATCAAAAAGAATGAGCTGAACAGAAAACCCAGGGTGATGTGGTGAAACCCAACTGGTGATCACACTGAAATAAAACCCAAGATTCAAAAAACCTGAGGAGTGGGAAAGGTTACAGACCAGAAGCTTTGATGTTGTCCTGTTTTGGTCAATTTAACTGAGTTAAATTACTCTTTCAAGGAACTGTTTATCTGGATTGATATTTCACAGATGGGGCCAAAGATACAAACCAAAAAAAGCTCATTTTGTGCCATTTCTTATCTGTGACTGAAATATTTCAGCAGTGGTCACCCTTGAGTGGTTTTTGAATTTATGTAAAATTTTTATCCTTCAAACAGAGGAGCTCTTGTTCCCCAGAGAAGAGATTGAAAGGAGGAGGGGGAGGGTGTCCCCCTGGTACAGCATTTCCTATTTACCTCAAACAGAATTTCTTTTAAAAAGGCCTTTGTATGTTTTTGCTTTGACAGCTCAGCTACCACTCAGCTCTGCAGGGTGTATCTTGTACTTCCCAATTGTCATACATCTAAGGAATCCTTTCTAGCTGTGCTCTAGGTTGAGTAGGGCAAAAGGAGACAGTTAAGAAGTCATTTCCACCAGTCCTCAAGTCATAATTTTTCTAATATCCAATTCATTAAAGTGTTTCATAGCTGCCATACTTTCCTTCCTATGAAGAAATCTAGCTCACAAACACAGACTTATCTGATGAGGATCTGGCTTCCATGTGAAGAAGTTGCTGGGATTTATTAAGCCACAAAGTCATGCCAAACCTGCCAGCAGCAATTTGGCTGCTCCTGTAAAGAACATTCCTGGAATTGCCTTCAGGAATATTCTTTCCTGGCCATTCACTGCAGCATCTGTGTTTGCAGTGGGTGTGTCTGTGCTTGGCTGGGGACCAGTGGCTGAGCTGTGCTGGGGCCAGTGGAGATGCTGGGTGTGCAGTGAGCATTGCCCCTCTTTGGCCACCAGTTTGTGGTGACTGTCACCTCCAGCACTGTTCTGAGTCACTGCAGTAATGTCTGCTGCTGCTGCTGCTGCTTCAGTGTCAGCTCCCACCAAAGTCAGAAGGAGTTATTTCATTGATTTCAGGGATCAAATGGAAAGAGGGGGAAAAAAAAGAAAAAAGAGAGAGGGAGCAAGGGAATGAGATTGTCTGTGGGGTTTTTTCCATCTCACTGATGTGTGACATTTCCATCTTGAGTTTTGATTAAATTTCCTTTAATTAGCCCATTAAGCTAAAGCCACCAAAGCTAATGATTGAAATGTTGGTTAACTGATGATCTTTTTTCAATGGAATTTGAAAGACATCGTATTTCTAAATTAATAGTGGCATTAAACAAGGGAAGATAAAATGATGAATTATTTGTTGCAGAAATGCTGGTCTCAAGAGAAGGTTTGTACTGAAACTGCTTTCGTGTTAGCAAAAAATAAGATTAATAGGCAACCCAAGCAGCACTGATGGTCCTAATAGTGCTTAGCATTCACAGAATTTTTGTATTTTGGAGGCATTTCTGTAATTTGTTTCATTCCTGATGAACTTGTGGAGATTTCTCAAGAGTTCTGGTCCCAGTCTTCCTGCAGGTGAAATCAGCAAGGCTGTCTCTTAACTTGAATGAACTGTAAATAAAAGTAAAAAGCAACCTATGGTGTTCTGATATGGGCATGTTACATGGCACTCCCTCCAACAACTGAAATCCTGGTTTGTATCATGCCTTCAAGGTCTTTGGAGCTGAGCATTTGATAATTCTCATAAGAACAACCCTTTATTGACTGAAGAGGCACGATATGAAAAGTGCATCAATGCGTAACACCTTGGGGCATGAACCTTAGGAAATTGCCTGAAGATATTTTTAGAAGTGCTTCATTGCCTGGAGGCAGAAAGAAGGTGCATTGTAGTCTTTGCAGAGGTGTCTGTCTCTTATGCTCCCTGAGCTAAAGTCTGCAGTACTGGAGGGAAAAGCTGACAGAGAGCAATTGCTTATTTGTCTTTGTAATTAATTTTGCAGCGTCAGTTTAACACCTTGCAAACATAAATTCACATCAAAGTGTCCCTGTCTGCAAGTGGCATTTAGTGTGCACCCTGAGGAAATAGGCTGAGGCTCAAATGCACCAGGCTTGGTCCCTTCAATGCAGCCCCAAGGGTCACTGTGTGCAGGGCACTGATTTTCACACAGAGCCTTCTGAAACACTGCAGCTGAGCCAGGTTCCACCCTACCTCTTCCTGAGCATTTCAGCAGCACACAACAGGGAAGGAGAAGCTTCTGCTGAGCTACAGTCTGTATTTTCCAGCCTGAGGTAGGTGCTGGTTCTCCATAACACACCAGAATGTGACCTGTGGTGCTTTAGGACCTGTTTCACACATGGTTCAATCATCTCTGCTGCTGGCACTGTGACTTGCAGGAAAAAGTAGATTCAGAGCCCACTGTGTGTGTCTAAACAGCTTTTGTTTAAGTCTTGTATGGCATGTCTCAAACTGAACAGCTTATGTTTATGCTAGAGCCTGTAATTTCATTTGAAGTGTTGTGGAATATCAGCTGTAGAGCAAATGAGGGAGGGAGGCAGGGGGAGGGCAGCCAATTCAGCCAGAAGCCAATTTAATATCCAAGGATTTTATGTTCCCTTCTGTTCTCCTCCTAGACATACCCACAAGGGGTTTCAGGTATCCCAGCTCAGAACTGTGAGACTGCTGGCAGCATCAGACTGCAGTTGCACTTTTTATGTATTTGGGAAGGCTAAAAATATGCTTTTGTGATATTCACACTTGTATGGATGGAGCTGCCACCTTTTGAGCTGATAAAGATGGATCATTTAGCAAGGGAAGTTGTGTCTTGCAATTTGGAGTTGCCTTTGATGCTAGGGATACTCTTCCTTCACCATATCCACTATTACTTGTGTCAGTCACCTGCTCTTTCATGGCTGCTGCTCATGTCTTTAGAACATAAAAAGTCAGTTTTAGTGAAGTCTCTCCATATGTGCAATGCATCTCTCCAAGGAGTGAGAAATTTCAATGTTGGAACATCATTGCTTTTCTTTACCAGAAATAAAGAAGGAGGAACATCATAACTATAGAAATCTTTTGTGTTGTGAATGGACTGTGGTGTGTTCTAAACCCTTTGCACCTTTTGGAGGCTGACAGGAGATTTTTCTGGTGTGAGTTTTTGCTTTGGTTGTGTCAGCTTTTCTGACTCTGTGCCCAGATGTGGCTTAGCAAGAACACCAGTTGCAGAAGATGATGACACTCCAATCTACATATCCTCAAAATATCCTCACAAATATCCCTGGGGTCTGTTTTAGCTTTTGCAAACCTCACTGTCCCCTCTGGAAAGCTGCCCTGTGTTTGAGAACAACGTGGAAGTTGGTTACATTTGCTGATAGAGTCAAGCAATCTTGATTGATTTTGATCAATCAATCAAAATGTTGATTTTGATTGATTGATTGATCAAAATCCACATTCAAAACACAGGACATGCTGTCCCACAGTAAATATGCACATGACCAGGGCAGCTTCACTGGAATTTTGGTTTTGAGGTTGGCTTGCTGGTAAAGGAGAGGTAGTATTTAAAAACAGTAGGAATCACCAAGACTAATATAAGAATGCTAATGACATACACAAAGCTGAGAGAAAATATTTTAGACCCAGTGCCATGCAGAAAGGACTAGAGTATGTGAGAAGAAAAAAAATCTGCCAGTGTTTAGATCCTTGCTGCAAGGAAGAGACAGGATTTCTAAAGCCTTTTGAAATAAGTAGGGGTGCTCCTCAAAAATACCTTGTTTTGTCATAATTTTCTTGTCTGAACTGAAACACCTGCAAGAATTCACATTCTGACTGAACATTTATCTCTAAAAGATAGAGCAGGAAACACCAGCAATAGATCTACTAAAGAGACCCACAAATGGTTTAACTTCTGCTGGTGTAAAACATCAAGATACAACAGAGAATGAGGTTTAAATAATATTTCATATTCTCTTGCAGCTTGTTCTACATCATGAGATCGTTTCATGTGTTTATAGTCTTGATGCAACCTCTGAGCATTGTATCTGACTGCTCAGCTATGGTTGGCTGCTTTCAGAAATTTTTCTCTTTCCTAAGCAGAGTATTATGATTTTATGTGGCAGATATGCATTGAAGAACATGAACTTGCTAAGCTTAGAGAAAAACCTAAATCCATGAGTACACAAAATTAATGCGTGGTCAATGTACTGTCAGATTTGAAGTATTTGGTTGTGGGTAATTTTTGCTCTTCCTGTTGACTTGTAATATCACTGAGGGTGAATTTACAATGATTTTTCTTCTGGTATTGTGAGAGTGGCATAACTTCCCAGCAAAAGCCAGCTTTCCTTAAATCAGGAAGTGATTTAAGGGAAACCTCCTCAGCTTCTCTAAGGAGATAATGAGTTCTGCTCTTCCTGTGGACTACCCAGTGTCACTTCCTCTTTTTTGGGACTGCCAGGGCTGCTAGACACCCTTTGCTTCCTACAGAATGCATCAACACCAAATACTTTCTAAAATTGGTTCAGCCTTTGATTGCCAATTCCTTTTAGGAACTCCAAGTTACTTCAGGAGCCGTGCCTACTTATTATTCTTAACTCTTTATGGTGTAAATCACTTGTGAGAATAAAACCTCTTCGGGGTCTGGTTGGTTGGTTGGTTTTTTATTTTGTGCCAGAATCCAGGGGACTTTGTTTTCTGACAACATGCATACACACACTTCTGCTTCCTTCAGGCTGTTTGTCTGGAGGGAAGAGGGGCAATATTCTCTAATTCTGTCCACCTATATTACTGTACAGCTCCCTTCCTCAGATCCTCTTTCCTTGTTAGGAGTGAGGATATTTTATCAATTTAATATTTTTATATGTGAAAAGTTTTTCTCTGCCATTTAAAAACCGCTTTAATTGTGCAGAGCTCTGAATTTCATGTTCCTTAGCAGAATCTAATCCCATTTTTTCCAATCTGTGCAGGTTTTGGTTTCAGATCACCGCTTCATGGGAAGAAGGCTCTGATGCCATTATTGCTTTTGACAATGTCTCCCTTAGTCTGGACTGTTATTTAACAAGTAAGCTTTCCTTTTATCTGCGGGCGACTCGTCTTTTATTTGCCATGTAATTGAAATTTGGAAACTGTGGGGAGCAGGCTGGGTGTCATTATCTTCAAAAGACTCTTGAAAGGTAAAGGTCTGTGTCAGAAATCACTGTGCTTAGGCACAGGACCCCGTTCAGGTGCACCCCTTACTGGTGGAGCCGAGCAGGGAGCGGGTTCCCAGTCTGGCATAAGGGGGTAGTGAGACACAGGGTGTGGGAGATCAGCTTCCAGCTGAGGCAGAGCCATCACCTGCCCAGCCAGGCTGATGCAGAAGCCAGTCTGTGATTATAGATTTCCACATGACCTGGTTTGCTGTGTGACAGTTATCAAAATGAATGACAGTCGGACACTGGCTGGGAAAAGACTGGCATCCTGTGATTGACACTAACTTTGCAATAACATTGGGCACAATACTCCAGTTAAATTAGAACAAGGTTATTTTATTTAGACTGACATGCATTTAAGCCTGAATCAGAAACTAGGATCTTCACACTCTACTGCTCTGGGGAAAAATTTGGATTCTGATCCTGGCTTTGTGATTGACTGGCCTCTAGAATATGCCCAGTCTATACCTCTGATGGCACATGTAGATTTTTATTAAACATTTGTGTCTGACTCATCTTTCATAATCTCATGCATAGTGAGTTGCTTAATTTGTAAATGTGTTCAATGATCTATCACTCTGTACCTCAGACCAACAACTTACATGAGGGCTGGAGAATTGCTGCTCTGAACAAATTAAACTTCTGCCTTGGGCTGAACAACAGAAGTGCCTCCTTTCTTCTCCTACACTTGAAGCTGCACCCTCTGAAGCCCTGTTTAGACTGAAAACCTCTAAACCACTTCTGCAGTCAGAATGTTTCATCTGCTTTGTTATGTTAATTTGCATTGCCTGGGGCATGAGTCTCTCCATTTATGCAGTAATACCTCTTGGGTTCTGTGCATAAGTACAATATACCTCAAGTTACAGTATTTAAAGAGATCTTAAAATTAGGATAGAATTAAAGAAAATTCCTTGTACTTTTACTGGCTAAAAAATTTTATAACAGTTGCTAAAGATTGTATTCTGTATTTCTGCTTTGTGTCTTCTTTCATTTAATGTTTTGCCTATCACTCATTCCTGTTTATTTTCCTTTTGTCTCAGTTCCGTAACAACAATGGAAAGTAAATCTGCCCATTTCTTTTAATAATGTCATATCCTGTGACTGCAGGCTCTTATTCTCAGCACAGAAGTCTGCAGCCCTTATTTTAGCTTCAATTTTGGATTACATAGTGACTCAGTCCCCCTCAGCCATAAACCAATCTGTGATTTCTTGTTTTCTAGTCAGTGGAGAGAAGACACCTCGAGGTACCACTCCAGACTCAAACAATTTGCTCACCAGTAGAGGTGGCCAGAAGAAGTTTGGATGGGAACAAAAGCTCCTGGGAAATCTCCAGCTCAGCAGTGCCCCCTTTTCTGATCCAGCAGGTAACCGAGAAGCATCATCAGAGAAGAGAGATTTCCAACTAGCACAGATTTCATTTAGATGTGGCTAAATGCATTTTTTTTCCCCAAAGCCTTTGTTTAGAGCTTTTCCCAAGTCCCTTACAAATAAAAAAAAAAACATGCTCTAGAAAGAAATTACCTTTAGCTGCTAACTGTAACTTGGTTTTAGCTGTGACAGACTGCAAGCTGGTGAAAGAACCAGAGGGGGCCTCCTGAAGTAAAACATGGGTTTAAACTGTAAGATATGTGTGTTTGGTGTCATGCTCATCTAAAAATGGGCAGGAATCAAAGTGAAGTGTCCAAATTGACTGAGTTAAGCATTTATTAACCTGAACACCCAACTCTAGTTGATATAGACTTGGTTTGAACTAACATAGCCTCACTTTTTCAGTAAATATTCATTGTCCATTTGAAACAGTACAGTACTGGACTTAGTTAGAAATGTCAGTCTTGTATGTTCATGTTACTTTATTCTCCTCTACCCTTCAGCTCCTCTTTCCAACCTAACTGTAATGGTGTGGGCCAAAGAGATGCAAGAGTTCCCTTCCCTGCCTTCACCCTCCCATCACTGTCTCCCAAATGTTTCCATCTCTCCCCTCCCAGGCTTTCCCACACATTCACAATATCTGTTTTGGGCCTCAAAGATGCATTTCCATTTGAATCTGCTTCCTTCTCTCCTCCTTGCTGGCCTCTCTTCCTAACTGGTTCAAGCAGCCACAACCTCCAGCCTACCTGGGGCAGCAGGGCTGACCATGGAAGTGAGGGGGGAGCAGGAGAAACCAGCACTTGTTACAGCTGCAGCCCTCAGCACTGTGTGCAGCTGTTTCCTCTCACTTAGGGCAGCTACTTACCTGCCAATTTGAAATAGCACCCCTCTTAAGTTAGAGAGCAGGGTTGATAAATGCCTCCTTTGCTCTGTCAGTAAGCCTAGGGATTTGTTCCTGCTGCCTCCTTCTCCCCACTCTTCTGCCTAAGAGTTCTTTGCACCAGTTCTCTTCTAGGCTGTATTTCACTTTGCTACCTGCAGTGTTCTGTTGAGGAGCATTGAATGGTGTTAGCTCTGATGCTGACAGCAGTCTGGTCAGTTTGGCAAAAGCCCCACAGAGCCCTGAAAGCCTCCCTGAAAAGCTGGATCCATGAGCCTGTTCCATGCTGCCACAGCAGGGCAGCTGCTGCTGCCTGAGCTCTCCTGTGCAACAAGCTCTGGCAGCAGATGCTGAAGGGACAGCCTGCAGGGTCAGCTGAGTTGCCATCACATGGAGTTTGCTGATATTTTATGTCCTGAGCATCACACAGCAAGAAAAGTGCAGAAGCACTGTCAGGAGCCTCGAGGGAGTGAGCCAGAGGCAATGAGCCTGTGTGAGAGGATTCTGGGCTGGGTGAAGCTGCACTCCAGCTATAAAGGTTGTGTTTAGCTCTATTACAGATGCTGTGTGTGAGCTTAGGCTGTCACAAAGGTATAATTTACAAAAGTATCTTTATATGTTCTCTTTGAAGATCCTTTGAAGTCCTCCCTTCAATATCTGTATCTCTGTTTCCTGCCTGTAAGTGGAGTTGTCTTTTAAGTGCTCTCAGTATTGCCCTTGGGTCAGTGATCTCATGGTAGGATCCGTAGGCAGGTGTAGATTATGGATTTCTGGCTGGCTTTCTGTAGGTGGTGATGTAGTTTCCTAAGGCAGCTATACATTTCCTTCCAGAGTGCCTACTGTTTTAGCAACAAAAAAAGCATTAGATTTTAGATGCAAAGTTAATGTAAAGTGTGCGTGGGCTAGAAATCCTGTGGCTGTAAATTTTTTTGAGAAATTTGTTATTTCCTACATGTCACTTGACATCATCTAGCTCTTCTGCTCCCTGTCCTATCTGAGGAATTCAATTTTAAAAAAGGCTTGGATAGTAGAAATAAAGGGAATCAGATTGCATGAGGGTAGAAGAGAAGGTCACTGAGGTACTTCAAGCAATTAAAATAATTTGTGATGACCTTGGGGTGAAAATTCAAGGCAATTCCAATCTGAAACAGCTTGCCTATTTTCTGGGCTTTATCCTTGGTCTTGTTCATATTCTGTCTAAAATTGTCTCTAGCCCTTGGGGTTTGAAATTACTCCTACAGCAATTTTCTCCCCTTGTGCCCTCAGAGTAGACAGGGCAGAAACAGAGAAGCTGAGTGGCATCTTGTTGCAGTGAAAGTCATTGCATTTCTGAGGGTCTCTGCAGCAGCAAATTCCCTTTTTCCTTTGTGTTGCTGAGCCCCTGCTTGCTGTCAGGAAACACTGCAGATGCTTGTTTGGTCCCTGGGCTATGTATTTTACCCAGCTTTAATCTTGTTTCTTTCTGCATCCCCTAATGCATTTAAGAAACCTCAGGCTGAGTCTGAGAAGGCCTTTCCTTTGATGGGCACTTATTTATTGTTGTGTGAGTGAACCAACAGCATCAGCACCACCCTGAAGTCCCAAAGACTGCACTGACCAATATGAGCTCAGCTAAAAGTAATTACAGTTAATAGGATCTTTGACTTGTGTGATGGATCACATACTATGATATTTCCTTCTTAAGAAATCTTACTAAAACAAAGAACTGTGCTCCTAAAGCTGATGAGACAACAGGATAATAAAAAGCCCTCCCTAAGTCCCCAGGCCAGCTCAGCCTTCACAGCAGGGGCTACAGTCTGAAAGGCAGGTAGCACTTTGTTTGCACAACATTAAATCCAAACCAGCTCAGTTGTTTTCAAGGGCAGGGGCCCTCCACTTGCTCCTTTTATCTGAGCACAACCTCTTATACAGACACCTGCTGCTTCTGCCTGTGCTTGGAAATGCATTTTCAGCAGAAGTGATGGTTGGCACCACCAGCCCCCTGTCCTCTCTGTTCTCAGGCCCTGCACCTACTGACTTGCTTCTTCAGCCTTGCCACTGTTGGCCATGGCTCAGAGTGCCTCCAGGTCATGCACACTGCAGATTCAAAACACACCCTACAGCCACACTGTCAAACATCCTAAAGCTTCCAGAAATGTGTTACCCACTGTAGTGTGTCACACCTGGGATAATGAACACCCTGGGTAGGAATAAGACCTGAAATGTCTACAGCTAATGTGGTGTTGCCACTCTCTCAAGTTTCTTGATGACCAGGAGCAGCACAGAAAAATTCCTGTGGTTTTCTAATCACTCAGTTACTTGCAGTGCAAGGTGGCCATTAGATAGATGTTCACAGGGCAGTGCAAATGCTTTCCTTTTAAATTAACTGATGATGTGTTATTTGCTGGAATACTGGCTTCTTGCTGAAAGGTTGCAAGTGAAACTTGATGCTAGAAGCAGCCTGGAAAAACAGTGGCAACAAGGTCTGCATATGCCAGAAGATTGAATCAGCTTTAATGGAACCAGGATTTTTCATTGAGATGGTTAAATCTGTACAAAAGGCTGAGTACTGGTTATTCTGTTGTAAACCCAGGCTTACTTTGGCTTTTGTTTTAAATTGGTTAGGTATTAGTTTAAGTAAAACTGAAAGCTTCTCAAACCATACTATCATTCAACTACCAATTAAAAAGTCAATTTATATCAAACCAGTGCAATTTCTTTTTATACACAAGGCTAGAATATGGGAAATTCGGGCACATAAAGATACAGTGAGCAATAATGAGGAACTCGAGGTAAACAAATTACTATCACAGAAGCTGAAGGAGACAAAATAGGATTCTCAGTAGGCAAAAAGAGATAACAAGACACAGAGCAATCAAGCTTTAATTAAAGATTTCTTGTGCTTCTGAATAGGCTTTAAATACCATGAGGATAGCCTCTCTTTTGATGTTTCAGCTTCTCTTCTGTCCCACTGACAACTTATTTGTGTCAGGGCACACAGTACAAAAATGGCATGTTGTGCAATGGGCACAATATTAACCTTTTCTCCCCTCAAATCTTGCATTGTTTTGTCCCTTCTGCTCTGCATATCCACCAGCCATTTTTTCTTGCATGGAAACTGCCATCAAATCATTTTCACACCCAGACTGGGTTACTGTTTTCCTCCAGTCTCTTCCCCACAGCATTTAGTGGTTGCACAGATTTTGTGTTTTCCATCAGGGAGAATCCTGTTTTGAGTACTTCCATGGCTGTTTCTCGGAAGAACTCTCAGTCACATTAGTTAATCAGATGAAGGAGCTGAAAGGGACAGCGGAGCAAGTATTAAGTAAAAGAAAATTACATTTGCTTGCTCTTTGTATGCAATTATACTAACTGAACTGTTGGTATAATGCAATAAAGGTATCTGCAGAATTGTATTTTTGTATTATGCATCAATTAACACAGTAAATAACAGCCCAGTGCCCCCCCTCCAACAAAAGTAACATTCAGAACAGTGATGGAAATGTGCAGACACAACAGTGGGATCTCACAATATGTAAGTATGAATTTCTTTATTGCAGTGTTTACACTTGCTTTCTCTGTAGGATTGAAAATAGCAACGGTGCAATACTGAAAATCAGCATGCAACCAGGTACAACCTAGCAAAGTTGAATTGGCATAATTGCTCTCTAGAGTTAATCATGCACTTGAAATAAACAGGGCAATTCACAGGTTTCAGACCTACATTTCAAAGCTGCTCACTCTTAAGAATAGCAGTTTAAATTGTACAGAAACTGATGTAAATCTCAGAAAATGTTTTTAAATAATTTTTCCACCTCCACCCAGCTTGGTCTTTGTTATCTAACATGCATTTCTACCATCCTTTGTAATTATGAGCAAAAAGAAATTCCAGAAGTTGGTAGCAGGTATCACTTAACACCCTTTATGGAAGACTCTTTGTGAAACATGAAAGGGAAAATAAATTAGTTTTCTTCATGCTGCTTTGTTAGTGCCTGGTTTCAGAAGGTGGCAAGAAGCAAGGTGTTCTCATTGCTGTCCAAAGCCAGTAGTGCTCTTAGTGCTCTCTTCTTGTGGGAAATCACAGTTTCCCACAAGAATGCCCTATGAGTGTTCCTTATTTATAAACACTTAAGAAAAATCTAAAGCATGAATCAAGCTTTTGAGTATTTCTTTAAAATGATACTCAGGATCCATCTGGCACACGTTTGTCATCACTGCAGATGCTCCTCCTGCTGAACTGAAAGACATATCCAAGTCTTCCACTGCTGCCCTCATTTAGAAAATAAAGATAGAAATAGTAATCCCAGAAAGAGTGGAAAAGCCAGCCTCTCTTAGTCTAGCCATACCTCAGTAACTGGTTCTCCTATTGCTGGCAAGACTCACTAATTTCTATGATCATTTTATATCCACTTAATAGCATTTTGTAGACACACTTAACAGGTATGGGACTGTGATTGTGAGCACAACCTAGTTCTGCCATTTACCATCATCTTCCAACCCCTGCCCCATTAATCTCTGGCAAATTCAATCCTGGGGAAGGTAATAATCTCCAATTACTGCTCACAGAACACTGTTAAACGACAGAACCCAAAGCAAAATTGAAATCCTTACCTCACTGACCATGTTTCTTATATATGCTTGTAGTGTATTTTGCCTACAGGCTTCCAGCATGGACCAACCCTGGAATTATTGGTAATGCATAACTGAGATTGCTCATGCACTGAGTAAAATCCACAGCTCTCCACACAGCCTATGGTGCCAGTGGCAGCCAAATATTAGTGAAGATTATGGTGGGCAGTTTCCTGTAAGCCTCTGATTTCCCATATTGGCCAAATATTGCCAGGCAAGGGGAGCTTAGGAAAGTTTTTACAAATAGATGAAGCAAACATTCCACTTGATCATGGCACCAAGTTTGATGACATCTGTCTGAGGAAGAAGAGGTAAAATAGACTCTGTGAGGAAGAATTAATAGCAGCCAAAAGTTTAGCCACTAAGGTTCTTATGCCTCTGAAGCATAAGAATTTATAGCCCTTATTAATGTGAATTTTTACTCTGTTAGGAGTAGGAACAGCCTTTTGGTCTGAATAGAGGTTGTCACAGCAAGTTACACGAACTGTCTGCACATTGTTTTAAAGCACTGATGCATTGCACTAACACGTTACTCTAGGTTCCAAAATTAGCCAAGTACCACGGTGCTTGGCTGGCAAATTGCTCAAATCACTAAAGTTTTGCTTGGCAGTGGGTTTAAACTAGGTTCAAACCAGCTTGATTTGACAAATGCCAGTTAATACATTTAGACCCTTGAGGTATAGCCAGGATGCCTCTGTCTGTTTTGTGGCATGGAGTTTGTGTGCTGTGCATGTGCCAATGAAATTGCTTCCTATGTTAGAAGTACAAATGTGCCTTAGGCTTTGCTCCACGGTTTTCTCTTCAGTGTTGCTGGCTGTTATTTGCAACAGTGCCTGCAGCAGCATTGCCTAAGGCTGCAAGTAGTATCAGAGCTTCAAACAAATCAGTCATTTTAAATCTAGTGGGGTTTTGTTCATTTTGTTTTCCAAGAGCAGGACATCACTCTCCTTTTGCTGTGGCTGAAATCCAGCACCTTGATTGCTATGCATTTCATGTGTCTAGACAAACTTTGTGAAACCTAGAATTTCTGCTGTGCAAAAGGATGAGTGACTGTGTGTGTAAGTATATCAATCAGTGAATTCATTACAGAAAGAAAACTTATGAAGGAAGAAATTTTTTTTCAATTGTTTTAATAGAGCCGAAAAGACATTTTTTGCAAAATGTTGCTTCTGGGACCTTGCCAAAGTGTTGGGGAGTTTGCCAGGGAGCAGGTGAGTGAGTGAACAGGCAGAAACTTAATGTTTCCTCTGCCATGTTTCTTTTAAAAGGGAAGATTCTATCAAATTGAACCGATGTATAAATTATTCACTGAAATGTAGTGCTCCAATCTGAATCTCACTGTGATCTCCACTTATTTTTTTCCCCCCCACCTCAAACAGAGATTTCCATTTTTTAAACCAGGGTAGCATCTTGCAGCTACCAATTGCAAAATATATAGGGACACTACATTAAACTACCTGGGTTTTTTTTTGTCATGGGAATGCTCAGCTGTTTCTGGACACTGGGTATATGTAACTTGTGTGAAGTTGGGCAGAATTCCACCATCTGCCAGTTTTTTGGGGAGGTTTAGCCTGAAGAATCCTGCTGTTCTTCCCCTGGTGTGTGAGGTGCTAGCAATGTTATCCTGCCACACACTGCAGAAGGAAGGAAGGATGTGTTGTGCACTATGCAACAGACCACAGTTATTCACAGATGGAAGAAATCTATGCTCCTCACCAAGCTACTTAAGGATTTTCGATTCAGTGCTGCTGCTTTAGTCTTTGGAGATCAAAATAATGCTTCAAACTGAATTACTGTAAACTGCTGTGACATGCAGCAACCTGTAGAAATGCTCTCTCCAAGCTCATAAGACATGCTGCAGTCTTTTCTAGAATCAAAACGAAATCAATACTTTGCAGGGAGTGAAATCTTACTTTTAAAAAAGTAGGGGTAGGTTATTAAGGCAGGCAGTACTCTGCTGCTGGGTTAGAGGTTTCAGATCTTGGGCTGTTGCTTTATCTGCAAACTAAGAGTTGGCTTTGTGAAATGTGTAAGGAGGGGGGGGGAAGTGTGGGGGTTTTAGTCTGTATCCAGAATTGTAACTAAGATCCATCTGTCCTAAGTATCTTGAAATGAGGGGCAACTTCTTTCTGTGTTGTATTATGTCCCATTTCATTCAGTGACAAAGCTGCTCCATGTTGGACTGGCTTCCAATATTTATAAACAGGAGTAGGGCTGTTTGCACATCAGTGCAGCAATGACAAACGAGGAGATGGTGCAACACCTGGCTGTAGGTTTTACTAAAATCCCTGCTGGTTTAAATCAGATGCAGTCTCTCCATGGACTTCACTTGGGCCAGACTTCCTCCTGCAATGTTTTGGGCAAAGATCACTGCTCAGCTCTGCTACTTCTGAAACACGTCTTTTCCTGTTCTTGTCTACCATCTACCTGAATAAAGCAAATAAATATTCTTGCTAGCACTGGCTGCAGCACCTGTAGAACCTGGGAGGCTTTACAGACAATCTTGTATTGTATCCATTACAACAGGACCACTTTAGAATTCCAAGATACCACCCCCTGTGCTCGGTCATCTCCAGGTTCCTTGCATCATACTCCTGGCAAAACATATCTGTGGTTTTTCATTCCACATCCTCTCAGGCTCTGAAAACCCAGACTGACTAATCTCAAATTGCCAGCAGTGTTTGCCTTTACTCTGATACTGCCTCTGCACTGGAAGTGAGCCCCCTCTAGTCTGCCCTAAAGGCAGAAAATACAAAAGCTGTTCTGGTTGCTTCAGTTCAGAGTCTGAAGGCGTAAGGTCCACAGCAGAAAGACATTCTCCATGTGTTCAACCAGGGCTTTTAAGGAACCAGAGGGCCATTTCAAAGCATTTTGGAATAAGATATGATCCCCAGTCCCTGGAACCCAGTGGGAGCCAAGAGCAGCCAGTTTCACCTCCAGCTGTGCTGTGTATTACACGTGGAATTGTCTAGAGATAAGTTTGCCAAGGGCAGATATCTAAGGAACGTGTGTTATTTCAAGGGGCTAAATCAGAAGTGTAAAGCTTAACCACAGCAGCGGTCTGCACATACTGTGGTCTGTCCTAGGTTTTATCACTTCCAGTTTTCCATTTTGATTCTCTCATGTTTTGGGCTTTTTGTCCCCTTGAAGGTCACCCACATCTACCTTTGGGAACATGTTTGATATTTCACTGGAGACATCCAAGTGGCTTCTTATTGTTCCACTTACCTGCCTGCTTTGCTAAACATATGTTTCAGTGCAGGTGGCTGAGCCCACTGGGGTATTGCAATGTTAAATCACTGTGATAGCTGACAGAAATGAGTCTCTCATCTTCCAGTTAGTGCGAGATTTTCCTTTGGGTTTGGGGTGGGTTTTGCAAGGATAAACACAAGTAACTTCTGGTGCCAGACTGTTCAGAGCTACTGAAGCATTTTGTTTTAGTGACTTGTAGACCTGTCTTCCTTAGGCTCTTTTACCCTATCTGTTGTTTTAAGGGTACATCAGAAGCAAAAGAGGAGAGGAAAATTCTTCCATTTGCTGTCTAATAATTTTAAGATTTCATACTGCCACCCACTGCAAAAGGATTGGAGAAATAAGTGAAATTAGTATGTAAATGAAACAAGTAACAGTCACAAAATCTGTAGAGGACCCTTGCAGGGGAGTTTTCATAAGGGGTGGTGTAGATTTTTCAGAAAGATGAGATTATTCTCTCAGCAACACTTAGGTTGGGAAATTTTCTTACAGAGTGGTAATTTTGCACAATACTGTATTACCAACATTTTTCAGAAATATCAGCCACTTTATTTCTTAAAGTTCTTCAAATTCTTTGATCCATTTCATTCACTGAACTCTTTTTTTTGTGAGAAGGAATTTAGCTCATCTTCAGGATTAGTTTGTGAAAAGGTAATTCAGACATTTTTTTCTGGCTAAGCTAATGTGTTTTCTTGTATTTCTGGAAGGTGAAACTCTCCAGTAACAGCAATGGTAGAACTTTTGGTTTTGCTCATCCAGACACGTGCAGACCATCACTTCTAAATCACATCAGCTTAGACAATAGCTCTGAATTCCAAAAATCAGGTCAAGCTAATCATTGAACATCCTAATTTGGAAGGGATCTGCAAGGATCATTGAGTCCAACTTGTGGACATTGAGTCCAATTAATGCCCTGTCTGAACTACTTAGTATCACCACTGAAGGAATCTGCATGTGTGGCATTGCTTTTGGGGGAGCTGGTGGAGAAATGGTGCCCTTTGAGAAAGACTCGTGGAAAACTGACTGGGCCAAGACAATTTGTAGAAAAAAAACTTCAGATTCCAAATCTTTTATCCTTAATGGCAGTAGAACTACCTAATGGAGTTTATTAGATTGTGTACATTCGATTATTAATAAGTATGTTTGATAAATCATGTTATGTTCACAAAAAAATGCTTTGTCCACTTTTTTACCATCTAGATCTTAGTTTTGATTATATATTAAGTATTTCCTGATTTACTAGAAAATAGGACAAGGTGGGTTTTATAAAGGAATTGTGGTCTTGGGACTGCAATGCTCCTAACATGAATCTTTAAGAAAAAGGACATAATTGCCGCCATCATGTATTCAAATTTTTAAAATTAGATTTTTTTTTAAACACAAATTAACAAAGCCTTGTTCTAGAAATCTAGCTGCACAGGATCAGTATTCCAGTTGATGAAAATGGCTGTAATAGGGAGGCATTGATTTACATCCACAGATCTGGCCTAGAAAATGCAGAGCTGGATGCTTCTTTTACAGGCCTCAGTCAGGTGTTTTGCTTTCTGAAGCTTAATTTGAGTGTCCTGAGAGAAAATAATTATTCAAAATTCAATTAATCTATTGTTATGTTTTAATCACTGTGATGGTGTTGTATTTACAGGTTTTTATCTAATTAACAGTTACTTTCCTATTTAAAGTAAATTCAATATAACCAAATGTCTTTAGAAACTGAAAGGGGTAGAATGCACCAGCCTTGAGATTATGAATGAACATTTAACAGCCCAGAGAGCAGAGCCTCAGACTGGGAAGACTGTGTTGGATTTTTTTTCTACTCTATGCTCTTTGCCTTTATTGAGCCTTAGGAAAAATAAAACTATGTTTATTGTTGTGATAGATTTCTGGAGATGTTGATGAAAAGCCGTCAAATACCCAGATACACAGAACTATGAGACTTTTAAAATAATTCAGGGGGTATTTGCTTGGGTTAAAACCTCAGGGCCAGGTTCTGCTCTTGGTCCAAGATGGAGAGCAGCTAAAGAGCAGAAGAACTGCTTGGTCCTTGGATGTTGGGGTCATGCTTTGCACGTGTCCTCCTTGCAGATCAGTGGTTGTTCACCACCTGTGGTGCCAGTGGACCCTATGGCCCCACACAGAGCCAGTGCAACGATGCCTACAGGAACTCCAAGCTCAGAGTGGTGGTGGGAGCTGAAGGGATTCTCCAGGGCATTCAGATCTGGAGAGTACCAGCAACCAACACATACAGGTAAGGGAACTGACTCTCACTGTCGGGATGCACCTGTGCTCAAAACTGTCCAAGCTGCAGATACATGCTGGGCATTTTTGAAGTATTACATTCAGAAGTTTGGCCACATCTTCTGGGGTTTCACTTACCACTGAGCCTGTGATTTCCAGTCTCTCCTATCTCAGATGTGCTCCCTGGAAGATGCAACTTCCTTAGTTAAAGAGAAGAAACTTTCTGAGGCAGGCAGAAAAATCTAGATTTAGACTAAAATCTTTTAGCCTAAATGGTTACAGGTTGGGAGAGCTCTATCAGGAGCTGAAAATGAAGCATTTTCACCTCCCCAGACCAAGAGGAATGCATTTCCCATTTGTCATTCATGGAGCCCTGGGATCAGAATGAGTTTTTCCCACCCTTCACTTGGCATGGAAGGCACAATCATGTGTCAGCATCTCTTACGGGACAGCTCGCATCAACCTCTGCTCAGCATCTTCACTTTTTTGAATCTAGAGACAGCAAGTTGAGCTTGTAAGCCTGGCTTACCACAGTAGAATTGATTTTGGAAGCCAGCCACCTAAATGGTAGGCTCTGTGATACTGAGGGTTCTAACACTTAAATCCCCCTGTGGAGTTATTTTCAAAGAGAGGTGATCAGATACGGTTCAATGCTACTTAATCAGATTTTTACCAGGCATTTTTTCTTTTTGCTCTTGCTGGGGAAAGAAGTACAATTGAAGTGTAGTTCACTGTATCTGAATGGTAACATGAAGCCATTACATGCATCATTTTGTAAGCAGAACTGTCAGTTTGAACCAGTGACTGTCTAGAGGTGTTTTTTATGCAGCATTCCATATTGAAACCAATGATGGTATCTTGGATTTCAAAGCAAAACATTCCATTGAAGGCTTTGAACAAATTTCAGTTACAATTTTCTGATCTCATCTTTTTTTTTTTTTCCTTTTATATTGAAAAAGAATGCTAATGTTGAGGGTAGATGTGAGTCTCTGATAGAGGTCTAGGGCAAAGCAGTTTTGAGAAACTGGCTAGGCACAAGTTCTGCCTGAGTGCCTGTTCCTACAAGGATTGATGGTAATGCAAAAAGCATTAATGATACTTTACCCAGCTATCAACAAGGAGTTGCCTGAGGTGAATAGAATTTTTCAGAACCAGCATCCAGTAAATATAGCTATAAACTACAGCCCAAAAATGAAGAGGCAAAACAGCCCAAAAGCTTACAGCACTGTCATTTCTTTAATATCAGAGTCCAAGAAGAGCCAGAATTCCTGTGCAACTTTAGGCTGATTTTTTTTTTGCTGCACAATACAACCCCTGGGCCCTGCAGGCATGACCTGTCTATTTAAGTCCTATAAATGACCTAACAGACTTTTAAGTTCTGTATAGATAATAGATGTATAATGTCGTGCATAACATATATATAAAGGGATGACATTCTCTTCTGCACCTCTTAAGGCTATAGTAGAAAATTCACAGCCTGGGGAAAGCAGGAGGCAATTGTGGGCTTAAATTAACTTGACATCTTCCTGATTCTGGTCTGCTGAAGGGGTAGCAGAGTCCGCCAGCATAGCATAGCCCTAGGAAAATGTCAAGTTGCAATATCAATTCCAGGGCTTCCCAGAGTCTGGACTTACTGCCTGTGTTCAAGCTCTGCCCTGCAGTCCTGCTGCAGTGTGGGCCCTGTAAGTTTTCCTGATGGGCACTGCTGAAACACCTGACACAGGGAGAAAACCTTCCTGCTGGCTGCTGGGCTCTGGAGAAAGCTGATGTTCTGCCATCTCAGTGTGTTTTGCAGTGTGTAATGTACCCTCCTGGTAATTGCTCAAAAAGGATATAGATTTTGTGAACACGAGGCAGAACATGCATTATTAAAATACAGACAGCTCAATTTTGCACAAAACCCTGCCAGCACAAACCAGCCACACCCAGAAAACCCCACCATCTGTGAAGGTCTGGGTAGGCTGCCACACACTGTAGTGACCACATTTGAAAACTGGAGTTTTATGTGCTCTGGTTCACTCTCACATTGTGTAACAATGAAGCTAGACATTATGAAAAAATATTTTTTTGTTTCAGATCTCCTAAGCATTCAGAAGGCCTTGGTCATCTAGGTCCTATGAGCAAGTATGAGAGAAGTGGACTCTAATAAATCACACATTACCATCCTTTATCCTACTTCTTTCCAGTTTTAAATGAAGAGGTTTAGGTCCATTTTGCTGAGTGCCCCATTTGTGATGACTTCCACTGTCCTCTCTTCTCTATGGTTCCTTCATGGAAGGTGGCACAAGAACACAGCCCAGTGGTGTGCAAGAAAGTGTCATTCTAATCAGTCAGGCTAGGCACAGCATTTTCTCATACACTCAAGACTAGCTCCAGTGTTTCCCATAACCTAAATATTAGGGTACATGTTTTTCTCCAGCCCTGGTTTGCACTCTGCACATCCTTACCCTTCCTGAAGGTGTGGGCTTCTTTTGCAGATCCCACAAGTGTCAGAGTAAAAGAAAAGAAGGAAGGCAGTGGAAGGTACTCTGTGTTCTTTCTCTGAAAGGCTGAACCTTTCTTCAGGGCCAGTATGGTTAAATGGTTTCCTTCCTCCTCTAAAAGAAATGTGTTCCTAATGAAAGAGATCCTCTTAAGGTTTGAAGTCAAGATAACTGTTTAAACAGTGACACCCATTTTGAGTAGGGAATGACTGTCACCTGAATATACTGGGTTTTACTTCTCTTTAGCCTTTTTGAGTGAGGCCAGACTGGGTTTCCTGAACTTTCTGATATCACTGCTTGTATGCAAAATCTGTTCTTACATGGAAAAGTATGGCCCCTACTGGCAGCCAATTAGCCCTGCCAGCTTGCTGTGCCTGGTAGTGCACCTCATTAGCCATTGCAAAATTCTACAGTAAATCAACTCAGTTTTCAGATTCATGCAGCATCTGTTCAGGGTGGCCCAGTGCTGTGTCCACCACTTTTTCTGCTGGCTCTGGTACAGCCTAACTGAGGACTGATTGCTTTGGTTATCAGCAGTGGCATGAACATAATCATGTCACATTGCCAGGATCTAATATGCTTTATGAGACACTGTCTGTTTGCAGGCAGGGCTGTGCTGGGCAGAGAGCAGCCAGGTGCTGGAGGAAAGGAGGTGTTAAAGCAGAGCATCTCAGTTGTGCCTGGTAGGAAGCCGAGAGCAATTTTTGAGTTCTCAGTCCTGCAGTCTCTGGTTACGTGCTCCAGGTGGAATTTTGCTCTCCCAAAAATTCATGGAAAGCTACTAATGTCAGTGGAGAATCACCTGCTTGTTTCAGATCTAAACTGAGTTGCTGTACCATCATTCACCTGCTTAGAAAGTTGAGTGTTGTAAGAAGCCTTGACCCTTCGTGGCAGGGAAGAACAATGCTCTGACTCCATGTGATCAGAAGGCTGTTTTATTATTTTGTGATACTATAGCTATTAAAGAAAACTATACTAAACTATACTACAGAATAGAGAAAGGATACTTACAGAAGGCTAGCAAGATAATAATGGAACTCATGACTCTTTCCAGAGTCTCTGACACAGCTTGTGTGACCATTGGTCAGTGATTGAACACAACTCACACCAGAGCCCAATCAGGCTCATCAAGTCAGGTAAACAAATTCCTAACACATTCCACATGAGCAAAACACAGGAGAAGCAAATGAGATAAGGATTGTTTTTCCCATCTTTGGGGCCTCTCTGCCTTTTTCATTTTCTCAGGATAAATTCCTGAGAGAAGGAATTATATTCAGTGAAATGTGAGGACCAAAGCTGAGTAACTCTGTGTTTTGTTGCAGCAGAAATGTGTGTTTTATTGTGACTTTTTAAAAGTGCCCTTAAATCCTTTGCTAAAAGCTGCTTTAAGTATGTCCATTGTTAGAAAGGGAGAGGGAGGAGATGAGAAATACAGTGTTACAGCCACATCTTTGGGTACACCAGCAACAGTAAGCACCTCTGAATCTTGACTGTTTGAAATAAAAATCCCAGAGCCTTAACTGAGACTGCAGCAGCCTGTGTGTAACCTGCCCACTCCTGGCTGGAGACAGGGAGATGTTCCTGATCACCATGAGTTTGGCCAGGGGCTTTTGCCTTCCTTGTTTACTGCAGGTAGTGTCATCTCCATCTACTTTTCTTTCTGTATCCTCTGGTCCTGGGAATAAGAGAGCTGTTTTCCATCTGGTCCATGCTACCAGGACCAGTTATGCTGTCTGCTTTTTCAAATCTCCCTCTGTCAATCTCATGCTTAATGTTCTCTTTAGCCATATGTCCTGGTTTTACCAGCTCTCCCACTTCTGTTCTTTCTCTTCCTTGCTGCAAACTTCTCAAGGATGTGCCTTCTGGGAAACAAGATATGTTTCATATATTAAGCTGGAAACTGTAGGGACTTGCTCACTCTGTTCTCAGCCGTGTTTGCCCAATAATCAATGTGAAAGAATCTGTTTTGTAGCTACCCAAGCTCACAGATTCAAACAGAGCAGAAAATCAGGCTTCAGGCTTTGGGTTTAGATTTATTTAGAATGTCAGGTCTTCAGAGCTTTGTGATACTGTGTTCAGGTGTGCAAAATGCTCAGTGCTCAGAAGGAGCTTGTGCTTCCTTCCACCTGCCTGGGACAACTCAGGTGGCAGCCTCTTGTTTTCTTTTTTCTGCAGCATCTCAGGCTATGGAGCTGCAGGTGGGAAAGGAGGGAAGAACACCATGGTGCGGTCCCACGGAGTGTCTGTGCTGGGAATTTTTGACCTCCAGAAGGATGATACACTGTATATCTTGGTGGGACAGCAAGGAGAAGATGCTTGTCCTAGTGTAAGTGATTGCCTTTCTGTTTTGCCTTCATCCCTTCTACCAATCCATGGAGTTTTGTCTTTTCACACAGAAAAACGTTGTCCTCAAGGGGTTTGGGGGCTACAGGAGTCAAGAAATAGGTACAGTTTTACTGGGAGAGCATAAGAACATGAAGCACCATGTCCCTGTGCTTGCTGCTTTTCAACATTTGGGCCCTGTTGATAATACACCACAGGTTCCTGACTGATCTGAGTATCTCAGAGCACCTGTGTGGGGGCTTGGAGGCAAAAGACAAGCCTGCCTTCCATTCCTCTGGAGATCAGTCTTCAAAGGCTGACTTTGCAGGGTTTTGCCCTTGTTCCACTATTGAGCCCAGCCCTGCCATTATCATATACTCTGCACCTCTAGAGATACCCACGCTCCCAGGGCCTGCTTGGTTATTCTCCACATGGGAATTAGAAAAACAAATCAATCATTCCTGGGTCAGTCCTGATTCTTATGTTACTAACCAACCCTTGCTGCAAATGCCTTCACAGAAAGATGGGCACTATTTGCATGCACAGTAGTTTATTAATTGTTTAGTATTCTTTGGAGGAGGATGGGGGAGTAGGACACTCTCATGGAGCAAACTAAGCATTATCTGATGAAATTTCACCTACAGGTTTGAGCTGGACATTTAAATGATGTGTGTTTCTCAGCTGATAATGGCTGGCATCCAAGAGATGAAAGCTTAGTCTGTTAGAGCAGAGAAAGGTTGAAGGATATAGACAAGTAAAAGGGGTTCTCAAGGCTGGCTGCTGAAGTAAATAATGTTAAAACTAGAATTACACATATCTACAAACAAACCATTAATATAAAGCCTTTTTGAAATGAGAAATGGCCTAACTCAAACGTCCATCCAGTGTCTTTAACCAGGACATTCCAGCTGAGGGTAATATATGGACTCATTAAATTGCAGGCCACTGTAATCTTAGTGAGAATTTATTGAGTACTAATGTAATTCTTTCATTGAGGCAAAGAGATTGCATTGACTCGTAGAGGGGACTTTTACTAGATTGGATTGTAATCAGTTATGTCTTTGCCATGAAGGATTATTTTTTATGTAATCTAGTGGTTCCTTTGGGTCATTGACTTTGTCATTTTATTAATCATTCCCACCCAACTCCAAATCAATTAAGGAGAGGGGAAAAACAGGGAAAGGAGGACTGTTAGTTCTTTAGGCAAGTCTGCACACCAAATGGTTGCCACTCAGTCTCTGGCACAACTTAGAACATATTTTGTGGTCAGCAGAATAATTTGTAATTTGAGTATGCTTTTATCAGGTTCTTCTTCCAAAAGAAAACACATACATGAAAGTATAAAGAAGCAGAAGGTCAATCCTCCTATGACAAATGTTTGTGCATTTTCCCCTAAAAGTGTTGCTGGTTTAGTAAGTTCAGTGTGCATTATATGTGCAATATAACAAGATAGTGTTCCTGAGACAAAACCTGTAAAGTAAAATAAGCCAGAAGCAAAGTTTGCAACTTGAAAATAATCGCAGCAGGGTCCTGCTTGTCATGCACTTTAGAGCTCCAATTTTAAACCAAAACAATAGTTAGGTCATAGTCCTGAAGTAGGTATAAATAGTGGTTTTATGTTGTGATTGAAATCAGTTAGTGAATTCAGGGATTTGCCTAATACAGAAAGTTGACTATGTTCAATGATAATTGATGGAATGGAAAAAATGCCAAGTAGGAAATGTGGAGGCTTTTTAGTGAGGTATTTTCATTAACAGCAGGGGAACATTGCAGTCAAAGGTGGGATTGCTGCTCTCTTGGTAGGCATTGGTACTTACAGTAAAATTGCTACTAAGATCATCAGAGATGCACATTTGCTGCTTGGCCCAACCAACAGGGGACTGGAAATGAGGTAAACAAACTTGGGTTCTCTGTCTCTGCCATTTGGCTGTCATGTGACATGGGATAGGGCACATCCTTGCCGAGTTACTCCCTTCCTCCACTTGTGAAATACAGACTGTTAGTGCTGGGAAATATTTGCAGCCAATTCTGCTACATTTTGTACATTAAAAGTTTATGGAGGTGTATTATGTGATAATAGGTATCAGCACTGAGCGTGCTTCCAAATAATTCAATTAAAAATGGCAAAAAATTCTTCTGGTGCAGGTTGAGTCAAAAAGCCAGATTCTTCTAGAAGAGCATTCATGTGGTTCTGGTCATGTAGTTTTACTGGAGGACAATTTCTTGCTTTGGGATGGTGAAGGGTTCATGAGGCCTCGGTGTGCACAAGGGAGTGGAGGTTTCTTACCTGAATTCAGACTTGTTTTTCTGTTTGCAGACAAATGATGTTATCCAGAAAGTCTGCATTGGAGAGAACAACGTGATTGAGGAAGAGATTCGTGTGAACAGAAGTGTCAGTGAATGGGCAGGAGGAGGTGGAGGCGGGGGTGGTGCCACTTACATATTTAAGGTATGGAAACACAGTCCCCACACACCTCCAGCATCAACACATCCTGCCACCTGCCTCTGAAAAATCCCTTATGCACCTCAGGGAGAGGGTCCACAGAGTGACTGACCTCTGGGTATCCTTAATTTCCACTGGAGGGATGTAGGGATCTGGGCTGGCCCTTCACACTTCTTTGAACTGCTGTTCAATGTGTCCACATTTGTTTCAGTAGCTTGGAGTATCCTTTACAAACATAATGAGGTGAACTGGGTTGGTTTGTTTTTTTTTTTTAATAAAAACTGAGATGCTGAAGCATAGTTCTAGAGCAAAGGGCAAATTCTGCAGGACTTCATTCAATTCTGGCATGTGAGACTTCAGCTATAGATTTAGCCTGACAAGGAGAGTTGAGGATAGCCTGTATGTTTTCTGTTGGCAGCCCTGTAGCTGTGGGCCACTGATGTTTCCTGTCCTGTGCTAGCTGAGACAGTACTCATTCCAAACACTGGTCTCAGGGGAGACACTGTGCAGAGCAGTGCTCCTTAGCTGTTTCATTTGATAAGAGTCATCATATAGGACATTACAGGCTTTCTAAGAGCCTTCACCATGGCAGATACAATTCATAGAGCTACTGACACTGCTTTTTTCTGTAGCAGAACTTGGTAGGACTATTCTTTAATTTTCTAATCATTAATTTTCTGGGTGTGGGTGCATAAATAATGCAATGACAGTGTACAGTGCTGAGCAGTCCTAGATGCCTGCTTGGTGCAACATGCAGCAACTATCATGTGGCTGAACTTCCATTTACATGCCTGACTCAGTCTGAACATTGCCTTTATTTCTGAATTTGTTAAGATGGAGAACGGAGAACCAGTCCCCTTGATAATTGCAGCAGGGGGTGGTGGCAGGGCCTACAGGGCCAAAACGGACACATTTCATCCAGAAAGACTGGAGAATGATTCCTCTGTCCCAGGGTTGAATGGAAATTCAGGAGCTGCAGGTAAGGAAAGTTTATTCCTTTTAAAAAAACCTTTGTGAATATGTGGTACTCCCAGGTTCCTCCTCCTCACAAGAAGGTGAGGCAAAACTCATGAAAATACATGTTCAGGGGGAACAGAGGGTTATAACAGATACAAATAGAAGGTACCCACAGTGCTGGATACTTGGGGTAAATAAGGGTATCAGAGATGGTATAGGCATAACAGTGGCTACATTCTCCCAAAATAATGCAGTACCTCTCATAAACAGTTGTTTGATTTTTGATGTGGGAGTTTGCAGTGCCATTGTGATTGTCCTGGTCCCTGCACTGTTTTGTGCTGTGTGGACATACTCAGAGTTTCTCTGGCTTATGCAGAAAGAACATAATTGCACCATGTCCAGAAGTCTCTGTGCAGAGACCTTGGACTGAGCAAGCAGCAGAGCTGAAAGTGAGTCACTGGTAAGTATGTTGTGTGGAGAGCAGGAATGGGATATGTTTTCACACCCCTTACTGAATAAATTCTGTTTGTTCTACTTTAGAACTGGCATTTTTTTCTTTTCAAAAGTGTTTTAGTCAAAGAGAAGGGAAAGGCTCTGTAAACAAGAAAGAAGTGGTTGGGAGAGTAGGTAGGGATATTTATTTACCTTTTCTGTAGAAAATACTCATCCTTGGATGGTAGGTGAAAAGAGGTGCAGATGATGACTTTCAGCTGAGATGTTTTGAATGGGTGCTTGTCCTGCAGATCCCTGCAGTGTTTTTTACACAAAAAGTAACCCCTGGCTGTGCCTTTTCTCTTCTCTCAACTGCAGGTGGTGGAGGTGGCTGGAATGATAACACTTCCTTCCTGTGGTCAGGAAAATCCTTGCTGGAAGGTGCTACTGGAGGAAGATCCTGCCCCCAGGCCATGAAGAAGTGGGGGTGGGAGACAAGAGGGGGTTTCGGAGGGGGTGGAGGGGGGTGCTCCTCAGGTGGAGGAGGCGGAGGATATATAGGTAAAGTGGCTTCGTGTTCAAGGTGTCCCTTCCCCTCCTTTAGTGCTAATGAGCAGCAAAATGCTGATGATAACTCTCCTGTAGCTAGCATATTTTGACTGTTATGTACTAGTATGTCTGTGTGTTGCCTTTTTAGCACTAGCTGAACTCATTCAGGCTTTGAGCAAAGAGCCAGATGCCAGTCCTTCAGCTGCGGCCCTGGCTTTGCGCTCTGCAAAATGTGACATTAAGATCCTGCTGTGGTTCCTGAGCTTTTCATGGTGGGGTGACAGTGCTGGAGCAGGAGGAGCCACAGCTATGTGCTCCCGTTGCCAGCACCTGTGTTTGGAGGACTTTGGTCCTGGAGACTGGCAGCCAGGCTTTATGCCAGGGGAAAAACTCAACTTCTCCCCTGCCCTGCTCTGGGTGGTCCTGCACAGGTGGTCTCTGGGGGCAGAGGCTCAGGCTGCCAGCCAGCACCCCTCTTAATATGACTTCAGTCAACAAGGAGCTAATTTCATGTGCCTCTGTGTCTCAGGGCAGCTGTCAGATGGCATTATGTTGATTACAACTGGTGTGGGCCAGATTCAAGATCTCTACTAACCCACAGTCTCCTGGGCCACATAGTTTCTGCAGCCATCTGCACTGTGGTGGACTCTTTAACCCCTGGTTCTCCACAGCTTAAATCAACTATATGGTAGACTAGAAATCTTGAGAGGAAGTAATGAGTTTAAATGATTAAGTGCATGTTTTGTACCAATGTTCCTGTGTAATGCTTCTTTTTCCAACAGAATGACTCACATGATGTTTTTGCTTTATTTCACTGAAGACAATTTAAGGGGAAAAGCTATTTTTGGGTGGGGTGGGGGATATCGTTGCATGCTTCAAGTACAAAATATGTGTTTCTAATATTTGTTATCTATTGCCCACACTTTGCTTCTGGTATGTTCTATATGCTCAAGCACAAATGAGCAACTCATAAATTCCTTCAGTCCCCACTCCTGGTGGACCACCCTGATTTTAGGGTGCAAAGGAGAGGAAGGATATCAGATTATTCATTCTCTCTTCTGACACAGTACATACCTTGACCAGCAAGGGCACTAACTTAGCCCTGGAGTACTGGTGCTTTCCAGTCTCTTGGCTACATAAATTTTAGCAAGGGCTTGTATGTTTCACAGCATCCAAATGGTTAAAGATGGAGTTTGTGCCTCAGTTTGCAACAGTCTACCTAAACAGAGCTAATTGGTTGATTGTCACAAGCTTTGTTATTAAATTGAAGTTCTAGAGATAAAGTCCCGTAGTTCATGCCACAACTTGCTAAATATTCCCTATATAAGAAATGATTTAGTTTTTCTCTTTTTTCATTTGGATGCCTCCCATGCATGTTGCCATGTTTATCTGTGTTTTATTGTTTTATCAGCCTCAGTCTGTTAAGGTAACTTCTGGTTTGACATAGGTGGCAATGCTGCAGTGGACAATGACCCAGAGATGGATGGGGAGGATGGTGTGTCCTTTATTAATCCAATTGGTACTTTATACACTCCAGCACTTAAAGGTATTCATATTGGTCAGAAGTCTTCTCGTGGGCTTATTTCATTTTAAAAATAGTAGGACCCCTTACAACCTTTTGAGGTACAGCTCAGTGTCATGAACATGAGGAGGCAGAAAGTATATAAAATACAGTGGAGAATAGACAGAAGTAGCAGGAAAAAAAAAACATCAAGCCTATTAGGAAACACTCCCAGTAGTACAGTCTACCAGCCTACAGAATAATTTTGGACAAGGAAAGTTATAACAGAACCTCACAGCTCAGATCCTTTAGGAAAGAAACAGACAAAACACCTGACTTTCACTAACAAGCAAGTTCCTTAGAGCATCCCTTGGTAAAATATCCAGGTGCTGCCCAGCAGTGCATGGGAATGATAAATACTGCCACTCCAACCTGTGTTTTCCCAGAAGTCATTGTCCTTAATATGTTTGCAATATGTTCAGAAAACAACAAAAAAAATCTACTCATTAAAAAAAAAAAAAAGAAGCTTCCTTTAGAACAGCCAGAAGTATTTTCAAATACAGATGCACTCTGGCCTGGTGGATTCAGCCAGAAAGTTTTGAAGATAATGCAGTGATTAATCTTGGAGAGAGTAAAGGCCAGGAAAGAAAAGGGTGAACCCAAGGAAATTATAAGAATGGTCTTTACAGTAATTAACTGAGCTTCTTGATTCACTCCATAGTGACAGAGGGGCACGGAGAGGTGGAAATTAGGCTGCACCTTAACTGCAGTCACTGTGAGATGGACGAGTGCCATGTTGATCTTGAGACTCAAAAAGTCATTTGCTTTTGTGAGCCAGGCACAGAGTTGGCAGAGGATGGTGTGTCTTGCACAGGTAAGTAGGTGTGTGGGGTACTGCTGACATGGGGGACAGAAAATGTGTGGCCAAAGGCTGTAGTTTGGACTGTAAGACATCCTGAAAATGCTGCCTAATCTTTCTTAAACCTGGAAAGTTACTTTATTTTGTGCTGGTGTATGCTGCAGAGCTATTTTGCCAGGGTATAGCCTCATCAATGCTGAGGACTGGGGCACTGAGCAGCAGTGCTGCTTTGCTCTACAGTTTATGTTTGGCATCCTGGGCAGATCTGAGCGGAGTCAAATTTTGTGCCTGCTTGTGCTGGTGTTCAGAGTCTGCTCTGAAATCCTGAAAGTTTGCTCGCTGAAAGAATTTTCCAGCTGAACTTAAATTTCAGACCAGTTCTTTAAAAAAAAAATAAATGAAAAAATGTGCAAGGTGAAGGAAAATATTATTCTTGTGGAATTGGACATTTAAGGTAAAGGCTCAGAAACTGTGAGAAATTCTGTGCAAGATTTCTCTTAGAAAAACTAAATACAATGCCTGTACTTGCCTTTCTTTCAAAACCAGGTGCTCAGAGCTCCATTACTGGGTTTGCTTCCTACTCTTGTGCAGCAGTTAGAGCAGGTCACCCCAGGGGTTTGGGATCCTGCTTTCAGCTTTGTCACTGGCATGGGAAAATTGTTGTGTTTTTACCATTCCTGTCTGTAAGATGGGTAAAAAGTATGGTCATTTTGTCAAGGTGAAGTAAACCTTAATAGCATGATCCCACATGAGGATGCAGCTTCACTACAGTCATCAGCTTTTTCTGCCTGGATTACATGCATTTAGGAGATGATATACTGCAGTCCTCCTGCTTTTGCTGTGATTTGGCATTGATAGCAGCACTTTAACCCTAACAATGTAATGCTCTTTCCACCTCCCCCAACCTCCTGCCCCTGCTTTTTATGGTCTTGTTTTCCCACCCAGGGAGTTCACATGTTAATTCATTGGTAGTGAACCATCTGTTTTAATGGCTTGATATTAATTGAGGAAAGTGAAACAATGAGGTATAAGAAGTCATAGATCCTGAGAACTGGTCATGCCAGAGGTTGCTCCTACACTATTGGAGCAGCAGATGGGTAAATGGAAAGAAGAGCAGAAAAAAATTTGATGGGAAAAAAGTGGCTCCTGGAAGATAATTTCAAATGTGTAATTCCTTCTTTCTGTTGCAGCTGAGCCAGTGGTTCGTCTCCCTTTCTCCTTGGTCTTGTCTGTAGTGACTTCAGCACTGGTGGCTGCTTTAATTTTGGCTTTTTCAGGAATCATGATAGGTGAGTGTTTCTCTGCAAAAGATATTTTCATATAAGGGCTGCATCTGAGCTAGGGATAATTGGGCCCTGAGAGGCAAAAGGATTCAGGTTTTGAGCTACTGCTGTATTTAATGACACCTTCCCACACACATCTTCAGATTTCTGTAGTTGTTTCTAGCAACAATGACCAACTCGAGGAGCCTTCAGGTACTGACTGCATCTCAAAAGAGACTTTATTGTTTGTGTTGTACTTTGCAGCTGCCAGAACACAGCTGCTTCTGGTTTTTGTTAGATCTGGTGCTGTTTAGTGCCTAAAAGCTTTTTTATTTGTGTGCCTATGTACAGTTTTCACCTCTTAATGTGTGACATTTAAGCTTAAACTCTCACATAGGTTCCTCTTTCACAAACTGTTACTTAGTAGGATGTGGGTATTCTTGGCATTTTTATTTGAAATTCTAAAAGGTATTTTTCACCTTTTCGTGTTCATATTTTAAACAATCTCTCCCCTGCATTTGGTGCAAGCAGAATAGATTTGAATCAATGAAAAGAAGTCAGAGATTCAAACCACGGCTTTGCCACCTTTCTTTGTCCACAGTGTGTGTGGTCTGAGGAAGGAGAGGGATGAACCTAGAGAAGGAAATTAGATTTGCACAGCTGTTTCGCTTTGAAGAATTTCAGGAGTTATCAGCTGCATGCACATGGTCCTACATCCATGATTCCTGTCCTGACAGTACCTTTTTACAATGACTAAATACTTCTCAGAAGTGGAAGAGTAATCCTCTTTCCATCCAATGAGCCTATCATTTCCATCTCAGGAAAGGGCAACGATTTAAAAAATCAAAGCAAAGGCAATGAGGAGGAAAATGGAGGACAGGAAGGGTTTCTGGATAGGTCATTACATCCATCTGCCTTTGCAAGTGCATGTTTACCCCTTAAATTTTTCCCCTGAGCAACATCTGCTAGAGAAGATGCAATAACTATTACCGTCACAGTCTTTGGGCTCAATCCAGCTCCCACAGAAATCAATAGTGATTTAACCTGCTCATGATTGTCATCTTCTTTTGGAAAAAATCCTGCAATATCACTTACTATTTCAAGGCATATCCTCAGGATGTCTTCTTTCAAGGTGTGGCTTTTAATGGTGTTGCAGACGTATCAGTGAAGTGATGCAAGGAATGTAATATTCCATAAACTGACTTCAAATGTGGTCCTACTCTGATGTTTAGAAAAAGAGGAAGTTTTGGAAAATTAGCTATTTTTTATGTACTGTGTGTTATTCTGAGGAAACAGCTTAGGCTATCCATTTTGAACAATATGATGCAATAATTCATTTCAGACTTTAATCACTTCTGTGTGATTTAGGAAAGTCGGTTATACCCCACCTCTCACAAGTTTCAAACTGGACTTGTATTTGGAAGGTCTGGTTAAACTAAATATAGCATTAAAAAAATCATAACTCTGAGATCTCTCCAAGTGAAATTCATTTTACTTTTTCCAGACAATCCATGAGCAAGCCTGTTTCTTCATAAGATGTGTAAATCAAAGGTTCCTGGATATCTTCAGATCCCATTTCCTATCTGTAATTATTTGATGTACAGAAATATGCCAGTGTCACTGGCTGGTTTGATTCCCTGAAGTCTGGCCACACCACAGTGAGTCCCAATGAGAAGGGCTGTCCCAAATCCGGTCTCTGGACGTGGTTAACTGTGTTCTCCGTGTTTAGTGTATCGCCGCAAGCACCAGGAGCTGCAAGCCATGCAGATGGAGCTGCAGAGCCCAGAATACAAACTGAGCAAGCTGCGTACCTCCACCATCATGACAGACTACAACCCCAACTACTGCTTTGCAGGAAAAACCACATCCATTAGTGACCTTAAAGAGGTGCCTCGAAAAAACATCTCCCTCATCCGGTAAATTCATCTTTGCCTTCCCCGTCCTTCATGTTGTGCACCCACATATCCCAGATCTCCTAGAGAGGTGTGAATGCACAGCTTTGTGCAAATTCTTGTGCACTTTTAGGTTCATACCCCTTCTCATAAGATGTAAAGCTGCAGTAGTTAGGCTCATGTGGAGGGGGACTAGATTTTGGCATCCGCCTTGACCTTCTACAGGTGCAGTGTTCATCTCCTGGGATTGTGAGGAGAACTGAACAGTCATCACCAGTAATTCAGTTCCATCTTTTACAGGCTTTGCAGTAAATGGCCCATTGCCATGAGCTGATGAAATTCTGGGATGGCTGAAGCTTGTAGGAGGCTCTTTAAAATTTTTGATGGGATCTTTGGTAAAGACAATGACATCCTTAAGTGAAATAGCAAGGAAAGGAATGGGTTTGAAAATGCCAGACAGTGTTAAAAAGACAGGGATATAAAGCCAGCAAGATAATCACATCTAGATGAGAACTTCTGAAAAGCTTTGAAGTGTCTTTTAAGAAAAACTTGAAAATTCTTGCATACTTTGCTCTACTGCAGGACACTTGTGAATGTGACAGTACCCTGGTACCATGCAGTGTTAAACAAAAAAAAAAAAAAAAAAANGAAAAAAAAAAGGGGGAAGCAGGAGTCCTTGGAAAATTGGAAAGCTTAAGGTCCTGAAAAAAATTTATGCTCAGAGCAGTCTATGCAGTCTGCAATGTTTTGCTGTCTCTTATCTCATTCCCCCTTACCTGCATGTCTTCCTGGACTGCACCTGGAGGTTTCCAGTGTATCCTGTGCTGCTGCTTCCTTTGTCACTTGGACTTCGAAAGGATTTTTGAAGTGTGGCAAGCAGATAGCAGAGGATACAGCAGGGAATTAACAAGGGAAGGGGAAGTGTGGTTTTTGGAAGGAAGGTGAGTTATGAGCTGTAAAGATCTGGCTTATCCCCTCAGTTCATAACAGGTTGGTCAGGCAGAGCCAAGAATGGTGTCTCAAGCTGATACCTACAAAATGTTATTACACAAAGTGGTTGAGTCACAGGCAACACGAGTCCTCAGTGTGGTTTCACTGCCCAGACTGGTCCTATCCTGGCAAAACTACAGACAGAGCTTGTGGAACAGCAGAGCAGATTGTTCCTCCTTGATCATATGGACGGGAGGGCAACAGCCCATGCAAAAGCAGTCCACTGATACAGCAGAGAACAGAATCAATGCAGCCCTCAGCCCAGACCTGGCTCAAACAGGAGAGTGCATGCTGTAGCAGAGCTTTATTGAGAGCCTTTTCCCCAGACTGGGATGCAGGAATGCCTCTTAGAGGCTGGAAATACTGTGCAGCCCATGCAGGGTTAAGAGGGACTCAGGATTTGGGGTGCAGCCTCATCCTCTGCCACATTTCACCATGTCATTATGACAGGCCACTGATGTCAAATAGCTGTTGTTGTACCAGTTGATTTAACGTTAAGAGAGTGAGGACTGGATAGACAGGTATGCAAATTCTGTATCTCAAGGACATGGGACAGGATCTATTGTATGATTACTCTTATTCCTTTCTCTTTTTCTTGCAATCTTATTCAAAATAAAACTGTAAGTTTCATAACATGATCACTGCCAGAAACAATTCTCAGCACAAATTCCTAGAGCTGAGTGCTTTACAAAGCACTGTCATCACCATTTACTGGCTAAGGTACTTGCCCAGAATCACACAATAAATCAGGAAAAGTTATTTGGTTTAGAATTCAGGTCTTTTGAGAATCATTGTGCCTCCTAGTTTCTTGCTCAATGTTTTGTTTAATGGTGATGCAGAAATATCAGGGGAACTGTTAATGTGTTTAGGGTGTGTAAACACCAAGACTAAAGTCCTGTCTTTATTGATCTGTTTTGGAGCACCCACCACTGAGCACTGATATCAAAGCCATAGATGAGTGCTCTCTGTTATGTGCTGCAATGTCAGCAGCTTGACTTCACTGGGGAATGTTCACTTCCATGGATTGCTTTCCCTTCCAATTAAATAAAATGTAGGTCCATGAAAGATCTCACCAAGGTCTGGTGAGATCATATTGTCAGTATCCAATTCTCCCTGTTACACTGCCATTGTGCGAAAATTGTGAGCCCATTCTGTGAGCTGTGTCCACAGTGTTATAATGTGTGTTCTCTGTAGTAAAACCTTCTTGTCTTCTCTGGTCTGTCCAGGGGTTTGGGCCACGGAGCCTTTGGTGAGGTATATGAAGGTCAGGTGGCAGGGATCCCCAGCGACCCCACTCCCTTGCAGGTGGCTGTGAAAGTAAGTGACAGTGTATAAGTTATTGTGATGGTTTCATGCACCTTTCACCCAAGAGTCCCAATGCATTATAACAATGAAGATGAATGAAGCATTGCTATAAGTCCTGAAGGATGTGGCTAGAAATATTGCTGCTCTGTTGCAACACTTTAATCCATCACAGCAATGGTACAGTTTGTAGGATATGGGTATGTGAGACTACTAAAAGAGGTCTGTGAATAGTAAATAGGCAAAGATTTCCCACAGAGCCACAGTAGGCTGCAGGAATGAGAACTAAATCCATCCTCTGTCCATCCTCCCCATGCTACACCTGGCTGGTAATGGGTGCCAAAAGTCTCCACAGGGCCAAAAGCTGCTGGCACATACATCAAAGACCCTGCAAGTAGGAGATGGCTGATTTTCCAGGGATCTCACCTCTCCCTTACAGGATGGATATGCATTGGATGTGAAGCTAAATCCTTAGAGACCCCAGTAGACTTCTCCAAGCCTTCAGCAGTCTAGCTGGCTTGTTTTCTCTTAGAGATTACATAGCAGCACAGTTCTCCTGCTGGTTATAGATCCCAGTCTTGCTGGAAGGTGAACTGCAGAGATCTCAGGAGCTGTGATCTCATTCCTCATCCTTTTTACAGCAGAGTCCCATATGTTGAACACTTCTCTGTGCACTCTTGGCTGTTTCCTTTGCTGGGAGGAGGATGACAGTGGCATTGGTGAGCCAGTTCTGATATTTGCCTTTCAACAGGCTTCACAGTCTAGTTTAGCAATGCTCCAGTGGTTGTCTTAGGGTGAGGTTTCCTCTGAGAAAGAAGGATTGGTGCAGACAGTGTTAGTGCCAGGTGTTCTAATTGATAAGTTGAAGTATCTTCTCCTTGTCAACCTGTTCTTTCTTTTCCAGACATTGCCAGAAGTGTGTTCAGAGCAAGATGAGCTGGACTTCCTCATGGAAGCTCTCATTATTAGGTGTGTATGAATCACATGAACATCATTTGTGTAGGCTTGCAAAGCCCAACAAATAAAGAAAAAAAAAAAGGTTCTTCATAGGTGGTGTCCTCTCAGCCCATCTATACAGTAGTTTTAGCACAAATAGAATAGGCATTACCATCCTTTTCTGTTCGTCTTACAAATGAAGAGGCACCAAATGATTAAAGGTTAAATTTTCAAAAGGATCCACATTGGTTTTCATTACCCAAAGTGAAAAATTTAACGCCCAGATTTTAGAATTGATAATAAGATTTTTTTAAATTTCTCTTAGAGACGAGGACATACTTTAGGAATTTGGATTTGACTAGTCAGAACTAACAGGTGACATTGACTTTATGCTTCTGTCATGTCATGTGTCAGTGTCTGAATCCCAGAATCCATGGAACTACTTTCCCATCACATTTGAGAGGTGGGGAAATAAGGAAGTATTAGAGACTTGCCCTCAAGAAACATCCCCCAAAAGCAGATCCCCATGCCAGTGTGTTACTTAGAACAACATTGCCCTAGCTTAAACTTCTGCCTCTTGGATGGGAAAAATTAAGAGCAGACTTTTCTCTGTTATCAGACATGTTCTGCTTCCTATGCCCCAAAAGTCTTGCTGTAGCCTAAAAAGAATGCAGAAAATTATTTCTGGGAGAGGAAAAGCAGCCAAAAGCCACTGCTTCCCCACCTGTGTCTGTCCCTACACTATCCAGGCAGACACAGAATGCAGGGGTAGGGCTTTAGCTTTATCCAGTTGCCCTACCTTTGAGATTTGTTATTTTCTGGGGAAAAAAAAAAATTCCCTGCAACAAAAAGATTCGAATGTTTACTACTACTGTGCTTTTTGGGTCAAAGTTGCTCCACAACTGGGTGTCCCTGTCTCCACAGCAAGTTCAACCACCAGAACATCGTGCGCTGCATCGGGGTGAGCCTGCAGGCCCTGCCCCGCTTCATCCTGCTGGAGCTCATGGCTGGGGGAGACCTGAAATCCTTCCTGAGGGAGACACGCCCTAGACCGGTGAGGAAAGAGTAAATTGTGTTTTATTTAGACAGCTGCTGCCACGAGGCAAACACTTAGCTATATGCAGGTAGTATTTCCCAGCATTTTAGATGGTCACAAAACTTATGTTGTTATAAGACCTCTGTGGAGACAGGAGCCATGAGAAGAGGGAACTGATGCTGCTGGGGCTATGCAGAGGTGCCTCATCCCTGGACTTTGCTAGATAACACTGCAGATACTACCTAAAGAAAGAACAAAAGCAAAGTCTAAAAAAATAAATGTTAAACTCAGCTCTTACCTTCTTCTCACCAGTTGGGGGCAGACTGGGGGGAAATGTTGAGCTAGTAATATTTTAAAAATAAACCTGTTATTTAAACTGCTGATCAGATGCATTTCTATGGATATCTGTCAGTTCAAATTTGGCGTAGGCAAGGAGACAATCCGGCCTGGAGCTGTCAACTTTATAGAAAATATCTTTAGTCCAGAGTTTTAAAGATTTTCCCTACTGAAATCAGCATCAATACGAAGAGACAGTCAACTAGAAATGTGGAAGAAATAAATTATGACTTCTAGAGAGAATTCAGTATTTTGGAAGAATAAAGATTTCTCTGAGTCCCTGGGTCAGAAAGTCACACAGATATTGCTGAAGTTTAAGGCCAGGGCCCAGCTTCATACTTTGTCTCCAAGTTCAACAGAGGACAAAATGCTGCATTTTATCAGTACAAGAGAGAGACAAATTTGCTCTAAGAGATATCAGTAAGATTCTTTCTTGAGGCATCTGGAAACAGATCAACTTTTTTATTTTTTCCATGCAGTGTGGTTTTCAGACATATAAAATGGTCTGTGAGACTCAGAAGCACTGCAGTCTTGAATAGGTTGCAATAAAGTGGCTCCTTCCTGGATAAGGAGGCTAAACACCCAGAAAGGAAAGTCTGAAATCTGAGCAAGCAGACTTTATAAATACAGGTTGTTTTTCTGAAGCACCTAGAGATTCTCCTACAAAGGCTGAACTTGGTGGTAGGTGAATGGGGAAATTCATGTTCTGCAGTGTGGTCTCCACTCTCACCCAGTGCAGTGTAAAATGGCACAGACAAGATATGCTGCCAGGTAAGAGCTTTGTGCAAAACTGCCAGGCCAGGCTGTGCAAGTTGTGGGAAGGGGCAGGTGAAACATGATGAGGTTTGGCTGCTTAATTTTGAGAAGCCAGCTCAGTGATGCTACAGATCTTGTCAGGATCTACCAAGAACACTAGTCCTGCACAGCAGGAATTTTTACCTACTTGCAGTAATGTCAGCCAGCTGCTTTTGTAGATGAAACAGCCCTTAATCTTGACAAGATGAAGTCAAGGGAGCCTTCTGATCTGAGGAGGGTTTTTTCTGTTTGGCCCTACCTCAGTCATGAGTTCTTCCTTACCACGACTTCTGTTCCTGTCAGCAGTAGCTCTGTGCAACCCTTGTGAAAGCCCATGGCAGAAGAAAGCTGATGGTTCACTCCATTGCTTCCTTAGTATTTCTCTTTCTGACTTCACAGTTGCTCCTTCCATTCCTCTTCTTTCCTTGGTGTCTTGGTTTGGAGAGACAGGTGTCTGCTTAAGGAGGGCAGGAGCCTCCCCTGAAATGGAAAATGTAAACCCCCTCCCTCCAAATTATTATAATTTTGAAATTAAAAGGCTCTCAGGCAAAGATATGGGAATAGGAATAACAGTTCTCTACTAGGAAAACCAAAAATACAAATTCAGTAGTACAAACAAACAAAAAAAAACCCAAAAAAAAACCAACACCACTGACAGAGAATACAACCTGACACACTGTGGGTCAGGGTGGTGGTAACAGTCCTGTTCAGTAGCAGTGGCTGATCCTCCTGGAGAGGCAGATGTGGTTCTCTAGGAGCAGTGATCCTGTAGAAGGGTGGAGTTTTCCTCTGAAGGTCCAGTGGTGGTGTAGATGGGCCTGGTCTTCCTCTGGGAATCCAGTGGGAAAAGGCTGCTCTGGTGTTCCAAGTCTCAGATTGTATCCAGGTAGGAATGCTTGGCTCCTCCCCCTGGGTGGAGCTTCTCCCAATGGGATGATGGAATTTTTATCAATCATGCAAGTGACACTCACTGGCCCATTAACAGAAGATATTTCCCAGAGGGAGGGCTGGTTGTAGGAGAGATAAAGAAAACTGCCCAATTAACAGAAGATAACTGCTAATAGAATACACACCCCCATTTCCAACCTAAGATACTTGTCTTTCCTGACCTCTTTGAGGTTACCTGAGACTGACCATAACAACTACCAGGCACAAGGCCTGTTCCTGTCAGCTTGAAGATTCTCCCTGGTTTCTGCATTTAGCTTGTTCCCAGGAGTGAAGCAGACCTTGGATTGATGTCTCTGTTTTCTGCTTCATCCCATGCCTCCCACACTTTGGGAAAGCTGAGCTTCAAATGCAGATGGGCAGTTGCGAGCTGGAACTGATTCAGAAAAGCAGTTTCCATTCCCTCTTTATCAGCTGGGTGAGCGTGGGCAGCCTGACTCTGTGTGGACACAGATCCACACGATTTTGCTCCATTCTAATACCCTCTTTCCCCTTGCCTTGCCCTGCTTCTGCAACCATCCCATGTGGTGTCTGCCTGGCAAGAATGACAGGGTAATTCATTATCTGGCTGCTGGGGCAGCTTCTGAGGGGCCAATGGCACCTGTGAGTGCTGAGAAATCAGCCTCTGGTGCGTTTTTGACTGCTGGCTCACAAACTAGCAGGCAAGGAGACTATGACTGATGAGAAATGAGATGTGTGCAGGGCACTGTGCTCTGTGAAGTATGGGATCAGCCCTGGAAGTGGATTTACCCTCTGCATACACTCGAGGTGTGACAGAGTCTCTGTACATAAGGCCTGTGGCTCAGTGCTAGTGGATGTATCTTTGCACTGCTCTTAATGAACCCTGAGCTGCTTTGTTCCTCCTATTGCTCATTCAGGGAAGACAGGCAGAAGGTAGGCAGAGCAGGCTGGATGTCTAGCTTTTCAGGGCCATTAAAGGAAAGGAAAGACAAGGGACAGGGCAGGGTAAAGAGGCTTTGATGAGCTTTGCTTCCAAAAGGAATTAATTGAACACAAGCCCTATCTGACTGACTGGGTGGCAGAGATGCACTTCTTACTCTGCAGTAAGCACCATTATGAATTACTGCCTTTCTCCTTATTTTCTTTCCACTTTTGTATTTTCCAGCTAATTTCTTTTGCTACCTTGTCCTTCCCACCTACTTTTGCTTTCAGCCAAAGTACAAAAAAGATATTTACATGTTCAGTCTCTACCTTCATCCCTCAGTTGCTCTTTGCACTTCCTTGCCAGTAACATCAAATTAATTTGCTAGTTTCGGATAGACTTAAGAGAAGTGTGAAAGACATTAACTTGGCACTAATTCCAAGGCTTATGGAAAAAGAAAACACCATGCTGGAGAGACCACCAGTTGCCACTAGCCAGCTACGACCTGTGTGGCTTGGAACAAGACACATGCAGCACATTGCCATGCACTTGGACACTGAAAAGCAGGAAAGGGAGCAGAGGGAATGGTGAAGGAGAAGGTGAATGAAGGGAAGGGGGGACTTAAGGCATTGCAAGGGACATGAAATGGAAAGCTAAAGCAACTGCAGGAGGTATCAGAACACAGGATCAAACTTAATGAGAGATGGAGATGCTGCCAGCACTGTTGCATGTTGTTCATCTGTGTTCTTCATGTAAAAAAAGAAGTTTCAGGTCAGCCAACATGTAATGATTTTTCTGGACTCTAAGCAAGAATGATCATATCTCCATCCAACACCACTGATACAAGAGCAGTGATTCTCATGGAATATGTCAATTTATGCCAGCTAGGTCCCCTCCATAAGGTTCAGATTCATAATTCCCCATGAGCCCATGGCTGACAGCCCTGAAGGCTTTCTCTGTTCCATTTCTAATAGAGTTTCATATCTATTACAGGATTACCTCTTCCCCCTCATCTTCAGAGAGGCAACCTGGTAAATTCAGAGACTCCTAGAATCGGAGCCTCAGCTCAGTGGGAGCATTGCAGAATTGTCCATTCTGGGAGGTTTAGTGCTGATGTTTCTCACACACAGCACAGCAATCAAAGCCCAGCTCTGGGAGAGAAATCAAATATGGATAAATGATTCCCCTCCTTTGTGCTGTGCAGCCTGTTGCACAGAGCAGTGATTACACTGAACAATACACAGAATTTCATTCACCTTTAGCAAGATTCAGCCTCACCTGGGAGGTGTCACAGCAGTGGTTCCAGCATGCCCACTGCCCTGAGCAGTGGAGCATTGCAGCTGGCATCATCCATTCATCTGGGGAGCAAAAGCTGTAAAGTGAATCCTTTGGTGTGTCTCAAGGCTGCCCCCTTGCAAAATGAATCCCAAACCTCCATTTTTCAAACAAATTACATGGCTAAATTGTCCTTGGCTGGGCAGTCACATCTGTTTTAGGATTGTATTTAGCCAAATAAAAGGTGGAAGGAATTCATCCAAGGAAGGAAAGGAAAACAAATTTAAAAAAAAAAAAAAAAAAAAAGGAAAAAGTGAAAAAAGCTATACAGTTCAAATCAGCTTGTGGCTTCAGCCTACAGACTGCTCTGCAGTATAGCCTGAGTCTGAAATCGATTGTAGAGTAAAGAATTGGGCTTTTTACTCAGTTTTCACTTCAGGTTTCTGACCCTTGCTCGAAAGAGCAGGGAATGGGTAGATTGAGATATTAATTTCCCCTTGGTTTTGCCCTGCAAGGGAAAAAGAAGATGTGCATTCTTTCTTACTGTAGCCATCTTGTGTAGCTGGTGAGTCACTTTAACTCACAGAGGTAAAAGAGATTATTCCCCCTTCCCCACAAAATGGCAGGGAAAGAGCTGCTTTATGTTTGCAGAAAATAGTTATTCTGTAAAGAGGAAAGTTTAAGGGGACATGCAGTCCAATGTTTTAAAAAATCAGTGAAGTATATATATACAATGAACTATATTGTGTAAATAATAAAATATAGGCAGGTGGAACAAGATCACATTTTGCTTTATGGCCCTGCATTGAACAAAACAGGCTTTGTTCACAGAGAGATGCACCATTTTTCAATTATTTCATTAGTCAAGTATTGAGGCTAGGTTTTTTTTTTTCTAATATCTTTAGAAGACATTAAGTTGGGTTTTTTGTGGGGTTTGTTTTGTTTTGGGGCTGTTTTGGTGTTTGTTTGGGGTTTTTTTGGGGTGGGGTTTTGGTAGGTTTTTTTTTTTTGTTTTTGTGGGGTTTTTTTTGTTTGTTTGTTTTTTTGTTTTGGTTTTTTTTTTGTTTGGTTGGGGGTTTTTTTTGTTGTTGTTTGGGTTTTTTTGTTTTTTTGTTTTATCAGCCAATGACCACTGTTTAACTCCTGGCTGCTGCAGAGCCAGGACTTATTTCCAGTCCCAGTTTGCAGTGGTTTAGATCAGGTGGGATGGCCAGCACAGCATGGCATGCAGCTGGAGACACATTTCATTACAACAGATGGGTTGGAGAGCCAGTCCCTGCCACTGGAGAAGCTGTGCTGATTTGTGCACTGGTGTGAGAGCCCCAAGGGCAGGTGTGCCTTTTGGGGACCAGGCTGACTGGTTGGTGTCTAAGAGAGAGCCAAGGAGTGTGATAAACTTGTTTGATCCAATAACTAAGGCTGATAAACACTTAGCCATGAAATGGTTGTTGTGGTATGAGCAGTCATTGCCACTCAGGTGTTTCTCATCACTCCATGGCAGCAGCACTTTCCCTTTCCCCCACAGGACTGGCCACAGGGATCACTGAATCTGCCACAGGAATCACTGATTCACACCTCAGGGCAGCAGCTGATGGTTTGGCTTCAGGGACTGAGTGTGAATCCTGCCCTTTCCACTAAAGCATCTGGATCCTCCTGGCAAGGGCTGTGGACTTCATCAGAGGGGCAGGAACAAGGAATTGGCAGCCTCAGTCTTCCATAGCCATTGGCTACACAAAACTGTGTCAGTGCTCTAAGGGGCAAGATAAAACCTACACAGATGTGGAGGAGGGAAAGAGCAAATGTGACTCATGCCATTATACAAAATGTCATTCCTGTGGTTCAAGGTGACTTTAGAGAGGAGCTGGCAATATTACAAAGAAACTCAGTGAAGAGCAGTTCAGGCTACAGATCTCAGAAATCGTGCTGAAAATTCAGAAGAATCTGCCATGAGAACTGGGGGAAATTCTTACAGGGGCATCCCAATGGAGCTGGAAAGTCATGTCCAGCTGATTCTGTCTGTTCTGATTCTATCTCTGGGATCTGTGTACTGTTGTGTCTGCACATCCTTTCATAGTTCATGGGTATGAACTCTCTCTTGTGCATTTTCCTCATCCCTTTGTCACTTGCTGAAGAGCTCCCAGCACTGTAGCAGCAACAAATCACACCATATTTCTGCTTTTAAGCCATGTGTGTCCCTTGTCTTTTGGCAGAATCAGCCCTCCTCCCTTTCCATGCTGGACTTGCTCCACGTGGCCCGTGACATTGCCTGTGGGTGTCAGTACCTGGAGGAGAACCACTTCATTCACAGGTAGGTGAGCCCAGCCTGGGCAGAACTTGCAGACCAGCACGGACTCCTGATGCCCTGCTCCATCTGTTTGTGTCCTGCTGCACTCTAGTGGCTGGATACCTTTAAACAAGGTAGACAAAATCAGAATCATAGAAGCAATAAAGAGAGGAGCTGCTGTAAATCAGGCTGGCAAAGATCCTGAGCCCTGTCTCAGGGCCTGCACTTGAGCACCTATTTGGCCACTCTGCAAATGGACACAATCTTGTGACAGAAGTCTTTAAAGCTCTCCCTGTCATGAATTTTATCTAGTGCCTGTCTGCTCATTTTGGAAGCCTTTTCTTTTCCCTCTCAAACACCTGTACAAGCACAGCCAGAAGGGCAACATCAGGTGACCATTGCTCCTGCAAAACAGGGTGTTTGGCAAGCATCTAGAATCTGCCTGTCGAGCAGAGATGAGTAGAGGTGGCAGTTTGCAGTTCTGAGAGTCACCCACAAGTTGTGCCTTTGTGTTATTCAGACCTCAAGGTTTACTCCAGCCCAGCAGAGGTGGAGCTTGGAGCTTTAGCTGCATACACAGGTTCAGGCCCACAGCTTCAGTATTCAGAGCAACACCTGCACACTGTTGTTCTACCTGTCTCTGGCAGTACAACAGCCTTCTGACAACACTTGAACAAGCACAGTAGGAACAGATCAGTGGATCATTCCCCAGACAGCTTGATGTTGGGACCAGTACATTCTGAAATCAGCTCCTCTCCTTGCACTCTGTAGAGACAGAAAAATAACTCCCAGGGTGAAGGGAGGCTCACAGGAGGCCCACCCTTTCAACTGGAAGATGTTATGTGAAGTTTAAAGAGAAAATGTTAAAGAACAAAACTGTTCCTGCTGTGGGGATAGATTGGAATTGGGGACATTGCAGTTATCCATAAACACTGACTCTTCTGGCTGTTTAGGTTCTCTGCAGCTCTGGAAAGTTGGTACTATTTTTGTTTTCTTTTTGACTTGCAAAACTGTCAAATGATTAAGTGGTTCTTCTGTTTCTGTTTCTTTTCTTGCCTTTCCTTTTAGGGATATTGCTGCCAGGAACTGCCTCCTTACCTGTCGAGGGCCTGGGAGAGTGGCTAAGATTGGAGACTTTGGAATGGCCCGGGATATATACAGGTAGCAGAGCCAAGCCCAGGGTACCTGCAAGAGGGAGGTCACTGAAATGAGGGAGGAGCAGTGTTTGTGCAGCCTCTTGTGCTGCTCTGTGTAACCCTGGTGAGGCAAGAGTGGAGAGATCCCAGCCTGGTGAATCCCAGCTGATGCCTTCCTGGTGTTTGCCTTAAACTCTCCTAGAGACTTTTCCACTTCTGGCAGTTTTCTCCTGGGCAGTGGAGTCTGATGGTCATGGAAGGTGTTTTTCCTCCCTCTTAGACTCTGTCCTCAGTTTCCTTTCTTTATGTTCTCTACGCTGAACAGTGTTGATGTGCCTTTTTGTTTTGTCATCCCAAATCATTCTGAGTTTAATCTCTCTCCCTGATGCTACCCCTGCACCTTTGGTTTGGTGTCATCAGTAAATCTCCTCAATTTACTGCAGCTAAAGGAGGAAGGTGCAGAAGAAGGTCAGGAAAATGTAATCACCCAAACTGGAATTCAGCCAGGACACGGGGTTAACTACCTCTGCTCTTGCAAGAAGTGCCAGAAAATCTTTAATGACCATAAGCAGTCAGGGCTGCAGTTTGATGTCTCATCTTCCATAGAGCACCTCTAGAAGTGCAGCTCCATATCCTGCTGTGCTGAGGGATTGATTTGCCCTGACTCAGAAGAAGGAATGCCTCGTGCTCACTCACCTGCACAGTTTATTCCAGTGCCTTACCTTCTTTTTTTTTTCCTGCTTGGGGATTCTCCTGTGCAGTTACTAAGCCAGGTTTGGCTCTGCTTAGCTTGAGCTCTGACAGTATCACAGCCTGAGGTGCTGCAAACAGAGTGCTGCCTTCAGAAACCCAAGTGTATCAGAGCTGCTTGGGGTTTTTTCCCTCCACAAAGAGCCCCCCACTGCAGCCCCACTGTCAGATGGGGCTCTGCTGGGACAAAGCAGCATCTGTCACCCTCACACAATCAGCAGAACCGACTGCCAAGATGAACACTTTGGTGCTGAGCTTTCAAAGGTGCCTTTGAAGCCTGCATGTGTTTCTCTGTCCAGGAATACCCTTTGGATGCTCAGGCTGTGCTGTTGTGATCAGTGATGCCAGCTTGCATCAGCAGCCTCCTGCAACTGCCAGCATGGGATTTGGGGCTTGCAGGTTTTATTTTAAATGACAGCAACTCTAAGGGACTGTTGTAACTTCTGTCTCAGGAACATTTTTGTGTCACTGTCCCAGCTCTAATGACCTGGCATCATCCTCAACATGGTCCCTGTTCCTACAAAGGGGTTTGGGTTTTACTCACAGTGCTTTAGACTGGGTTTATATGGGATAGGTTTGGTTTATTCCTGCTGGGTATGCCCAGGATGACCATGTGTGAGATGAGCTGAAGAGATCTTGCTGTGGTTGAAAAGGGCAGGAGGAAACTTTGCCAGCAGCAGTTACTGTGTTAGTAATTCCCTAGGAGGATGAGGATAACTGGTTTACCAGATCAGGCCTGAAGTGATGCAGATTAAACAGCACTTCCAGAGTTTGCTCTTTTCCACTACTTTTATGAGAAGAAACAGGTCATTTCAGCACTTAGATTGTTCCACCTAAATTAGTCTCTCCTCTGGCTCATAATTTTAATATTTGTAATTACAAAACTCCCATATTGATGGCATTTTCTGAATTCTTGGCTGACTCTTTTGTTCTGTTTGTTCTTTGCAGAGCCAGCTACTATCGTAAGGGTGGGTGTGCAATGTTGCCTGTCAAATGGATGCCTCCTGAGGCTTTCATGGAGGGGATATTTACATCAAAAACAGACACATGGTGCGCTTCCTTTCCTCCGCTGTCCTTTCTGTCCATGTTGGAACCCTTCTGTAAACCGTGAATATTTTGTTAAAAACACATGTTCTTGTTCCATTCTCACATACTAAAAAGACAAGCTGGGTCTTTGAGAGCCAGCAGTGTTTGAGGAGACAAGGGAGCAGAAAGGTGAGACCTGTGCAGAGGTGGGTGCTGCAGGGAAGGGAGGTCAGAGCAGATGCAGGTGCTGCTCCAGGTGGGAAAGCATTAGTCCCACCCTGAGGAAAGCAGCATGGGAGGCTGCAGGCACCATCCATCCTGCCAGTCAGGGAGAAGGGTGTCCTGCATTGTGGGTTTTGCCTTTCTCCTGGCCTTCAGCAGCACTTGGAGCTCCTGAGTGGGGAGGAAAATTGGGAGAGCAGGAAGCAAGAGCTCAGGGAGTGTGTGGAGGGTGAAGGGGCTGGTGGCCAGGACACAGCCCCTGAGCAAGCCCCAGCAGAGGGGTGAGCTCCACACTCTTGTACAGCTGAGCTCTGCCTGTCTCAGCACCAAGCAGAGGAGTTTCCCATTGCTGCACATCTCTCTACAACTTTAACCAACGAGGCTGTAGTTTCCAAGCCATTGACCAGGGAAATGCTTTGGAGGGGGTCCTGTCCCAGCCACTGTCCCCAGGGCTTTGCAGGCCACAGCACCCAGGCCCAGGGCTGTGTTTGCTAAGGAGTGTTTTTATTGTACTCTGAGTGACAGGTGGGTCCTGTGGGCCTCAGAGCATCAGTGGGGATCCATTAACAGGATATTTCATGCAGGGTAGCTATTCCAGAGGAAAAGTTTGCCAAAACTCCTGTCTCCTGTAGTGGTCAGTGTCTCTGAAAAGGATAACCTGACTTTCACTTTTGTTACCTCCAGTTGAGCAGTGCTGAGTACAAGGGTAAAGCAACCATATTTACCTACCTACATCATAGGCTTCAGTCACCTAACAGTCAACTACTGGTATTTGTTAAAAATCTTAAAGTTACAACTGTGCAGCTTATTTATGTCTGAATCCTACAGCAGGATTTCCATCAGCTGCCTGATCAAAGGCTGCACAGAGCAATGCTGAAGGGGCTGAACCTAATGGCATTGCCCACTGGTGATGGTCATTCCAGTGTCCCTCACTTTATTTTCCTTTGCTTCTGTACTCAGGTCCTTTGGCGTATTGCTGTGGGAGATATTCTCTTTGGGATACATGCCCTACCCCAGCAAAAGCAACCAGGAGGTTCTGGAGTTTGTCACCAATGGAGGAAGGATGGATCCACCAAAAAACTGCCCTGGCCCTGTGTATGAGACTATAACTTTGATATGTTCATGCAGCTAAGTTTCTGTTTCAAATGCTTTTTCCTTACTCAAAAGTTAATGACTTTTAAGATTGACCTAATCATGGCTAATCTGCCTTATTAAACTTCAGTGTTAGTGATTTCTCTAATATTTAATTTTTCTGTTGTTTTGGAGAATAATTCAGGGCCCATTAGAGAAGTCTTGGCCACTGCTTATTTGGTCAAAGATGACACAATATTTCTCTGTCTTAGCAATGCATCAGACTGTTCACAGGCAGGGAAAACTGGGCTCCTTTATCTGTAGCCCTGCCTATCTTTAGTGTGTTGTCCAAGGGATCTCAGGTGGATGAGTAATTTCTCTGAAAGACTGTGGATTTCACCCCACTGGTGGTCGCATTCCAGTGGCCACCAGTGCATCAGCTGTCCCACTCCAGGGAAGGCAGAGAACTCTCATTTGTTAGAAGTAAGAATGGTGATGAATGTCTACGATTCCCAAGCTACCATGAGTAGTTTTCACATCCCACGGGATCTGCTGTTCACCAATGTCTCCTGTTCTGCCCCTCCAGCTACCGCATTATGACCCAGTGTTGGCAGCACCAGCCCGAGGACCGGCCGAACTTTGCCATAATCCTGGAGAGGATTGAGTACTGCACTCAGGTACCTGTGTTCGTTCCCCTCACACAAGAGGGGTTGTCTTGGTTTGAAAGACAGGTACCTGCCAGCAAAAGCTGGAATCTCCCTTTGAATAGAGAATGTAAATCCCCTCCCTCAGATTATTATAATTTTGCAATTGGAGGCTCTCAGGCAAAGATTTGGGAATAGGAATAACAGTTCTTTACTAGGAATATTAGACAAAACAAAAGAAAATACAAATGTAATAGCACTAAGAGACAAGCAAAACAAAAACAACAAAACCCCAGAAAAAACCCTGACAGAGTTGGGGATGTGACCTGACAGCCTGGGTGTCAGGGTGTTAAGGCAGTCCAGATGAAATCCTCCTGGAGTAATAGATGCAGTTCTGTGGAGTGGAGATGGTCCTGTAGAAAGTCCAGTGGTGATGAGATGAGTCCGGTCTTCCTCTGGGAAGAAATCCAGTGGAGAACCAGCAGGGTCCTCTGGTGCTCCCATGTCCTTTCTGAACAGTGCCCTCAGACCGAACTGTCCTGTTCACTGCTGTCCCCAGGAAAAACCTGCTACCCCCTTTTGTTTCAGTCAAGCACCCATAAGTACCCAGCAATGAGTTACCCAGCAAAACCACCAGGAAAAAATTCCACAAACACAAAAGAAACAGATCCAACCCCCAACAGGGGTGGAGAGGGTTCTTCTTGAGGAGCTGTCTAGACAAGCCAGGACACGAGATGAGGAGGCAGCACTGCACTACTGCAGTCAGCAGTCCAGGGAGACTGATGTCAGCCTGGGATCCCTGGCTGGGATATTCACCTCCTCAGGTGCTTGATCCTTCTTCTCTTTCGCTGCTGAAAGGCACAGGCTGACACACAGGTTAACACAGCTTTACAAAGAGCACAGCTGTAGCCCTGCTTCTGCTTAGAGAGGCACAGATTCCAACAAGCAAAAGAGCAAAGGCAGGCCAGCACCTGCACTGCTTTCACATGCCTCATCCCAGCCACTCCATCCCAGTGCTTTTACCCTTAAGGCAGAGTCAGCACTGAACAGAAATGGTCCCAGCTCAGAGCACCCTTTGCAGGTGGTTTCAGCTGCTGTTGGCAATTTTTTTGAATCTGACAGCGCTGGAGAAGGCAGATGGAGAGATGGCCAGGCTAAAGGAGTGGGGATTCTTAGGCTGGGCAACAGGGAAAAGATGTGGCTGGCATTCAGGGCCAAAATCTGATTTACTTATTTTTCTACCACCAGTTTAACTTGTGAGGAGTAGAGCGGTTTGGAGAATGTTCTCCTGCCTGCATCAGCCTTGTATGATCTCACTGTTGTTCGCTTCAGTCAGTTTGCTTTCCCTTGTTATTTGGGAAGCTTGATCTTTTTTTTATGTGTGTTTGGATCCTGGGATTGGGAGGCATATTTTTCTGCTATCTGTAACTTGCCATGGCTTATAGCAATAAGTAAAGGTTGCCAAGATCACTGCATTTTCTCTCAGTTTAATTTTCAAAACTGCTTAAATAGCTCAGAACCACAGTCCCTGTGGTTTTGGGCATCAAGGGGTCTGCCAGTATTGTCTTCACTCTGCATTCCCACTCCTCCCTTGTTTTGTGGAGGCAATACTTACATGGTTCCAACTTTCTCAATATTATCTGAGAGTGTTATGAACTCTGAGATGATAGAGATTCCAAAAAACATCCCCACAGGAAATTTTGCTGGACATAAAAAATGCTTTTCATTGGTTTTGTGCCTCTGCTGTTCTATGGTGAGTTTAAAGGTTACTTTCTTTTAAAGAGTTGGATTTTAAGGATATCCTGTTGCATCTCACACCTAACTGCACTTTCTCTGCATCCCCACTTCATGGGTGGTGGGATGTGTTGAGATCATAGCAGTACAGCTGCTAGAGGTGTGATGGCTGCAGACCTTGAGAAATTCCTGTTGTTCCCTTCGACAGGATCCCGATGTCATCAACACTGCCTTGCCGGTAGAGTACGGCCCGTCGGCTGAGGAGGAGGAGAAGGTGGCAATGCGCCCCGACGATCCAGAGGGAATTCCTCCTCTCTTTGTCTCAACACACCAAGACAGAAAGGATGATAAGCAAACCCTGCCATCTCCACCACCCCTGCCGTCAGCCGTCGCTGCTGGAAAATCCCTAGGGAAAGTGGGAGCCTTGGAACAGCCAGCACCGGGCAAGGTGCAGTCAGCCACAGCGGGGGGACACATCAATATGGCCTATGCCCAGTCCAATCCCCCTTCTGAGCTTCACAAAAGCCGGGGCTCCAGAAACAAGCCCACCAACCTCTGGAATCCAACCTACGGCTCCTGGTTTGCGGAGAAGCAGGCCAGCAAAAACAGTTCTCTGCTGGAGAAGGAGAGGCCCGCGAGGGAGAATTTGGGACAGGAAGGAAACTGTACTGTGGGGCCCAACATTGTGACTGGCAGGCTGCCAGGCTCCTCCCTGCTCTTAGAGCCATCTTCCCTAACTGCAAGCGTTAAAGAAGTGCCTCTCTTTAGGCTCCGCCACTTCCCCTGCGGGAACGTCAACTACGGATACCAGCAGCAGGGCTTACCCTTGGAAAGCTCCACTCCACCTTGCGCTAGCAGCTACGAGGACCCTGTCCTTAGAAACAAGAGCCACATAACCCAGCAGGGGCCCTGAGAGCCCTCGACCCTCTCTTGACTTTTCCTCCCCGTGGCCCCTGAGCCTTGAAGAGATGTCCTGTTACCCAACACACCACGAGCAAGGCATCGGACAGCATCACCTCCTGTTTTGTGCAAACTTGCTCCAAAAGTGCCACCCTTGAGGCTGTAATTTCTACTAACCCCAGAGGCTTCAAACTACCGGAGCCCAAGTAGAGTCAAAGGAACGAGGGGGAGGGAGGATGCAGGGAACTGTTGTTAACTGCAAGGCCCAGCTGCTGTTGCATCAACTCATCCGCATGGTTGTCGTCATGCCCTTCCTGTGAGCTTTTCCCAGTCGTGCGTCCTCTGCTTCCGTGTCAAGCCGCGGCTCACTGCCATGAGTGTTTCATGTCTGGGCTTTTCCGTGCCAAACTTGTCGTTGCTGTGGAAGACCTGGAGGTCTCCTGCTGCTGGCAGAGCTTGTAGTTTGGGTTTGGGAAGAGCGTCCTCTATCCAAACCAAAAAAAATTAAAAAATAAAAAAAAAATGACGGCGCTGAATGGTGACGCGATGGCACGTTCTCAAGTCTTGTTCCAGCTGCAATCCAGCCTTCGAAAGTCCTTGAATGCACAGTGTTGTGGGGGTGCTGGCAGGGCAATGGGAAAATCCTGGTCACACTGCATCACTTGAAGGGGAGAGGAGAGGAGAGGAAGCAGAGGATGGGTGTAGATGCTGTGAGGCGTTCAGGGGGCGGGCATTGTTCGGCTGGGGTTTTCTTTGGTTTGTTTTTGTTCACCTATGCTTAAGCACCAAAACCGAGTAAAGCCCTTTAAAATTCCTTCTGTCCTACAAAAGTAGGAACGCCCTTCATCAGAAACGTGGAAGTGTCAAGTGGAATCAAGGTGAAGCTTTAAAGGACCATGGTCATGAGAGAGATTTTCACCATGCCCTGGAAAGGGACAGCCACCTGCATACCTCGAAGGCTGGAAATAGCCTTTGACATACACTGTATGAACATCACCATAAAGGCAGAAGACTACATCGTGCCACTGTCTGCAAGCCAGATACTGTCTGTATTGAAGGGTTTAGAGCCCTTTTTCCTTCAGCAAAATACGTGTATGATAGTGGTTTAAGGACAAACACAACATTGACTCACTTTGTACACCCCGTGCATGAAAAATATTCCAGTTAAGTGTATTGTCAAAACATAGATGTAGGAAATAATTCATGTGTAAAGATGTGCATTAGTAACTTCAGCTTAGGGTTGGGAGGAGCTGTTTTAGCATGATTGCTATCCAAAAAAGGGGTGCTTATTTCCATAGAAATGGGAGTACTGGAGCATCAGCAAAGGAGTGGGAAGGTGTTCTTCAGTCTGAGACTCTTCATTTCAGTGAAGTGACCCTGAGTCTGGCCCTGGATCCAAACTTTGAGGTAAGCTTCCTGTCTTCATGAGGGAACAAACCAGATGTATAGGGATACATCCTAAACTTTGGGATGGGCAGATTGAAATTGGAGGACTTGGCTTGGGCCACCCCCCTTGTACAAAACACTTCTGTGCTCTCCTAATCTGCCTTTCTGATGCCTCTGACACACAGAATTAAATCCTTTCCTTAGACCAAAGCCAAAAGCAGATGTGGTGATTGGTTAACAGGCTGTGCTCGTGTGTTGGGAAGCTTGGGTCAGGGGCTGCTCTGAATTTCATGTTCATCTGCTAGAGATCCATCCCAATGCTGCTGCATGGGTTAGGGGGGATAGCAAGGGTTATGCTTACAGGCTTCTTTAGGCTGAGCTAAGAGGGTATTTGTCATCTCCAAGGTTATTAGGCTCTCAGCTCTTGCTGTGAAGTAGCCACTGGGGAGGGATTCTGTCTAGCTTAGGATTGTGTTAGTGTCACACCAGTCTCTCTCTCTAGCTCAGTAAACTCACTGGGGTAGTTTCTCAAGTCTCAAGAAAGCTGATAAATTCAGGAGGCAAGCACCATCTGAACAATTTATTACGCTAGTACATTACTCACATATAATATCCATTTTCATTTAAGTATTCCAGCTTTCTCATTTTCAGAAGAGCTGAAGCTCCTCATTGTTTTCTTTAGCCTTTCTTTGCAAAGGAGCACACATTGAGTTTTTGCTGCCTTACAAAGTTACTGAGGGCAGAAGCTGACCTGTTTACTGATGAGTGTTTTCAGAAGAATGCACAAGAACAAAAAGTTGCTAAGTTAATGATCTTTGACTAGCTGAAATTATTAATTCTTGGATCTGGGGCAGCAGCTTCGATGCTGCACAAATGCAGATAAGCTGCCAGGTTGTGATGTTAAAGGTGGAATTTCTAAAGAAACTTCAAAAGCACAAGCAGCAAGAGATGATTTTAAGTCTGTAGGTGTGAAAGGCAGGCTCTCCCAGCCATGGTGAGAGTGTGGTTACTGCTCTGGGCTTGTGCTGTGCAGTTACTTTATCATAGAATTTCTTACAGAATGAGAGTTGTAAGAAAATGAAGGAGCTAAATATGGTCCTGCTTCTTACCTATGGAATATGTCAAGAGATAATTCTGATCAGGGGAAATGGTGAATTACTACTGAAATTCTCCAGTGTGCTGAGTACAGTGCATTGAGACAAATACTGTTCAGCACTGGCAGCTGCTTTTAAGTGAGCTTCCCTCCAGTGTCTCCAGTACAAAATGCTTTGTTGTGGGTTCTGTAATGGTTTGGATTTTCTTGGTTGGTTGGAGTTTTGGGGTTTGTTTGTTTGGATTTTTTTTAATCCCTCTCTCTTAACTCTTGGAATTCAGAAATCCAGTTTGGGCTTATTTTTAATGTTACAACCATACAATTTCTGAGCTCTTCCACAGCAAGCATTTCGTTTGGTATCCCTGTGTGCTGTCCAAGCACAGTACTTCAAAAACTGTTCTGTAAATACTGGTGCTAATCAAATCTTCTCACTTAGAAACAAGAGCTGGAGCATTTGCCTGTCCTCTTTCTTAGAAAACAAATACTACCATTAATTGCTTGTACCAAAGGGTGCTCTGTTGCTTGTATTCAGGCTGCAGTTGCCATGAGCATGAACCAGAAATTTTAATTTCTGGATCTAGGACAATTCACCTGTTCAGTACTCAAGAGCTGCAGGGACCAGAGTGGATTTAAGTCACCATGAGCTCACCAGACCAAAGCACTCTGTAAATCCCAAATTCCTTTATCAAACCCCTCCATGCTAGGAGAAAAACAAATTCAAGTCATTTTAACCCTCTTACCCATTTTTGTTGATGATTTTTTTTTAAATTTTAGTTTATTGACACACTGTATCTTTTTAAGGAACTTGTTTTAAGATTGTTAATCTTTTGTGTTGGTAACAATGATGTTCTGATTTATGTCTTCCTCATTCTGCAGTGGAAAAGCAGGAAGCAGTATGATCTACAGGATGTAAAGCACAACTGGGGAAAACCCTGTGCTTATGCTCTGAAAATGGCTTATTTCCATGTGGGTGCTACCTGGTTTCCTATGGAAGATGAGTAGATTTCTGATTCTGTGAGCTGCTGGAGGTAAACTGGGTTGGGATGCCTGTCTCTCTACCTTTCCACTTGTCCCATCATCTTCCCTTAGCGCCGCTGAACCTTGTTTCTCCACCACGTGCCTGGGAATGAAGCAGGGCAGGAGCGAGGGTGGTTCTGCTCCCCAGAGGTGCAGTGAGGGAGCAGGGTGGGAGAGGGGCTTGGCCACAGCCAGAGGAGGTGCAGGGACCATGGTGGGAAGCCCCAGGGCTTCCTTTGGCCGAGTTGGTCTCGGACAGCGCTGTGGGACCGTGGCTGCTCCGGCTTCCCTGCCACAGGAGGGGATGGCAGCTGCCACTCTGCATGTCTGCTCCTGGTACTGTGCCTGGCTTCTGGGGGATGAGAACCTTGGCGTGGGAATAGCATGAAACACCTTCCACAGCAGCAAAGACATCGCTGTCCGTCTGTCCCAGAGTTAAACCCATCGCAGGGAAACTCCCAAGTGTCCGCTCCTGGCTTCTTTTAGTACCGAGCTTCCTTATAGGAGTGTCTGTCTCATGTACAGCCATTTATGCAACATTGTTTATAAAGGAAGGGCCTGTGCACTTCAGGGATACTATGAAGAAAAATATTAATATATGGTCATTGAGTATTTTGTATTGAATAGTGTATTTGTATTGTAAACAAGTGTAGTGAACCACAAGGCATGAAGACAAATAAAGTGACAGTAGCTGGATTTCTCTGTGTTGGGCTGTGCAATGATTGGATCAACCTCAGAGGGAGGTCTCTGGACATCCATTTTTACTTGGCAAAGTTGCAGAAGTATTGAGGTGGTGAACACCCTAAGGAGTGGGTTTGGTGGTACCCCAAGCCACCTTTTGGGCTCGCAGCAGCTGTTCCAGACCTCTTTGCACTGCAGATGTTACACACCAAGTTTCCTACAGGGGAAGGTGCCCTTCCCTCTGTCACGAGGAAGGCTGGTTTTTACCCACAGCAAACTGGCCAGTATAAAAAGAGAACAAGGATATGGCTGAAGATAGCATTTGGGTGTTCTCCTAAATGTATGTATCTAAGCCTTTGAGTCTGGACTGAGGGAAGGTCTATCTATAAGCTGTATTTTAATTCATTTTCAATAATTTAATTCATTTAATTAATTTTCAGTCATTGAAAATGACACTATTGAATCTTGTGACAATTCTAGGAAGAGGTAGCTCCTGCCCTGAAACACTTTTTATCCTGTCCCATATCACTCCTATGGCCCAGGCAGCTGCATTCTCATGAGATGCTCCTTGAAATTAGGACTGACTTACTACACACTTTCTCCTTCACATGCTCATTCTACTGCAGGATAGTGCTGTGGTTTGGTTAACAAGATTTTTCCAGTAGGCACATCTCCCCTCCCTCCTTTGTTTTCTTCCCTGTTTTAACATAAAAAGGAGCTCTCCTATGCTCTTCCAGGAACAGGGCTGGTCAGCAGCCAGCCACCACAGCCTGGTTTGGATCTGGCACTGGCTGGAAATCTCTGCTCTAATTCCCCTTTCTTCCAGAGTTGTCGGTCTGCAGCCAGGCAGGGAAAAGGATGCAGGTGGGTACTCTGCTATGTGGCTTTCATAAACAGTTTCAGTTTCCTCCTGGTCCTTGACAAGGCTTCTGCAAACTCTGAACTCTTCAACAGCCACGACAGAAAAGCTGCATTTGCCACTTCTCACAGGTAACAGAGTTAAGTTGTGAGAGGAACTAGGCCATGTCTTGCAGCTCAGCAGAGCCAGCCTTGGATCCATGTGCCTCAGGTCTTGCTGACCAGCAGCCCTCAGAAGGTGCAGCTCCCTGCCCAGAAAACCATCACTGTCACCATCTGCAGAACAGTCACTGAGTCCAGCTGAGCTGAACTCCCTAGAAATTAATTCCCCATCCTCAGACACCTCAAGAAAATTCTCATCCCCCTGTCACATGCACCTGTGGTCTCTCCTTTCCAGCCAGTGTTCAAGAAAACTTGAAAGATTTAATTGCTGAGAGTACTGAGGAAGGACATTTTCTTTATTGGGACCTGAGACAGGCTGTGGGACAAGGACTGGCCTCAGAGTCTGCACAGAGAGCACAGAAGTGCTGGGGACCATCTGTTTATTTATTTATAAACTACACATAATGTTTTATTTATGTAGTTTCTCTGGACTTTGAGGATCATTTGTTTTTTTTTCTAACCAGTCAGGGGCTGTGATAGTACAGTCCTCTGCACAGCACCTAATTTCAAACTTCACTGCCACTTATTTTCAGAATTTTCTTTATGACACAGTGTCCTCCTGCAAGAGCTGGAGTAAAGGATTATGGCAACTTACCTTGGATTTAGGGAAGCACAAATCCCTTCCCATCATCACCTTGAAGAGAGCCATCAGTAATCCTTCCTGGAATGGACTGATTTATTTCTGTTTCAGACAGCATAAATTTACAGTGCTTCTTGCTTCCTGGCAGAAGATTTTGAGAGCTACCAAAACAGCTCCATCCTGATAACAGTGAGACTTGCTCCTCTAAGCTTCAGTGCTCCAGCCAATTACAGCCAGAGCTTCCAGCAGAGATGTGCTGCTGGCTGAGGCTGAAATGGAAGGCAGAGCACAATTCAGCAGTGCCAGAGGGTATCTGTGCCCTCTCCTGCACCCATCAGGCAGCTTCAGTGAGGCCCAGACCCTGCTTCCAGCTGAACTGCACGGAGCTACAGAGCTGTGGAAGGTGCAGCCTGACACCCCTGCAGGAAAAACAAACTCCCACTGAATCATCTGTGCAAGACAGACCACACAGAAATGCTGTGACTCCAACAAGCTGGCCCAGCTTGCTGCCTCACCTTCTTCCCATACCCACCTCTGGAGCACTCCAGATAAAGCAGTGGCACCCATTCCACCTGGTCAGGCAGGAAAAAGAGCATTCCTGATGACGAGTGTCTCCTCACAGAAACTCCTCTGCTCACCCAGGAGCACCAGGCTGTGAAAGTGCTGTGCAAAGGCTTTTTTTGGAGCTGGCAGTTCTGTGCTGAACAGCCAGGAGAAAAAAAAGCTTTTGGTTCACAGCTGGCAGCTCCACACTGAACCCCATGCACTTAATTTGTACAGAAGAACACAAGTAAGAAATGTACATTCTGTAAAGACCCCATGAAAATTCTTTTTGCTCTTCTATTTAACAGGGTTTCATTTTATTAATATCAGCAGGAAACAGGTATTAGACAAAGTAAAGTTCAGTACATCACTGAATATCTGCATCTCTAAATATAAAGCATTACTTTTTTTTTACATTCAAATTTACAGCTTTTATATTCAATTAAAAATTTCCAAGAGTTAGAATACAATATGCATTCTTTTAAATACAGATCAGGAAAAATAACTACAGCAACATTTAAAAGGAGGTTACAGCAGCAGGATTCTGTCTAAAAATAGGATATTATGATTTAAAGTCTCACTTCTTCAAGTAGGCAAGAGCAAGCAAATAATTTAAGAGTAAAATGACTGTTCTGGAACACAAACCCATCCAGTTAAGATAATGTTTACATATGCTGAGCAATTAAAATACATTCTAGGTTTAAAACATGGACAAAAGATTAGCTGTTCTAAAAGGCTGATACACAAATGATGTCACATAAAGGCCCATTACAGTGCTGTACCTAAAATTATCCTAAATTCATCATAAAATCTCACAAAAAATTTATACTGGAAACTGTTCCAAAGCAAACAAAAAGAAACATGTATCACAAACTAATCAAATAATGGCAACAGCTTGCTTGAAAACCCTGTATCTGTTCCATACCATTGGCAGGAATTACCTTGCTGTATTTATACAGACTTAATATTTATGATAAGGGAATTATGTATTCCACTCTGGCTTTATTTGCATTTTACAATTGTGATACTCATTGCCTGCAGCACCCCAAACAAAAAAATAGTCTCTAGAAATGAGGGTAAGCTCTCCAGGAGAGTGCAAAGTGCATTATTTTAAAGAGTGCATCTTGTATATAGCTCCTTCTACAAATGCAGAACAAAAAGTGCTTGTTGCTGTACAGACTGACATGCAGCATATTTGTGCTTTTTAAAGGCTTCTTATTTAATTGCTGCTCTTCACTAGGAGAGGGGCAAATCCTTGTATTTATCAGCCCTTTTGTATTAAGGAGAGGAGGAGGGGGAAAGAAAAAGATCTGAACAGTAAAATGCAAAAATACTCCACAACTGTTTGGAAAGGCAGGGTGGGGATGGGGGTTGGCTTTTTCCTTTTTCCTCCTTTCTTATTGCTAGCAGCTGGTATTGGAATTGACAAAGTGCCCAGGAACCAGGCTAATGTCACCCATCAACCACCTCTGCTGTCAAAAGCAGGCAATGCACAAACATTTACAGTTCATTACTACATGGAGAAAAACCCTCTAAATACTGCATGAACCACACAGGAACTTTAGAGAACGCTGCAGACACTCTGTTCTCCAGCTGGAATGGTTTGCAAATGATGCAGCATCTTAACCCCAAGATGCTTTAATAACCTTCCAGGCAAGGGTCATTAAAGAAAGAGAAACTCAGCAGTGGTTTTACTTCCTAACATGAGTGAACACCTTTTTATCTCTGTATTATATAGATATATATATTTATATAAAATATATATATTATATACACGCACATACATACATACTTATATACGTAAAACGCAAATGCAGATTCAAAGATTCCAAAATGAGTTTGCATTCGAGGCGGGGTCTCTTTGTGCTTTAAGACACCCCTTCCCCACCCTGTGAGCAGCAGGCTGAGGGCTCAGCAGATATCATCCACCAGCTTGGCCCCGTTGATGCCACGGTAGGTGACCCTGCTGGGCCGCACCAGGACGCCGTGGTTCAGCCTGCAGCTGAAGTAGCGCTTCTCCCCCACGGAGCCGTCGTTCTTCCCCTTGGCACTACGGAGCTCCAGCCCCAGCCAGACCCCCGGGGCAAAGTCTGTGGGGCCAATGTACCTGATGGTGCCCATTTCATTGGAGCTGGTCAGGAGAACCTGGGAGCCTTCGTGCAGCTTCACGGGCCCCTCGGAGGGAGCTGGAGCGCTGCTGCTCCAGCTGCGCCGCAACACGGAGCTCTTGGATCTAAGGAGAAAGGAAAGGGACAAAAAAAACCTCCTTTTTTTTGGTATAAAACATCCAGGGCGAATCTGTAATTCAAGGAAAAAACACACCCCCAAATCCCTTTTTAGAAAAACTGGGTTTGATCTCGTGTAACTAACAAACCATGAAATAACAGTAACAGGCTGCTACACTCGGCAGTCTGAAGTATTGGAAAAGCAATTTCCTTCACCCGATGCCAGGATCTACAGTATTCACAGCAGGTGATAGTATTGGTAAATTAAGCCATACAAAACATTTTATTTGGGGCTTAAAACAGTTTAACTGAAAAAACTTTTAACATACAAATGTCAGTCAGGATCACCAGAAGAAAGTGAAGTCCTTTACCAAGAGCCTCTGAACTTCACCCAGCTGTGTGAAAATACAAGAATTTGGAGAATATGCAGTGATGAATGATTGGAAAAAAACTTTAATGCCAACCTGAATTCTAGGACTGTACTCCTGGATGCCTATGGAAAAACAGTGTACTACTGGTTCAGTTTAGGAAAAAAAAATGAACATGTAAAGGTCTAGATATCCTATATGCATGAAGGGTTTTTTTTTGAGCAAAACTAACAGCCACTTGAAACTCATAACACTCACCTAACAAAGGCATTTCTTCTGTTTATCTCCTTTTGTGAAGATGCAGAAGTGGTGCTTAGACTGCGCCTGAAACCTGAGTGGAAAGATTAATAAGCTGTGTAGGACTTCTTAAGGAAAAAAACCCACCCTATGAACACATGTTCTTTGTGCTTTCTTTTATACTGCTTCCACTACATTTGCTGCACATTCTCCCCTCTAATTTGGGAATTAAATGATGAAACTTCTCATGAACATATATGCCTATAATATGTTTGGCTTTTCAGAGGGAACAGAAATTAAATTAAACCAAAGGTAATTTGAAGGTCTTTTCACAAGAAGCTAAAGTAGAGGAAAAGAAAACCAACTACTTCAGTACCTCACACAACTTTTAGTAATTTCATAGGGACGTCCCCCTACTGATCCCTTCATCAATCTCAATTTGTATTAAGGAGCAGGTTCCATTTCCATTTCTCTCTGATTAGAATGCAATATTAGCAATAAGGGAAGACTGCCAACAATCATAACTGATATAATTCTTTCTGCCAGTAGAGTGTTAAGAACAATACAGTACTCCACAGTTCCTTCTGCAGGCCACATTTTTAGGAAGGGAGCAGCCAGACTATTGGCTGGCATTTGGGGTCCCTGAAAATCTCTTGTGCTTTTGGAGAAGTTGGCTTTGTGCAGATGGTTCTGGCTGCAGAACGCTGCAGCTGCCTCACCCAAATCCCAGTGTCTCCCACTCCTACCTGGAAAAGTGTGAGTCACTTTACTCCATGAAGTCTCTGTGAGAGAATCCAGAGAAGAAGTTAGTCTGAAAAGCAATAAAACAATAAAGAGGTCATTTCAACTCAACTCTGAACAAACCTACTGGCTTCTTGTCAAATATTGATGAGGTTTTGATTCTTTCCTTCTCCATCTGCCTCCAAGAGACACCAGCATTCCTGCTGCAGTCAGGCTGCTATGCAAGAAGTGCCTGGAGCAAGTCAGTGTATTTGAGTTACTGTCCTCTCACTCACTGAGGCAGCAGCTATGATTCTGAGGCAAGTTCCTAAGAGTTTGCCTGAGCTGCTTAGTGAAATAAAAGCAAGAATATGTCTGGCAGAGTAACTACACTCAAAGACAGGAGGAAAGAGTACAAAACTCCTTGGATGCTCTTCCTGGAACCTAAGGAAGAGACTACAAGCAAATGGTGCATGCTTTGGATCCTCTGTGCAGTTAGCTGGGATAAAAAGAGCATTTTCAGTCATGTCCAAGGGAAATTTCCTTTTAAAACTGAATTTAGCAGAAAACATCAGGACTGGGTCATGATGAAAGTAAGGTTTAATGAACACAGAGTATCAGAGGCCCATGAATAAAAATACTTCAGGTAGCTGCAAGAGAAACAGGGGGAGATGTGTTTCCAGTTTTACAGTCTGCTTTCAAAAAGCTGACCTAAACCCACCAGGTTTTTAATGGAGGTTATAAACTTACATTTGCAGAAGAAAACATTTGTATCTTCTGTATCTGTTCAAAAATTTGTTCCACGTTGGAAATGTATTAAGAAATCATTTGGCAACCCCACCATGACAAGAGCTTCAGTGCTCACCTCTGTACACGAGATGGGGGTGCAAAGATGCCATATCTGGGAAGGCAACTGAAGTACTGCACTCCTCCCACAGAGCCATCGTTCTTCCCGTGGGGCTTGTCCAACTCAATTCCACACCAGAACCCTACATTGCAAAACAGTAAAATCAGGGCATTTTGAACAAAACTCTACAGGCTTTTCTTCATCTAGACCACTGGCATTCACCCACATCAAGGAAAACAGTTTCTAGTCAGAAAATGTCAAGATGCTAATAGTAAATATGAATATTATAAAATAGCTGTCTGTGCAATTATGCAAAAATTATACCCTAATCTAATTATCTCAGCATTTTTATATGCTTTCAGTAAAATTATTGACATTTTAATTAATACAAGAAAGTTAAAACATTTGAGGAATATATATGTGTGTATATATATATACACACATACTAAAGTAAAACAGAATGTTACTGAGCATAACTGGCTATTGGACAACAAGGGGACAGCAAAGAGCAGCACTGCTGTTCCACATTTCCCTCTTCATTCCTCTGACCACATGGTTTATGCCTCATCTGAGATCATCAACAGTAAAATTAAAGTTTTGATATTAATTCGTTCTTTCTCTCCATCTAGCAAGTTATAATTAATACAAATTGCAAGGCTGGTCGTGTGATATCAAGAGAAGGGTGCAAGAATTGGAACTGGCCATCAATTAATCTCATACAGAACACTGAATAGGCAGCAAGATGTTAATGAGCTTGATCATTCATAACCTGTGATAAATGTGAGCTAATTACACAAAGGTGCTAAATTTCATACTCCATTAGTAGTCCTTATGCTATCCATCCCCAGAAGATTCAGAATTTAATTCAAGTCCCTTGGTACTAAGGCACTGGATAAAATGATAATTCTTATTATCAGCTCAAGAAACTCAAGAATGACAGCTTATGAGTTAGAAGGGCTCAGTATATCAGAAGTTCTCCCCTTCCCACTTTTAGAATTAAATAAAGATCTGCATTGCAGCAGAAGGAACAAACCTTGGATAACTTCCAGAGCTTTGATACACATTAGAACTGAAATACTCAAACGTGCATCTGTTACATTTTCTATAAATTACTGGGTTAGCAAATGGTGATGATTTGTCATCTTTCCATCCTCACTTCTTACAATAGCATGTTTTCCTCCAAAAAATTATGTTCCTGATTTAAAGCAGAGAGGGAGGAGACTTAACACTGTCAAACAGCTTTCTGATTTCACAGTTGTCAGTGTATGTGGGAAACAGCCCTTTTCTCACTGATCCCTTTGCCAGCAACAACACAGAGAGTGATGACATTGAAGTGACCCTCAGGTAACTGCAGTACCTGAGCAAGGGCTGCCTACAGTGACACTGGGGAACAGGGCAGGGATGAAACAAGTACAGAGCTTGTACCAGACCTTGCATGCTGACAGGGTTTTTTAAATGCTGATGCCACCCAGTGTCACAACAGAGTACTGGCAATCACCTACCAGTCACACAGCCCTCACCCAAACCAGCTGCTCACACCAACATTTACCAACTGCTTCTGCATTACTCTTGCAGTAAGATTATAGATAGGGCCATGGAGATGATAAGTTTTTTAGATACAAAATAAATTTCCACAATGCAGAACAACTGGCTGCCTTTGACAGCACTTGGCTTCACTGCAAAGTGGTTTTTAGCAAAGGAAAGGGAGAAGCTGAAAAGGAGAAGGATGAGAAAACAGTGGTAGGGGTTGGGGCTTTTTGAGATATTTGTAACTTTGTTGATCTTGTGATCTAAAGGTTTGTTAGTTAAAATTTTAATGTTCACAATTACCCTCTTAAAGATGCCAATAAGTTAAGAAATGAGACTGATACATGGCATAAGAGTGCCACTATTGGCACTCTGTGACAAGCTGTGGCAAAAAGCCTTAATACAAAAAGTAAGGAGTAAATGCATGTGATCTCAATAAACTATATACCCCTTTGGAGACTAAACTGAGGATTTTCAGAAAGCTTTGTTAAGAAGATGGACTCTATGATCATTGTGGGTCCCTTCCAACTCAGAATATTCTGTGATTCTGTAATACCTACAAACTTCACCATCAAAGTATCTCTCCTATGTAAGTCATGATAATGAACAAGTAAAAGTCACATTTTAAACCATCATTTTTTCCTGAAAGTTGCACTAAAGTAAAAAATATTCAGTGAAACCTAAGAGGGAGAGGGGGGGAGAGAGAGAGAGAGAGAGAGAAATAACTTGGAAACAAACCAATTTAAATATAGAATTATTTTGGAAGGAGTGAGGGAAAAGATGGATTTCCATTCATGTGCTCACATGTAAGGTATTCCATACTGATTTGACAACATACACAGAGCATTCCACATACCTGGTGCAAATTTTGTGGTCCCACAAAATCTAACAGTGCCTGTTCTCTGTCCCACCACCAGTACTCTGTCTCCAACCTGGATTTCTCCATCAAGAGCATTTTTCCTCGTGGTTGGGGAACTATACAGCCCTGGACAAGAGAATAACAAGATCTGAAATTAGTAAGAGTAAATCTTTAAGAAAGTTTTCAATAACAAGCCAACTGATTAGTGAACAGAGTATTTAACACAGTGTACCTTCAACACATGGCAACACAAATTTTGCTTAGACAAAAGCTTGCCTTGTGCCACATAAAAACTGAACTACAGCCTTTTCTCTGCTCTGAAGAGGTACAGTGACCAACTATAAAAACACTTTGCATCTTAAAGATGTTACAAAAATCCTTCTAGAAGTTCCCAAACTTAGGTTTATGGTTAAACTACTTCACAAGTGTCTTTCTCAAACTATCTCAGATTCTGAAACAACACAGTAAGCAGTTAAGCCGTTCTACATAAATACTTAATGCAGCAGTGGACTCTCCCCTGTGAAAATACACCTCAATACAACAGACCATACCTGCACTAATCTTAGATGAGGCAGAAGACACTCTAGTCAGGGTCTTTTTACTGCTGCTTGTTGAGTTCCTCTTCTTGGAGTAATTCCGTTTGCCTTCCAAGGAGGCAGTAGAAGAGGAAGAGCTGCTGTACCCAGGAAAACCTAAAGACATAAATGAAAGTTGCCCTTCAGGGATTATAATTTGGAAAAGGACAGATTAAGCACAAAGGAAAGCTTTTGTAATATGGAAGGTATCTGCTCTCCATGGATAACAATACAAAGAGCCAAAGTTAGAACTTGTTATGCAGTGTTTGCACAAACAGCTGTCAGGAATGACACAGGTGCACATGACCCTGCCTTGGGAATATGGTGATAGCTGAGTGCTAGAAGAGGTCTCCAAAAGCCCATCTTTATTATGCTATGGAAGTTCATCTAAACAGTCCCAAGCATATTTATTAAAATACATGAGCTTTAGTAATAAGAGATCATACCACCAGCCTTTCAGCATCCAGCCTACTAAAGATTTGATGAGAAGTGGAAGAAGGTGATATTACATGAGTGAATTATTGCCTGGATTAAAGCCTACTATATTCCATTACATACTGTATTAATATTAAGATCTGTACTATAAAACAAGAATGGGAAATAAATCACTTTTATTTCCATTTGCAAACCCTGAAGTCTAAACTGTCCAATAAGACTTATGTTCATCTTCCCTGCTTCCTTTTCAAGGCTCTTCCTTTTCCCCCCTTTCTTAACCACTTCTGTCCAAAATGAGGCAGGGCAAGACACATCTATGCCTCAGCTTATCAATGTGAAAAAGTAAGATAATATTGCTTATCAAACTTTCCAGACTTTTGAGAAGCTTAATCCATTCGTTTTGGCAAACAAAACTTGATATTGCCATAGGGTTACGTTTGTTCAATGTAATTTAATTCTTCAATTTTGCAAAACAGTAAAGAACTGAGGAAAGGCAAAGCCAGTGGGTCCAAACAAAAGCTGAGGACAGAATCTGAAGACTCTGAGATACTCATTGCAGTTAGACTACAATGAACAAAATGCAAATTACTGACTAAATAGTGACTAAACAGGCAAACTTCAGCTCCATGTCCAAGGTATAAACACACGTGCATTTGCAAACACACACTACCCAGTCCTTACTTAGAAGCCACTCCAGGGATGGATCCACTGGAGGTCAGACCACCAATTTTACAGGAAAAATGTAACAAGATGCAACTTTAGTTGAAGAACTGCTTCAACTAGACCTGTCATTAAGACACTTCATTTTGTGGGAAATCACAGGGTGGGAAGAAGGAAGAGCAGAAAGGACTTCAGCAGTAAAATTGATTCCTTTTCCTTCAGGCAAAACAATTATTTGTTATAACACTCCTGACAGGTGAGTATTTGGCCTGTTCTTAAAAACTTCCTCTAAGGAAAATCTCAAGACTTTCTCAGTAGTGTATCTCACCACATAATTATCCCTAGGGTTACAGGGTTTTTTCCCTCCCCAATATAAAACCTCAATCCCCACCAGTTTAGATCAAAGTTTTTTCTCCCACTACACATGCAGAGTGGGTTATACCATCCCTTGTATTCCAAAGCTTCCAGTTTTATGCCTTTCATCTTCTGTTTTTTTAATCACACGATCACAAATTTCAAGTCTTTACTCCTAAGTCACGTTTTACAAATCCAGCTGTTGTCTTTTCTGAATTCTCTATGAATTCACAACTGTTCACTCACAGAAGATATAAAAAGATGCTTTCTTCACTGCTGGAGCAAGTCCAAACAAGGCCATGAAGGTGTTTAGAGGATGGAGCACCTCTTCTGTGTGGAAAGGCTGAGAGCTGGGGTTGGTCAGCCCCAGAAAAATGTTACTGTGGCCTTTCAGTGCCTGAGGGGCCCTCCAAGAAAGATGGACAGACTGTTCACAAGTGGAAGCAGTGACAGGACAAGGGGTAGAGGCTTCAGGCTGACAGAAAGGAGGCTTAGATCAGATATTAGGAAGAAATTCTTTAACTGTGAGGATGGGAGACACTGGAACAGGTTACCCAGAGAAGCTGGGTGAGGATATTTAATGACTCTTGATGGTATTTAAGGTCCCTTCCAAGTCAAACTATTCTGTGATTCTGTGACTTAAAGAAGGCATATTCAAATTCACACTTCAAATTATTCCAAGAAATCACTGCTTTTACCAACACTTATAGTATGAATTTATAGACAAAGCCTCAAAGGAGACACAACTTGTAGGGTTTGTTCAAGACAGCTGAAAGTGAGGACCCTTTGTGTTTCAAGTTCAGCAAAGTACTGCTGTGGTAGAAGTTGTTATCCAATTGTGAAACTAGATAATTGCAGAGCATGATTCACATGCAGAAGGCACTCTTTAAAAAGCTAGTTTCATTTTTCATATTTGAAGCCTGTTTTTGTGAGTCTGCCATGACACAGCACCAAGACTGTTAAGCACTGTTAGATGGTAACACTTTATTACAGAATCATGAACATACAGACAGAGGAAAGAGAAAAAAAAGTCAACAGAATATTAAAATCTAGGCAGCAACAATACAGGGCAAAAGGACTCCCTCAGAAACCTCAGCTGGTAATTCTGCAGATCCTCTGCAAGATATTTACTAAGAGCCAGCTTTAAGGGCTTTTCTATGTTCCTGCCCAAGTATTCAGACAGAAGTGGTTACCAAACCAACACAGAACACCAGCCAAATATCCACACAAATTACTTTGCTCCTAGAAAACCAAATACCTACAGCCTGCTTGGGACTTGAATTAATCAAGCATGGCAACTTTTTTCTACAGTGTAGCTACAGGGCTTTTACAGAGGTAGGGCAGCAATAATACTGCCTCTACCATACACATATTTTTTTTTAAGATGTTAAAAAAAATTAAATTATTTCATTACCATCTTTTGCAGATACAGTTTTTCCCCTGTTAGCAGTCAGAAAGTTGTTTTCAGAAGCACTGTCTCTTTTTGCAATATTTAGGCCTATAAAAAGAATACATACAATTAAATACACACATCCTAACAAGCACCAATAATTTTACAGGAAAGTCATGTACAAAAACAGTTTTTGCAGATTATGCAGATTTGCAGATTACTGGATGCATGGAAAAATGGATAAAACTGTACAATTCCTTAGATACTTGATAAATGGGTAAAACGAGAACTGCAGAATTGTTTTGAAGGATAAGCACAGATATTAAACCCCTTAACACATTAAACCAGTCCAAACTATCCTGCCAAACAATAAACAAATGGTCTATAAAATACTAATTTTTATATTGAAGGAGTTTTATTTAAATCTTTCAAACATTAATATCTATAACATTCACTTTCATATCCTTAAGGTCTATTCACCAGTATTAATTTCACAATTTCTGCTTTAAAGATTACACATCAAGGTTTTGAGAGAGATTTAAGATCAAATCTTCATTCAGACTACAAATAATGATGTAAGCATGCCAATATGATTTTGAAGAGCCTAACTCTCAGAGCACCAATGTTGTAATATGTGTAGGAACTCATACTCTCACTTAAGTTATAATTTGCAGTCATTTTGCATTTCTGACAATTTCCTACCCAAACTCATTGAAGAACAAGTTTATCTATGATTTATCCCCTCCTTGTCATGAAAGAAAAATCACATCTGTTTTATTTAACTACATCTCTCAGCTTAATTCAGCCACAGGGACTGAACTAGTTTGTGAATGTAGAGTATTTCCCAAACTTTTATGGCCATTAAGGCATCAGATCAAAAACTAGTTGTTTGTGACTGATAACATTTCTTAATTTTATCTCAGTAATCCTTTTCCTAGAAAACTGAAAAAGATCTTTTCTCATCAATCTGATGGATTACTCAAATCCAGTAGAACCAAATAAAATTTCAAAACCCCTATACAATATTATATTTTACTTTGCAGCTTATAACCTTACCTACAAAAAGCATATTAATTTTTCTTGAATCATTATAAACCAATGTAATCCAGGGAGGAAGTTTAAAGGAAAGAAATGTGACTAGGTGATGCACATAAACACTGCAAACCCAAGTTCTGTCTCTGCAGCTTTGTCCTTGCCCCACTCCTGCCAGCCAATCAGCCAGGCACTTTAATTCCAATGGAATTCTGTGCAAGGACTCCCTGCACACAGCAGCTTCCAGACACTCACATCCAATGGATGCAAGCTCTCCTGGGCAGATGATGCTTAACTCACTCTGATTTCTATCTTAAAGCAAGGTATCAAATGTTTAAATTTTACAAAGACACAACTGCACCTTTGGGACAGAAAAAGTGAGTTATGACAACTATCTCTGTGACAAAGGAAAAGTCCCTCCCATTATACTTTAATGGGTTACAAACAGTTCACATCAAAGTGAATCAAAACCTGGAAAATATTTAACAGAAGAACTCAGCTTGGATCTGCTCCTGAGCAATACTCCTAACAAACTGCTTATCCCAAGAAGCTTTTTATGCAATATGCCCATTTATAAACAGCTTGAATCTTGTGCTAATTGTAAATACAGACACTTACTCCCTCCTCAATCTATGCAAAGTTAAATAAGTCATCCAAAAAGCTGTCAAAATGCATCATTTCCTGGCACCAGCCTACTGCATTGTTTCTGTACCCTGCAGAAACACTGGGTGAAGTGTGCAGTGTTTTAGGGTGCTTGGGTAAATTTGATGGGAATGTGTATGATCTTCCACCCCTTAAGCTGTGCTGCCTTAGTGTGAGTCACTAAATGGGGCTCAAAAGGCAGAAGAAATGCCAATGAAATATTTACTGACATTATTACATAGGCAGCCAAACACAGGGGGGCAGATTATGCAGGGCCAGCACTGCACACAACAGGGAAGAGCCCATTCTCCAAACAACTTGGAACCTGAACAGTCAGAAAACATGGATCATTCACTCCACAGGGAGGGAACTTACACAGAAAGATTAAGTAATTTGAGCAAATAACTAAGTAAACCAGAGCCAGAGACTGAGCCCATAACTCCAATCAGTAGACTGAGGCCTTATTACAAGGACAACCTTTCTCTTCTAATTTGGCACTGGTTTTACTCAGATAATTTAATTAGCAGATAAAACACAATTAGTTAAATAGTTCTTTTATCATGTTGCCAGAAAATAAATCTCTTCAATTTCTAGGCATAAAGGTGTATAGATTATTTACTAGATTTTCATTCCTTGCAAATTCTCCAGGAATATCTTAGTAAATGGAACCTCATTAAGTTGAGACACTTAACTGATACCACAGCCAATTAGAAATTACTTTAATGGCTCAAGAATAAATGTTGGGGTGAGGGGGTTTCTATACAGAGTATGTAAAGAGTAGAAACTGTTACAGTACATCAGATCACTGTAATCACAGCTCCACACAACATCCTTCCAGTACCACTCCACAGGCCAGGACAACATGGAGTTAATGAATGCCTTATCAGCTCATCCCAGGCTATGAACTAATTCCAAACAAGAATTTTCATACCAAGATTTACTAATTCTTGAAGATTAGTATCCCTCCATCCTGTGTCAACATGCAAGAAAACACTCACCAGAATTCACTTTGGAAGTTATGTGTGTCACATCTACTTTCTTGGATTTGACCAACGGTGAAGACCGCACGGAAGAGCTTCGTACGAAGCTTTTCTTGTGATCAGAAGCCTTGCTTATTTTGGAAAGGGGTGCAAAGATACCTGGAGAGAAAATTGTATGTGCCAACAAAGAACCATGGATAATGGTAAAGTAATAAAACTTAGCAGCTACCCTCTCTCACATCAATTAATTTGGGTTTTTTTTAGCCACCATCATAACTTGCTATGCTGACAAAGCATTTGCAGGAAGGACAAGCTCAAGTGAACAGTGAAACCAAAATCCTTATCAAGGAACTTGAACAGAGTAAGTTGGAAACACTCAGACAATCAATTAGAATCTTCTTTTTGTCCTAACAGTAACGTTCAGTCTCCACTGCTACAAAACACAACACCTTTGTGTGCCCTGTGTGGCCATGGCAGCTCAATTAAAATACCTCAAGCTCAAAGTTAGAAAACAACTACAGGCAGGAATATCTTACCAAGGAAGACAAAGTAGGTAAAGAAACATGGTTATTATTGTTACAGTACAACCAAGTAGTTTCAACAGTATAGATGAAAAACCAGGAAATCTCATAGTTTCAAGGAAATAACCAGAAATTTTGACTGGTTGGTTGTTTCAGTCATCTTGCAAATAGTTGCAGCCAAAACTTTAAGACCAGCTAAAGAACCAATAAATCAAAGAACTACAAAGAAAAGCAACAGAATCTGCTACCTGTTTTTATCCTCCCAAATGGTTTGTACCTTCCAGTACTCTTTAAAATTTGGGGGTTTAAAAATTGAAGAAAAAATAAAATAAAAGCTATACCGCGTTTTGGTGCACACTTAAAGTACTGGACTTTTCCAACACTTCCATTGTTCTTTCCTTCTGGTTCATCCAGCTCTACACCAGCCCACTGGCCACTGGCAAACTCTGTCGTGCCACAAAATCTTAAGGTACCAACCTAAGAGAAAAAGCATCAACACAGAATGGGTCTGTTAAACAAGTATTACTCATGAGAAAACAGTATCGGTTACAAAAGAGATGGCAAGACATCTCCAAGCTTTCCATCACAAAAATGCAAACATCATTTCCCTCACTTATTCACATTGCTATCTTTCAACACCACTCAATACATTTTCCAAAAGGTCTTAGTCCTTCTGTGTATATTTTGCATTTAACAGCAGCCATGTTTATGGACAGGTGTCAGAACAGACAAGAATTAGACAGTAAGAACCACTGCAAACACAGCTCTAGGTCAGCAGGGTACAGGAGCACATGCCCAGTGAGAGGTTTTACTTGCACTGTTTATACAAGAATAATTCCAGAATCAGGGCTAGTTATCTTCCTGAACTGGAGTTTCCATAGAAATATTAGATTAGACAAATCTGTGTGTGCATAAACACACATACAAGTATATATATATTTTAATACAGATATATAGATATAGATTAGATATAGAGATATAGATATAGATAGCAAAGGTTCAAGGGTAAACTTCAGAGCATAATTAATTTTTTCTTTGGAAAAGATTCATAAGTCTTCTATTCCCTCCTTATGATTAAACAAAATTTTTAAAGTCAGCAAATGTTTTAAACATTTAAAATGTTTTAAACATTTGCTGTTGCTTCAATAAATACTATAAACTCTGAACAGATAAGCATATGAAGACTATCAAGACAGACCAGTCTTGCTGGTCAACCTAATTTTCCTCAAATATACATTATAAGCTCACACACTTCAACCAAACAGGGAAGGAATAACTACAAGAGATGCATTTAACATTGATTTAAATTCATTTTTATATTTGATTTTAAAATTAAATTTAGTAATAAAAAACTTTGATCTTTCAGTTGCTCAGTTTTCCTCATCTCATGTGACCTTAGTATTAGTTCACTTTACACTATGACTCCACTGTTTAATCCAAGCCTCAGAGAGTAAACAGAATTTTTTTTTTTTTTACTATAAAACCTTCCAGGTACTCTTTCCTAATGTGTGTAAAGAAATAAACACAACCCAGAGCCACCTCTTTTATGCTGAAGATCTCCTTCAAACTTGATTGTTATGGGCAGGTATGTCACACTAATCTAGACTGAGACCTTTTAGCTATGGACACAGGGATCAAATTCAGCCAGGAGAAGTTCAGCCAAGCAGCCCCAGGGATTCCTACAATTCCTCCTCTTACTTTCCAGGCACCAGCCAAAGAGCATTTACTGAGCAGAGAGGAGAAGAGCCAGTATCTTAAACCAGAGGTGGGAGATGGCAAAACTGCAGCTCCAATTTTGCCCAAGGAGCAGGGGATCTCTCTGGCATGAGACACAGGAGGAGCAGTTTTCTGCCAGCTGCTGGTCTCCCTGCACACCCATTTCATCAGATGTGATCCAAATGGACACTCAATCTAGCAGAGAGGGAGCTGGTGGAGCTGTGAGGCCCCAAATCATGTACACATGAACACCTGCTTACACAGCTTCCACCCTGCAACACAACCAGAATGACAGGCGCAGTAGGAGTCAAGAGAGGAATCCATTCTGCCTCTGGCATCTACTGTGCTTGGCTTTCAGGCTTCATTAAAGCTGACATATTAGGAGACTGCAGAAGCAGGAAAGACAACAACTCGTAAATATAGCTCCAAAAAATGCTTCTGTTCCAAGTGCCCTCATCCCAGCTTCCATATTCCAGACTGAGAACTGATCCAGGAGAAGGTTAAAAACAGGGCACCATTTTCCTCATCCTGTTTTCACTTTTGTTCCACCCTGCAGGAATTTAGGAGTATCGAGGGGGAGGGGAAGGCAGGGCTGAGAAAAACTTCTCCATTCAGGCAAATGGAGAAAAGGGTGGGAAGCAATGTGGGAGTACTGCACAACAGCTCCTCACACACAAAGGAAGGAAGGGAGGAAAGCTGCTGTGGAAAGGGAAGTTCAAAAAGCACAATCATATTCCTTCTTCCCACCTGCTCTACAAGAAATTTGGCTCCCTTAAAGAAAAACAAGCTAGCTGCAAAGCCCTGCTGGCATTTGGCAGCACAAAAACAGCTTCCAACAACTTCTTAAAAAACACTGCAACAGCATAATCAATTAGAAGAATAAAAGTAACCAAACCCAGGCAGCTCTATCCATGCACAGTGAGCACACCATAGCACAAACTGTTCTGTGGGCCTCACTTAGAGGAAAGATAAATAAGAGCACCAATTTCATCACTTTCTTACTCTGAAGCCTCCATTAACTTGCACTTACATTATCTCCTCTTGCTGTCACTGTGATTTCTGATACAGAAACTTCTGTCTTTAAAGAGTAAGTGGCTTTCTGTACATACTTCAGTTAAAATGCCTTCTGCATTGCTAGTGATTCCTTTGCTTTTCCTGACCCAATTTCAAGGATACACCAAATTAAAATACACAATGTGAGCTGCTTCACACTCTTGCTGGAGATCACTTTAGAGTCTTTCAGTTGTGACAGTTATAAATCTGAAGTTATATTAGGAAAGCTATTAAAGAGAAAGCTATTCAAATATAAAATTTTGCTCACAAATGCTTTCAGTATTCACCAGGAAAAAAGTACTTCTCTAAAAGAGTTCTAGCACTTAGATCCCTTGCTATCAGAGCAAATAAAAAGTCTGAATAGTGAATGCAATATTAATATTACAGTTTTCAAATATATTTTTAGAAAGGTGGCTATCATGGTAGCTTCTAAAAAGCTATTCACATTTGAGCTGGACCTCTATCAGCTACATCCTTATACTTTCACAGAACCATGTAACAACCCTGTTGGCACAGCACTGCTTCAAAGATTTTAGCTGCATTGCACCAGTGAAATTGGGTTACTACAGGCTAAGCAGAACTGAAGGGTTTTTTCTCTGCCTTCTGGAAACTATCAGGAGTACTCCATGAATGCACACTAACAATGCTGGGCAACTCACAAAGTAATTTGTGAATTTTACCATCGCTTTGATGTGACACCAAAAACATTAATAAAAGCTGAGCCATGCTGATGTACCATAGGAGACTGTTAAAAGTCATTTAAAGACAACAAAATGCAGCCTAGGCCTGTCAAAAATGCTTTTCATAATAATGACTTTATTACACAACTCTTCAGCTTATTACTTTCCAGTTCCTTGCTGCCATCCAGAGATCACACCTTGAAGAAAGCATTTCAGACCCTCAAATTGAGGTATTGAGGTCCAAAGCAGTAAAGAAATGAACTCTCCAGGAATTAGTACCAGGTTGGTGGCCATACCTTCTGTCCTGCAATAACAACACGATCTCCCAGCTTCAGGCCAAGTGATAAGAGCATGGCCCTGCCTGTGACGTGGTCGTAGGTTGGAATCATGGCTTTGGAGATGTCACACGAGAGAGGCACTGCATCCAGCAGGATCTGCTTGATTTCCTTTGCACTGGCTGCTGCATCTGCCATTTCCAGTGGCATGTCTACTGGATCAGGAACCACATCTGCTGGAATCTGCCCTTTGTCATTCTGGAGAAACATAATATAGCAGAGGATTTCATGTTGTTACAAGATAAATCTCATCAGGTGAAACCACAGCATTTTACGAAGTGTTTAATCCTCTTTATTAGATATTTTTCCTAGAATATAAACAACTATGAAAAAATCCACAGTTCCAAATAAGGATGCCAAAACATCCTTAGATAGATCAGCTGGCATGTACAGCATCTCATTTTTGAAACCAACAAGTAACCCACATTTTTAAATTTAAAAACATTATTAGGACTCAGAACACCTGAAACAAAATACTTGTGTCTGTTTACCTGAACACAGAGTTAGGAAAGCAAGCACACTTCTGGTTTGTAATGCCAATACTAAAATGCCAATTCCTCCCAAAGAATCTGTCTTTACCCAGCTTGCTCCTTGGTCAGGCTTATTCCAAATGTAAGAAGAAATTTAATTAATGTATGTTGCATGTATAGAATATGCAAATTTGATGGCTCATACAAATACCTGAATAAATTTGTTCAGGTTTATCTAGACACAGACTATCCTATGAGAGATGGATTAAGGACAGAACCCTTTCCAAACACATCCCATTCCCAGAGAGCCATGACTGTGATTCCCTGCATGTGCTACATGACAGGACAAGTTGCTGGAGCAGCAGCTCCCCTGGAGTTAACCTCAGCTCCAGGCCAGCTGCCCAGACAGAAGGTACTGTCAGGCTGCTCCAGGGACAGTTCTACCTACACTCTTTAGCAAAGCCATGGTGTGGAGCTTCAGCTGTCTGCACATTTTCGCAATGTTTGCAGCAAAATAATCATCTGTCTTCCAAATGTATCTCAACTGAGCCCCTGGAGTCGGATATTACCAGAAGGAATGATGCAAAGTAATATTATATTTGTTTTGGTCCCTTCAAAACAAACTACAAGGTCAATGTTTCCTGAGCCCCCTCTCAATCCATCTCAAAGCTTGAAAAGTATAATCCTTACTACTCAGAATTTGCACTGCTGTTCCCAAATAATCCAACTCTACACACTGTCTCTAGTCAAAACTTTATTGCAGGTTTGAGCAATTCAACACCCACCATTCCTTAAAAGTCTCCAATTACTCTATAAGTAAAACTCACACTACCTTAAAAATAGGATATAGCCAGGTTAAAGTTGAGTGGGGAGTTTGAGTTTGTAGTCATGACATTAGAAATTATTTTGGTCACATCAGTCCCACAATTCAGCCCACCAGGTGCCCTGCAAACCTCTGTGCCAACATAAAGCAGGGGCAGAGCAGAGGCAAGAAGGCAAAGTGGAAGCTCAGGGGAAGCTCAGGATTTCCCTTCTCAAGGGCACAGCCACCTCTGCCAGCTCAGAATGCTTGTGCAACTACAAAGCAGCACTCCCTGTGACAACAGACTCCTGAACATAACAGCTGCCAGAGAACTTGAGACACGCTCATGCACACTGAATAAAGAGACAAAAATAAACCCACAAATTTTCAAGAGACCTAGATTGAATATCATGAAAAACTACATGGACAATAATGTTCCAGAAGATTTCACAGCAACAGTTCTACACTGAAATAATTACTTTTGAGTACCCTTAAAACAACTATGATTTCTCATTTAAAATAACCCCCTGCATTTGAAAATGGAGAACTGAAATACTGGTTTTGCTAAAATAAAAACCTTCCAAGCTCTTTCCCCCAAAAACACAAACAACAAAAAAAACCCAAACACCCAAACCAAACACAAAACTCAATCAAACCCCAAGATTGTGGCTAGACACATATAGCAACTCTTTGCACTATAACCTATGCTCATTAATAGGTTACTAAGGAGAGCAGGTGATGTTTATGCATTCCCAGTTACTCATGCTAACACCAGGCTCACTGCTAAGCACAACACTGAATTTCTGGAGGGCAAAGATTGCACTCCTCCATTTCTGAAAAGATCCCCCACTGCCATGGGGACTCAGCTGTTTCAAGATACCTGAGTATTAATAAATGAAAGCTCAAACAGCAAACAGAAAAACCTCTTCAAAGTTATTTGAACTAATGAATTAGACCATGACACAAAAATACAAACTTCAACACACAAGTAGGACAAAGCATACAAAATCATCCACTATGAGTGGCAAATATCTTTTTTTGAGGCACTCTCATTCCATGTAGCACATTTTTAGCTAGTCAAAATCCTGGACAGACTGGTCAGTTTTTCCAGGTACCTTTTTCACTTTCTGGTGAATCTACAACCTAACCCCTTACCCTAAAGGCAGGATTTGCTCCATGTTCCAGTAAACACTTGACAGCTCCTGTGCATAGGTTAAATGCAGCAATATGCAAAGCTGTTCCAAAATCAAAATCACTACAGGTGGCATCCACATCTGCAATTAAACATCACATGTGAGGTATGCAAGTCTGATACATGAACACTTCCCCCTACAGATTCCTTGAGAGGACATTCATTTTTACAGTTTATGTTAGCATTTACACAGACACACCATTATTTATGTATCAAATGCATATAACAAGTAATTCTACATAGAATATCAACCTTATTTGCATCTGTTTATTCATACCACGAACCAACCTGGAAGATGAGCATGTACTTTCACTCATTTTTTAATACTGATAGCTTAACTGCAAAAGTTAAAAAGATGCCCAATCTACTGTGCCAAGATTAATAAGTGAGTAACATCAGGTTTGCAAGTAATTTTTTAATGTTTCAGAAGCATTTCTATTTTATTGCTTCTAGGTGTCAAACATTAAAAGGAGATGCATCTTCAACCAGTTGTTTTCCTTTGTGAGCAGGCAGTAGAGCAAGGGAAAACTGATTATACATCTGCTTTACAATGATTTAATTACTAATGGCCAAGAATGAAGTAAGACTTGGTGATTGTTATAATTTCTTTGTTTTCAAAGAATTGCACTCTGAAGGGTCTCGCACTGATAGTTTGGAAAATAAAGCACTGAATTTGACTGGAAGTGATTTAGCACAATATGTATTTCTATCAGTTGTTCTCAATATATCTTTCAATCTGCTATGAAGTTATTACTGTTCTAGAAGATTGGAGATTAAATGTCTTTTTAGTCTGAGGCTCCTCTCTTAAATTATATGAGATGTCATTTTGAGTCAGTTAGGAAAAGGACTGTTAATTAAAAATGCCAGCTGATTTAATACACAAGCCAAAAGAGCACAAGTATTAACAATCATGTTCCAATTTGAAATACCAGTGAGAAACATAAAACTTTCCACCTCAGGGCTGAAGAGTCTGCTCATATTTTCCAGTATCAGTCTCCATCCCAAAAAACACTAGCCCTTCTCACAATGCCAAAAGCAAAGTATATCCCAACTGCATGAACATCCTTATATAGTTACACTAGATAAACAAATAAAACATCAACAATATATAAAATACAGTTACATATGTCTGTATAGACATGTTCATACATACTAATAAAATTGACTCAATTTTATAAAGATCAAAGGTAACAAACTTGCAATCAGAATTTAACAGGTTTGCAATTCCACTGATCAAACACAAGCATGAAAAAAGACTGTATTCACATGCCTCAGTCATAATGAGAGCTACACATGCAGATGTACCCTTTATGTACCAAAGGTCAGAAGACATTACCAGTTTAAAACCAGCTAGAAGCTGAGGAGCTGTATACAGCCATTGAAACTTCCATGGAATACAGCCAAACATTTTCTGCACACATAGGAACCAGTCTGCAGAAAAACTGGTCAGTAGCATCAGCTACTGAGCCAGTAACAACTGCATGTATTCCTATATTGAAAAACAACTGTTGTGTGGTTTGGTTTTTTGAGTTAGACTGTGTGACTTCCTCAGATTTGCAAGCTTCACGCTTAGATTTTCTGAACAGTTCTCTTACAGTTTTGATCTAAACAGGCACAGTAGAGGTGACAGAAAGACAAGTATCAAATGTTACCTGTAAACTACCTCCAAACTATCTAGAGGAAAACAATATACAATTTTTGTATTTAAAACCTCTAAAAATCCAAGCTCAAACTAGCTCTGTCCTGTAACAACTGAGGAGTAAATCTGTATGAAGCCTTTAACTACAGAGTGTAATAAAGAAAGCAATTTAGCAGTAAATCAAAAGGGAACACCTGTGCTTTACAATGGGTGTGTCAGAGTCAGCACACCACTGTCTTGAAAAATTATTTATATATTAACAACCACTTTTTCTCCAGTTCAGTATGGATCTATCCAAAGCATGTTCGCCTTCTACGTATGTTCTTCCTTCTCTGCAAACTGCCTGATGAAGTATGCAGCTAAAATTATTCTATTAATTCAGACTATCCATTGTTTCAATGTCACAGGGCAAATAATTTTATATATTTCCTGAGATAAAAAACATCAGCTGCTTATCCAAGAATTGCCAACTGCCAAGTAACTGAAGTTGTTTCCTTGGAAATCTGAGCAAAGTCCCACCCTTTCTGTAGGAACTGTAGAGGAGAACACTAAATGCAAACAAGGTCTAAAAGGAGACCTAAACTGCTGATGCAAATTATGGAAGCCAGGCTATTGAAATGTGATGTGGACTTAACTACTGTGCAGTCTGATTTTATCTTTTGTTACCAACCCACACATGTCACCTCCTGAGCAAGTCACACGTAACAGCACTGCTTAACAATTACCTCCATGGAGATTCAAGATGTGGTAAGCAAACCCTGGGCACTCCAAAAGCCTACCAGCTTTTCAAACTACTAAGACAGAGTCCCTAGATAAAAAATCCTTTTGCAAATTGGTACAATCAGAAGGATATTCAGTAGAACAAACTCGCATTTGTACAATTTAGTGATAAAGTTGCTTATTGGTTTTGCTGTCCTGACCAAGTTAGAAACAAACAGTTCTGATCAGAACCATTTCTGTATTTCCATGTGCATTAATATAAATAGGGCTCCAAAAACCAATCTTTCACAGTATCATTCCAAAAGGTGTTATCTATTTATGCCAAACACTAAAGTCAGATTGGTCCTTAAACAGGACCTTCTACATAGCTGAGAAATGGGGAAAATGAGCATGTCAAACTTGCCTCAGTCACAGGTTTGCTACATGCAATTGCCAAATCCTCACTACTCCTTTAACTTTCTCCTCGCATTTCAAACATACTTCTCAAAGTTTAAGCAACCTTAAAACCCTCAAGTTTTTACTAGAATAGTTGTATCTTTTCTGCAAACATTCTCTTAGTTCTCAATAACTTAAGATTAACCTGTTTGCTTTCCAGTCTATTTGAAACTTCTGTTGTCTTGTCCAAAGAAGATAACAGAAGAAAACTTAAAAATTCAAGCTTAAAAACCAGCAATGGAAACAGTACAGTAAACCACTAAAAAATAGCTTAAGAGAAAAATGAACCAACGAGGCTGAATAAAAGAATAAGAAATTATTTATGTATAATGGATAAATGAACACCAGACTTACAGACCACAATACATCAGCTCAGGATCTACAAAATATGGACAACTAAATGAAGCAAAGGTCACAATGCCTACCTTTTGGCTTTGCATTTTTCAAAATAACACTGATCAGTTCTGGAACATCAAAGTAGGCAGCATAGTGCAAGGCATTCATATTTGTCCAGCGGCTGCGCAAGCTGCTGTCAGCACCCAGATCAATCAGCTGTGTTGCAAATTTTACAGCAGTTTCAACATCACCTGCAGGGTAATTTTTGTAAAGTATGCATTAGTGGTTTATTTATTTGACCTCAAAAAACACATACATGTTTATGTGCAACACAAAACATACCTTAAGCCCTTCAAGCTCACAGCAGAACTATTAGTATGCCTTTTTTTTTAGGATTAGGATACAGAAATCTTAGCCCTTTATCAGAAAGAACTGAAATCTCAAGTGTGTAACATTATCTGTTTTTCTCTAATGTAAGTACTGTGTCAGCCATCAAACCCAGGAGTTTTAGTATCTGATAGAAGAAAAAGAATTGCACATCACAATGCTGAAGTTTATGTTAGAAGATCTGCCAACACCAGGGAAGATGACCTATGCCAGACTTCTCTCAAACTCAGAGGAAAAGTGGGCTCAGGTCAAAAAAAAACAAAGTTAATAAGGGTGACTCAAACAGAATTAAATGTGCTCTCATTTCCAGTATTAATGACCATAATAATGCAAACAAAGTTTATTGTACTCTTCTGACATGGAACAGGGTGAAAGAAATAAAACAAAAAGAACAGCCAGTTGCCTAAATGTTCTGCTAAGGAAACTGCAGCAAAAACCATAGCAAACTTGCAGTTTGCACCTCAGTCTGAAACTGCCTTTGCTGCATGAAGTATTAAGCTGGTATTACTGTGTGTAACACCTATACCATTAACTCAGCTTGCTCCCCATGGAGCTACAGCTGCAGTTCTGCATCTTCTTTGCTCGTGGCCACTAGAACAGAGAAAACCAAGCAGGAAAAAAAAAATCTACTGCAAGGAAAAATTCTGTGTCAGTGGAATAGGCTTATGTAAGTCAGTTAGGTTTTTACATCTATAATGACTTTTTGTTTACTCACCAATGCCATGAGCCCCTGATTTGCAAGTGTAATGCAGGAGAGTCATATCAGTCAGTCCATCTCTGTCATTCACATTGCAACCCCTTTTAATGATCTGACAGGCAAGTGGAAAATGAGCACATTTTAGCTCTGACATATCTCTGACATCACTACTATTTCCTAAGTTATTTCAGATATATTGACTCCTGGATTCATTGCAATGGCTAGTGACAAAGAAGCCTACCAGAAAAGACTCTTAACTGCAGAACTGAGTAACATAAACAAATGTAATAAACAGCATTATAATTAACCTTCATTATTTACAGATTTTAAAAAATTCTTCATATTGTTCCTTCTAACATATACTTCATATGCTAAAAAGTTAAGCAGTTAAGTGCATAAGAAAATTATTTATCAAGCTCTCCCCTTCTTCTTTGATTTCTCAACAATTACCCACCCCACTCCCACACACCCCCAAAAAGAAGCCCCCAGTTATAACATGGTAAGGTTAATCTTCATTACACTTTCCCAGAAAAACCTGTATTACAGAAGAAAAATAAGAAAGTAGGATGGAAATACTAGAAACACATTTTGTGCCTTAGAAATATTGCCCTTAAGGTCAGGCTTTAAAGGTAACTTCATATATTTTTTGGGTTTGAGTTTGGGATTACTGCTAAGTAGGAAACTGAAACACCAAGGTGAAGGGTCTCAACACAATTGCCTTGAGAGAAACATTGTTTATACCATCTATGCAAATGTACTGAATTTTATCCATCATCTTTCCTTTTCCAAATAAAACCTGACAACATGGGGAATACAAGGCATGATCAGTCACTCCTTGTTAAAAGGCAGAAACTGTATCTGCATTTATGATTAATTCTCCTTCTGAAGAAACTGGTTTTATTCACTGTCAACACAGTATTTAACATTGAGAGCACTCAAGGATATTCATTTGTATCTCACCTCATTCCCAATAATATCAATATTCTGCTGGACCTGTGGAACCCACTGCCTTAAGATAGCAAACAATTCAGAAACTGATGTTTTGGGGTCGAAGAGTATTTCTTGGCATGCTGCATCATTGGGATCGAAGAAGGAAAACTCTGTAAAAATGAAAACAGCCTTTATATAAAATCTTGACATTTAACATGAATCTAGTTTTTCAAATTCAGAGGCAAAGAACAGCAGAGAGAAAACATCTTTCTTCTTCCATCACAATTTACATGGAGCATACTAAAATATAAACACACACTCAAATCAGGAAGGCATTCTGTGACCTCTGCTATTTTCACTATTTCATTAATGCATCAATCCCAGTTGGTGGCAGCTGCAGGAAACAAACACCTTCAAAAATGAAGGCACTAAACCAAGAGGGGGGAGAAAAAAAAACCCAACACTTTTAAAGATTTTAAGCCTCATGTTTTCAGGCAACCCCGACTGTAAGTCTATAAAACACCTTATTATAAAACTGTATGTTACATTACTCACAGGTGTGTGTATGTGTTTGTATATACACATTCTGTATTTTTAATCTGTGGAATTTCTTCCAGCTGTGGAACATTATATGAAAGGATCTAGATAGCAATGGCTATGAGGAGAACAAATGAAAGCAGAGTCTACTGCCATCAGCAAATGAATCATGGCAAACACTGAACTTTAACCCCCACAGGAGCTATTGGGGAGTTGCCTTTTAAACAGGTTTTGGATAAATGTACAACTCAGCTCACATCCATCGCAGATTCAGGGCTCTCAGACAGGACAGACAGGTTAAACACCACACACCATCACCCATCTGGGTGTGTGAAATGGCATAAACCAGCCCTGGGTGAATCATCCCAGCCTTTCCCCAAAAACAGCATACCTGACTTCTAGATTGGATTAACAGATAAAAGCATGTACAGAGTTCTCTTCCTGGCTATTTAGAGTTCCTCAAACTCCATCACCTTGATTCAACAAGAATAGAAAAGGAGGACAACTTTCAGTAATATTTACCATTAATTTTAATTTGCACCGAGCATATAAAAAAACCCCAAACCCTTTATCTCCCAGCACTACACAAAGTGTGCTTCTTCCCTACATCCCATGCATCAACACACATCTACTGATTTATCCACTAATATTTACCTTCCACATAAACCATAGCTGATCTACAGCTGAAAGCTATGAAGTAAACAGACAACTAGGCAACAAGATTAATGATCTTGCATGATATTTATAGCTCTTACTCTACCAGGAAGATTTCTAGCCACAAACCTGATCCAAATTGTCTATCAGAAATCAACTCTTATAATCAGCATGGTAGGGTAAAAATCTGAGACAGTATCAAGGATTAATAACAACCACCTTAAGTGCTTAAGAGGTGATCAGCTGTAGTCTTTGCAAACCAAAGCAATGCTACAGAGAATCTGTTAAAGCAATGAAGCCCATTAAAGGATGGCAATGGCATCCAGATACCTTAAAATGTTATTATTCTCCTGCTCTATCTTTCCAAAGTATTGATCACAGTGCTCAACTGCATTAAGGAAAAATAAATGCACTGAATGTAAAGACCAAGAATCTCTCTCTGCCATGGTTTAACTTCCTTTACCCAGATTCAGCAATGTTACTGTTAAGCAGGTGACAGCAATCTCCTATAAAAGGTTTTTTTTTTTTTTAAATTTAATGAATAGGCAGTAACCAGGTAGAACACACAGCAGTGAGATCATAGGGTTATTAGGAGATACCACAATAAAATAATATTTAGAGAAGGCAAATGGAAACTTCATCTAAGGGATAAGAAAGTAGAATGGAATAAATCATGGCAGTACTTAGAGCAGACTAGGAGAGACAAGTGATGAGAACAGGGCTAAACCACGTAAAGACACTTTCATGTGTCTTTATAAATACATCATATGGAACACCTACATTCCCAAACTGAGCTAGCTTATAAAATGGGTCCTGAGAATGCTGAGTCTGTCAAAGACAAAGCATTACATGTATTTATATTTCCTGAATACAGCTGATTGCTCTAATCAATGCATGGGAAACACAGAGGTGGAGGGAATAATTTTTGAAGTATATATATGCCATTAACATCTTCTGCAACATTCAAAGGCATTATAATTGCAGCTATCAGTGAAGCTCCTTATCAACATTTTAACACATTATATACTGTTAGAAATTTTATTATAATTTACACATGTAAAGACAGTTACTGAAGACAAACATTATTCTGACAGCTGATCACTGATACTTGGTATAATTTTCTACCACTCACTTTACAGTCCTTGCCACCAGAAAAACATACACTTCCAACAGAAATATCCTCTTCTAGTACATCACTTACATACTAAAGCCCAAGAAAAAGTATAACTCTAGAGGTTTTAAACATGGTGTAGATTAACCTCCCTTACTCCAATTTTACATCTTAACACAATATCCAATTCTACACTGACATATGAGAGAAGTACAAATGTGATCACACATGCACAGAATTGTACAAAGGAAAAGATATAGTTTATAATGTATGCAATAAGAAAAATGGGAAAAGCATGGGTCTTCATTCTTTCATTTCATTTAATAAGAAAAAAACTTTTTTCTGTAAAGAAATAATTAAGAGTTGACAGCTTTTCTTAAAATTTATTCTTCAAATTTATTCTCTGCTGATCACAAATTCTTTTTCTGTTTAAAGTACATACCACAGTCTGAAGGCATTGGTGCTGCAGCAACAGAAAAAGTAACAGATGTTTCAGAGTTTGGGAATAAGAATCGTTCTCTTTCAATGAAGGAATCTCCTTCGAAGGAAGGTTCCGGGAGATCTTCTATGGTCATCTTCTAGAAAGCCACTTTAGGAGGAAAAAAAATCAGTAAATAACCTCATTGGAAATACTTTGGGTTGGTTCTATCATAGTAAGATATAACATGCAATGAGACTAAAATCTTAAATTTGCAAACAAACTATTACTGCCATTACATTCTTACAAACTAATGCATTAACACGGCTCGTAGAGTATGGTGTCAAGGTTAGCCAACTTCTAGTTTTGACTTCCACCACTAAACCTGCACATAACTAATGGAAAACATCATATTTGTCCCCAGTTTCCCACTTGAGCAGTAAAGAAAATATTAATGTTCTATTAGCAAACACACACTGAGGATAAATGGATTAGTGTGTTTCACAGCTTTATGAAAACGTGAAGCATCAAATACCTGCCCTCACACTCTGCATGCACATTCCCTCCCTTCACCATGAGCAAGAACATGCTGCCAGCTACTGCTGCCTCCTCTTTTTAAATTCTCAGCTCTTTCATCTTCCCACACACAGCTGCAAACAATTCATCACCCAGTGATTCACTCCTGGACTCACGATTCCATATCAGCTCCTTTCCCAGCTCTTCTCCTGGATGGTTTAAAATAGCACACTTACCACAGCCCTGGAACCTTCACCCTTGTGCTGCTTCCAGTCAACTTCCCAGGCCTTGCAGCAATCTAGGAGAGAGAATCAAGACTAAATGGTTGTAGAGTTATAGTGACAAAATCTAACAACGAGCCCAAGTTCCATCCTGGTTATGGTTCACAGATTGAGATCAGAGGAAAGCTGGTTACCACTTTTAAGACAGTTTATCAGGCAAATTCATTAACAAATAACAAAAAAAAATCATTATTCTTAATAGAAGCAGACATGATTACATCATCAGAGGCTACATCTCACAGCTGAAAAATTTAAATTCTGTACCTTGAATGATCATTATTAAACACTTGAGGTAAAAGCAACATTTCTACTAAACAAGCTACATTTTTATTCTGGAGGTTGCTATACAGTGCTCTTTTCTCAGGAATTTGTTTAGCCAGCCTGCTTGACATAAAGAAGCCATGGAGCTTCAAGGAGTGTTTGTTTTTATTACATTTAATTTATACCCAAGTAAATATGAAAAACTGAAAGAAGACTTATTTTGGTTTTTGTATCTAACACACAACAAGCTATATGAGTAGATTTAGTCTGATATTCCCCCAAAAAAATCTGTCAACACTGCTTAGAACCTCACAACCTATATGCTAATATAAAAAGCATTTTAGCATTAGCAGATGCTAATCTTGAAGCAAATAAATCAAAGCCTCCTCTTCTTGCCCATCACTCAGTTCACCTTATGCTCAAGTTGGAAATAAAGGTCCACATGAAAAATGCTCGTTTTTCCCCCAACTACTTTATTTCTTTAGTCTTATACAGCTGTACAAATTCATGTTCTGGCATGAAGATCAAGGAGGAGGCCACTGGAAGGACAGGACTATTTTTTCCCACAGCATTATCAAATTGCATTGGCTTACGTGTTCTTTTATTCAACAAGGCCAAAAATATCTCTAATTATTTCAATTAATATTTTCTTACAGTCAGGAAAAGTTAAGAGTTCACATTTCAATGGCTTAATAGCCATCATTCCTAAAGATGACAGCTTTCTTGTGTGAGGGACTAGAAAGTCCCTTAAGCTGCAAACACCTAATTAAATTGCTTCTGAAGGGCAACAGTGAAATAAATCTGCTACAATCTGATATTTCTTCAGAGGCTATGCCAAAACAAAACAAAGCTTTGTAAGACACATGAATCCACAAGTTTCTCACAGGCAGCACCTCAGAGCTCTCAGAAAATGCACAAAGGAACAAGTAATATGCATGAGTATAGAAGACATATTAGCTGAGCCTCTTAAGCTGGAAAAAGACACAAAAGAAATTAAAAGCTTTTTTCACAGCCCTACACTGAGGGAACAAAAGGAGCACAGTGAAAAGTAGCCAGACCTGATTGAGCAGATGGTAGCAGGAAAAGGTGAGATTTTGTCAAGTAGGACAATGTAAGTTGCTGGAACTTGAAACCAAGGGAGACATTTCAAAATGAATACAAGAGAGAGTGTTTATGGCACACAGGAAAGCAGCCCAAACAGAACACAACCTGGGCAAGTACCCAGGGCATCTTTTATTCTGAAGGGCCAGAAACAAGAACACCATCTGTGTGCTGCCAAAGCAAAGCAGGCAGGGGAACAACCCGTGCTGTCAGGTAGGCAGCACCAAGTCCCAAGGGCTACAATGCAGATGCTGACCCAACTCCATGAAGAATGAATTCACATGTCCACAGGAGTGCCAGCACCTCCAGGGGAGGTGTGCACACCCTCATAGGGCAGGGTTTTCATCTGGCTCTAGAAATGGGGCTCGTGTCACCACACAGCACTGAACCACACCATGGCAAAGACGACAGGTTCCACACCCACAACACCCCCAGGGGCTGCCAGCTCAGCTGTGAGAGCTCCCCAGCCAGATATCACCACACACACAGCTGGAAAGGCAAAGGAAAAGGCTGAAAACTGTCTCAAATAAAGTGAAAAGGCATCCCCACGCCATCCTCATGATGAGTTCTGTTGAGAGCAAAACCAAAACTGCTTGAGGTAGTAACAATAGCCAAGGCACACTTCCCACCAAGATTCAGCTGGAAAGTCCTGGTGCAATGGAATGCCTTCCAAAAGAGAAATGACTTTCCTGTATTAGTAAAATAGTTTAGAGCAGAAACTATTTGAGAAATTACATGAAATAAAAGAATTTTTCTATTCACAGCATTGCCAAACTGTCACTGAGCACAGTTTAGCAAAGCAGAGAGTACCATACTTACTATCTGCCAGCCATACGTTCTTCCAATTGAATTATATCTGAAATTGAAAAAACAGAAATATCAGGGGAAAATCTTCAAAGAGTCATCAAATGCACACACCCTTTTGCTGACAAAGCTGAACAGCAACTACAGGTTTCTTGATATCCACACATGACACAGGAATGCATGGTAGTTCTGCAGATACATATAAAAAAAGTTCCATAATAGAGGATCCAACTTTTTCATGTACTCTAGTTTGTAGTTTGTGTTAAAGCACAAAGCTTTCCTGCAAGTGCTGTAAAAACTTGGAAATGCTAAAGCACTTCAAGCTATAACATACAGTTGTTCTGGGCTTTGATAGCTGAACCTGTCACAAATGTGATGCTATTTTTGACAACAGCTATGTAAAATGGACTCCTTATCAAGTACTTAGATGTGCTCAAGAAAAATTAAGTTCAGAGAACAAGTTTTTTGCACATACACCACCTGCCCACTTCAGAACATTCACGGCACAGGTGGCAGACACGCTAAACCCAAGATTTGGGTGGTGTGCAGGGCCCTTTTGCAACACGGCAGTGTTTGCACAGATTCACTGAATTGTCAGGGCTGGAGCTCTGGAAATCATCCATTCCAACCTCTGCCAGGGCAGGGTCACCTGGAGCAGGTGACACAGGAGCGTGTCCAGGTGGGCTCTGAATGTCCCCAGGGAGGGAGACCCCACAGCCTCCCTGGGCAGCTGTGCCAGTGCTCTGCCACCCTCAGTGCCAAGAAATTCTTCCTCGTGCTGAGGTGGAACTCCTCGTGTTTCAGCTCACAGACACTGCTCCTCGCCCTGTCGCTGGGCACCACTGCAAAGAGCCTGGCACCATCCCCTTGGCACCTTGAGATATTTATATGCACTAATGAGATCCCGTCTGTCTTCTCTTCACCGGACTGCACAGGCCCGGCTCCCGCAGTCTCTCCTCATAAGATACTCCAGACCCGCACCCCTGTGATCTCCGCCGGACAGGCCGGGACTGCAGGGAGCTCAGCTCCCGCACCCTCCTCAGCCCCGCACCCTCCCCAGCCCCCCCCCCCC